>OZ025868.1:12154622-12214622 GCA_964019415.1 Ianthella basta | reverse complement strand
CCTGACCAGGCCAACCATGACTCAGTGAGACGCAACAGGTGCTGGCATGAGGAGGGTCCATCACCGATCAGGGAGGTGTCATCTGCGTACTGCAGCAGGTTGATCCTACTGCGGACGGAGGTGAGGCTGTAGCCAAGCTGGGAGCAGCATTGGGTAATGGAGTCCACCAGGGTGTTCATCACCGTATTGAAGATGATGACGGAGAGGGGGTCACCCTGGTAGACTCCAAGCTGGAGGTGGATGGGGACGGTGGTCCACGACTTGGTGGTGATGACGGCAGTGAGTCCATCATAGATGTTTGACACCAGATGAACCAGCTCCGGAGGAGCATGGTAGTGTGCCAGAGAGAAGGTGATTAAGTCACACACACACACACACACACACACACACACACACACACACACACACTCACACACTCACACACATGTACACGCTTGTGCACACACATAGAGAGAGCTAGAGAAAAAATGCAGTTGTGCATGTGAGTATTCCAGTGGTTGGTGTTTCTGCCTGCTCTCACAAGTTGCTGTACTAAAGTCCATTTGCACGTCTGACTTCTTTAGTTTTGTAGCCGATGAAGACCCTTGTGGTCGAAACATCCCACTAATCATGTTGTTCATTCATTGGTACTGTATGTGTTTCGCTTGCAAATGTTCCTGAGCAAGTGCTCACTGGATGTATGGTATTAATAGTCTAGGGGTTGGATGGGGTCTTACTTTCTGGTTCCTTTTACATGTGTAAATTGTTGAGTGTATATCGCGTAGTGATAATGTGTACACAGCACACTGCATGATGCAGTGAGTGGTCAAGTGATTTCTAAACCTGTTCCCACCCTGCAGTACTGAATGAGCTGTTCACTAGACACCTCCTAACAGCAGAAGAATGCTCTGAGGTGGTGGTGGCTAGGAAGAGGTGGTGGGAGGACCATCTTTATCAAGTCCTGTTAACGAAACCTGCAGAGGTAGTGCAGGAAGCTGTTCAAATGCTAAAAGAACATGGCTACTGTGTGAAGAAGAAGCTGAAGAGTGAGTTATACTATAGTTAGAACACTTTATATATCATGCTGTATATAGAACACTTTGCTAAGTTGTGTTCCAAGTACTGCACTATGACAACTTGATAGTGACACATGCACCAACTGCATAGACTGCTTTAATGTACATCTCCACCATTTGTTTAAGGATGCATCCCACATGGTGTGATGAACTGAGACATCATAAACATGCATGTAAACAATCACATGCACACACTGTCCTCTCATCCTATACACTGTGCTGTCAGAGGGTTTTGTACACACACACGTACGTGCTTGTGCACACA
This sequence comes from Ianthella basta, assembly GCA_964019415.1. NCBI lineage: Eukaryota > Metazoa > Porifera > Demospongiae > Verongiida > Ianthellidae > Ianthella > Ianthella basta. Next base: position 12,213,302 of record OZ025868.1, on the reverse strand, counting down.
CAGAGAGACAGCTAGAGAAAAAAGCAGTTGTGCATGTGAGTATTCCGGTGGTAGCTTTTCTGCCTGCTCTCACAAGTTGCAGTACTTAAGTCCATTTGCACGTCTGATTTCTTTAGTTTTGTAGCTGATTAAGACCTTAGTGGTCGAAACAGCCCACTAATCTTGTTGTTCATTCATTGACTGTACCGATTCAAAATATCTATCAATATAAATTGCATACGGCTCGCAGATTCTGTGCACGCATGGCATTCACTGGTACGCGTAAGAAATATACTCGTACGAGTGAGAAATATACTCGTACGAGTGAGGAATGTATTCGGAAGTTAACACATTTTAAGCATTAATTCTATATTCATTCGAACATGCAAAATCTTCTTTATTTCTAAGCTGTGAAATCGTGTTCAAAGTGAAGAAGTTGCCTTGTATTCCGAACGAAATGTTAGTGAAGTAGTGGAAATTGATGGACGCAGTCACACTTGGAAGACAATGTGAACCGGAAGTAGGTTATTGGACAGCTCGTGGAGATTGCGGTCGGAGCAGAAGTTGCCATGAGGTTTAATGCCAAGCGATACCTCGGCACAGTATCTTGTTTGCCAGATTGGGAATCTTCTAAGAGCAATCGAAGTGGAAGACGGCGGAGCAGGCTCGTGTCCACATATATTCCCCCTTTCGCAACTTGCATGGCATATTAATGTTATAGTTAAAATCTCTTCCATGCGATTCCTTACTTTCCTCCTCTGCTCTTGCCTCCTCAAAAGAAAGACACGTTGTGGCCAGTTCCTGATTTCTGTTTCTTCTCTCTGCGGGGAGAATCCTGGCGATGCGTGAGATACCTTGAGTCCACAAACTAACACTTCACTGCCGTAAATAACCGGATAGAGGGTACATGTCTTCTTTCTTCTATTAAAAGGCCCCTCGCTCTCTAAGATCACTCCCGACATATGATTTTAGCTCAAGAGTAGTCGTTTATTAACGCCTATCGTTAAGACATCGGCCATTTTTACTCGTACGAGGAAGATTTTCACTCACACGAGTGGGAGTTTCACTTGTACGAGTACTATTTTATGCTAGATTCACATGCGTGTTGTCTGGCTAAGTATTTTTAATCGCTACTGCATGTGTTTTGCTTGCAAATGTTCCTGAGCAAGTGCACACTAGATGTATGGTAGTAACAGTTTAGAGGTAGGGGTAGGAGGGGTCTTACTTTCTGGTTACTTTTTCATGTGTAAAACTGTTGAGTGTATACTGTGTAGTGAAATGTGTACACAGCACACTGCATGAAGCAGTGAGTGGTCAAGTGATTTCTAAAACCTATTCACACCTTCCAGTACTAAATGAGCTGTTCACTAGACACCTCCTAACAGCAGAAGAGTGCTCTGAGGTGGCTAGGAAGAAGTGGCAGGAGTGGAAGGACCATTTTTGTCAAGTCCTGTTGACCAAACCGGCTGAAGTAGTACAGGAAGCCGTTCAAATGCTGAAGGAACAAGGCTGCCATGTGAAGGAGCTGAAGTGTGAGTTATACTATAGTAGCACACTTTGTGAAGTTGTGTTCGAAGTACTGCACTATGACAGCTTGATAGTGACACATGCACCAACAGCATAGACTGTGTTGTGTGTGTGTGTGTGTGTGTGTGTGTGTGTGTGTGTGTGTGTGTGTGTGTGTGTGTGTGTGCTTTCTTTGCTATTTATATAGTGTCACTACAGGTGAAAACACGCAAACGAGTCATGTTTCCAGTAAAGTCGGATTACTGCATCATACGTACCTGTGGTATAGTCTCAACATCCTGGCCAAGTTTGAAACCCCTAGTCCTTTCCTGCACTTCAAACCAGGAAGACTAATTACGCCGTCGCCATGTTTATGGATGTAATAACAGAAAGGTTACAGGCCGTTTTCTCATAATTGCACTGAGCATATTTTCGTACTTTGAGCGAGCGTATCTCGGGAACGAGAGAAGCTATGGAAGCGTAACAAAGTTCTACAGAGAGCCCATCAACTGTGCTGTGACTCAGTACCACTAACTCAAAATTGACCTTTAGCGGTCCCTTTTCTCAGATCTGCTCACATGTGAGCCATTCCAAGTATTTATGAGCTATGCCCAGAGTCAGACTAGCTCTATAAAAGCAACGTCACCACTCCGCACCACTCTGATCTGTGTACTTCTCCCTTGTAGTATTATCTGTCCCGTTTGGCCCATTGTAACTCCCTCTGTAGGGTCTGCATGGTATCTTCAGCAGTGACTGTGCACCCACACAAATTGTAGAGCTTTGGTATTAGCATAGTGTGCATGCGAATGTTTTGTGTGCCCAGTCTGTGTATCAGTGCTGCTATTCCACACAGGGGGCAGTGGAAAATGGCGGAGAATAGCCGAAACTGTGATAATGGGCTTGACACGAAGCTAATGGCCAGGGGGAAATGCATGCAGCTTTCCCTATAATAGTGCTTTGCAGTAGCAGTGATGAACATCTGAAAGAAAGGCTTGAAATGTTAACAGGACGAAAGGATAAAATAGCAGAAACCGTGACAATGGCCAAGAAGGCTTGTCATGAAGCCTCTACGCTGCTGCTGGTCTGGTGAACACACATGCATGTAGCTGTCTAACTAATAGTGCATAAGGCTATCTTTTTGTAGTCTCGCACGCCAGCCCCTACCCTCTACATCCATGCTGACCCTTCCCATCGTGATTGTGCAACAGCAGTAACCACTGAGGGTAGGGGCTGGCTTGTGAGACTGGTCTTTTGTGAATGTCTAAAAACCTGCAGCGACTGAGAAAGAAAAAATGGCTGTGCAGAAGAGAAAATGACGAACAGTATGGCGAGTTGACAATGGTCAACCCTGTAGTAAATGAGTAGCTAAATGTTGCTAGTGATCTGTAGCTAGCCAGCTATATAGCTGTAGCTACAGCTACGTATGGAAAGATCGACTATAATTGTATAACTAGGTAGCTAAAGTCAGTTGATGGCTAGCTAGGTAGCTGACTAAGATGCATGCCTGTTAGTAGGAATCAAAGTTTGATCCTTGCAGGAACAAAGTAGTGAGGCAGTGCTGATCCCTCATCAGTTCCACATGTACTTCGTGTAGTACAACCATAGCACACCACATTTTGCACGAATCCCTTCATTGATTGTTTACACATCATCATCGCTGAGAGAAGGGGTCAGAGGATTGTGCATTGGACTTGCGCCTCTTGTCCTTAGCCTGCTGCTGCTGGTTTCTTGGCAACACTCCTGCTGATTGTGCATCTATGACGCCACCCAATTGGGAGAAGACAATATGTACTGACAACTTTGGTGTCTGTTCAGTGCTGACATTGTCCAGAATTTCCAATGTACTAGGCATAGTATGAACATAGCTCTCACTCTTCTTTGCATTTCCATGAGGCCATACAAAAATGGAATGCTCCTCACCTTGGAAGTGGTACTGGACAAGGGCATGACTGCTAAGATTTCCTTTGGAGTCTATAGTGTAAGGGACATAATGTAGAAAGTATATTAGTGTGAATCACCAAGCATCTAGATTCAAACAAAAGCTCATGCATGTATGTACAATGCATGGCATTTCACTACAGAGCTACGTATTAGGGTCAGTTGTCCTGACCAGTCTTGCAAATGGTAATGGGTATTATATACTAGGGCATACATTAAAATGCAACCAGCCTCACTTGAATGTATATAGCTAGCTATTTCAGTAAAGTACAGTGCATGAGCCTAACTCAGCCAGGGCAAGTACATTCACTGGCTGTCAGAAAGAAGGGATAGCAAGCCAGACGAAGCCCTGGATGGCAGCTGGGCAATCGACACATACATATTTGGAGCTGCGCAGGGAAGCCCGTCCCTGCTGAGCTAACACATTGCGCATTGTGCACTTCACCCGAGGGAACAGTGAAAGTGTTCCCGGCCAGATGGGGCAAATGACGTCAACCAATATGGCGGAATTGCCAACAGGCGTGTAGCCCTCGCTGGAGCAATGGATGACGTTAACAACAATCTTAACTCAGAGTGCAGTGATCAGATCAAGTGGAGTGCTGTGCAGTTTCGTGGCCGATGGTGGCCAAGTAGAGTGTTTTGTTGTCGTGAGCGCCTGCGGAGTACACTGGGCTATTGTGCAATCTAGGTGTCTCATACGTACATATCATATACAAACGGGGGACGACAACGCATCACGATTATTTGCCTTGCCTTTCGGCTCGGCAATTATATATATTATAATATGTATATATATTACCCATTATTACTCAAATGATTCACTATTGCAATGATAATCTATAGATTTATTTTAAAATATGCAATAAGCATAAACTGTTTACAATCATACAAAGAATATCTTCTAGCTTTGAGAATCCTGTCCTATTCTGAAGCTTGCCCAAAAATACATACACATCCTGCTTAGCAATATTTAAGTCTCTATGTGCATGCTATAACTAATGTGTGTGTGAAGTGTATACCTTGGATGGTACAGATGGTCTTCAGCAAATATGGAGAGGATTTGCTGTAATAGTACCATCGTATCAATGTGTACTTGCTCTGAAGTTGTTTGGGTGCAAAGAGAACATTCCCCTTTCTGGTAATGAGAAATGTGCTGTAGTAGGTCCCATTTAAACACCATGATCCCATGTCATCATGGGCTATGTCCTTTGGGTTCTTCAGCCTGTCCAAATCCACAACACAACGGAATTCCTGTCCACACAAGTTGGTTGTTTCGAACATGTCTTTGAGTTCGGTACACCAGGTTCAAGTAAAATGTGGACTGTCTCTTCAGTAGTTGAACGAACTTGCACTTGGGTGTGGAATGAATAGGTAGTGAAGAATCCTCATTCCAGTGTCTCCATTGTCAGCTCATGTTTCACTGATCTGAAAGAACAAGAACATTCCATGTGACAAGTTTTTTTTTTACTTTCATAATTATGACATTGGCTTGACGTAACATGTAGCTTACTTGGTAAGGGAAGGCGTAATGGTTTGAATTTTCTTTTATAGGAGACTCCAGTTCATCCAGTGACATCTTCCTTAACTTCCTCTTCGCCACTCTCAACTAGCAGTGGGCTATAGCTACAGTGGAATAATGTATTCCTTTATAATGTATAATAAAGTAAAATAATAAAGGGTTTACCATCTTAAGTACTATGTAATTTCATGCAGTCAGCTAGCTAGCTAGCCAGTTCATATTTTTGCATTCTACTACACCTTACCTAATTGGACCTCCTTCACTGTCGCTGTCCATGAAGGTATCTACACTGCTAGAAGATCTATCCAGATCTATGCATATGGGAGGTGACAGATTCTTCTCTGTGCTCCTGTCTAATGCACTATTGCTGTCATCATTGGTTCCAACTCTGCATAGTGAACAAAAGGAATTATCGTGTATACAACTCATGCTTGTGTGAGGTTAAATAGCTACACATATGCAAAGATTACCTTAATTTCTTCTACACTTGACTGCCTTCCTCCATGCTTTACATGTGGTAATGATGTCATCAGTGTGGTTCAGCTGTCTTGATGTCATCAGTGAGGTTCAGCTGTCATGACGGCATCATGCAATGTTTTGCATACCGTGTACTTGGAAATATTCGCGAGACGAAATTTTCACGAATATATAATTCGCGAACATTTCTCATTTGTTCATATCATGTACATGATACTGTAAAGGCTTGCCTCTCTTGTACATAGCTACGCATTAACATGGCACTGCACAGCACGCACTCTTAGCTACCTCGTAACACATTTGGGAGACGCTTAGCTAGCTAGCTACCTGGTATTGTGTCCTATGATTTCGCTGCTCTTCAGGGCCACGGCAAAGGATCCTCTCTGCTACATGTCTCCCTGCTGCATAACAATGTTTCTCCCTCCGTCGCCGTCCATATCTCTTGCTATACGTGATATCCATGATCACAGCTTGCAAAACCATACGATGCCACCATCTTCTTTGAATTCAATTTTATACAAAAGCATTGACTATATAACTAATATAAATAGTCAGGTCCCCATTCGCAAAAATGAAAGCACGAAACTTCAGTTCAGCTGGCAATTCGCGAAAATTTTGTCACGCGAAAATTTCCAAGTACATGGTATTATTCTGAACATGGCTGCTGTAGCCATCACCTGACCTCAGTGAGTCTGCCAAGTTGCTTGCTAACTAATGCAGGAGCTAATGATTTAGCAACATACAGTAGTTGTGCCCTTTACATGCCCTTGTAACAGCTTTCTGGTGCAATTGTGTTCGTTCTTTGGTCGGCTCTGCCCAAAAACGGACATAATTACACACTGAATGCTATCGATGGCCATTTTATTTCCCGCTGCCTAAGGCTAAAAGCGGGTTACCCCAAGCCTCTTTTACTTAGAATCACCCCAAGTCCAAGCCTTGGACCCTGCGGACATTTTATTTTTACGTCAATTTTATTGTTTCACGACTTTTCCGTTAACATTCCCAACTTTTTTCAGACGTTCACACCGAGGGATGGCCTTAGGAGGCTCCATCCATCGCTACTTCTGTGGCATGCTGCTACAGGGAAAATTGCACGCATTTCTTCTGAGTAGTGACTTTGTGTCAAGCCTATTTTCACAGTTTCGGCCATTTCCGCCTTTTCTGCCATTTCCACCGTTTCCACTGCTCCCCACACAGTAGTGTCAGAGTTGTACCAGGAGAAGTTGCTGACTGAGGATGAAGTGAAGAAGATGAAAGGAAAAGGATGGGACCTGCTTTATCAACTTATCTCTGTCCAGTGCACTAAACCTTCAGAAGTGGTGACCGGAACAGCTCACGTATGGTCCAAGTTTGGACACAATGATGAAGCAAGGCAATTGAGAGGTTGGTGAGGTAGTCAGACTATGCAACCATGAAGTTTTAGTGTACTGTATCAGCTAAGGCAGTACACCCTATACCAGCCTTGGCTATTGTTTTGTGACCTCATCTAGCCCATGGTGTATTGGGTACATAATCTGCCTGTATTTCCTCTGTGTGTGTGTTTGTATGTGTGTGTGTGTGTGTGTGTGTGTGTGTGTGTGTGCGTGCGTGCGTACGTGCGTGCATGCGTGCGTGCGTGCGTACGTGCGTGCATGCGTGCGTGCGTGCGTACGTGCGTGCATGCGTGCGTGCGTGCGTGCGCGTGCGCACATGTATGCAGCCTCGACAACAAATGTCCACAATGTGGGAAGAGATGTGCTGTGGATACAGGTGGAGGCTATGGACTCTGACATGTTAGCTGTCTGAGCAGCTTGTGTCTATCCTGAAAGAGACTATTGAGTATCCCAGACCTATGTAGTACCATGTTTACTCACATTTTTCTTATTCGATAAGCAGCTGTATATGTCAGAATACCCATAGTAGACCTTTCTGCCCACTGTCACAATTTTTTATTCCAATCACACCTCTATTACATTTTCGGTAGTGATGGAAACATTCTACTGATGTTATTGTTCAATCACTGATACGTGTTTGCTGATCATAGCTCCCAGACAAGTGCTTACTTGATGTGTGGTAATAACAGTGCAGGGTAGGGGTAGGAAGAGTCTTACTTTCTGGTTCCTTGTACGTGTGTCCAACTGTTGAGTGTATACTGTGTAGTGAAATGTGTTCACAGCACACTGCATGAAGAAGTAGTGAGTGGTCAAGCGATTTCTAAACCTATTCACACCCTGCAGTACTGAATGAGCTCTTCACTAGACACCTAACAGCAGATGAGTGCTCTGAGGTGGCTGGAAAGGGGAGGATGGAGTGGAAGGACCATCATTCTCAAGTCCTGTTAGCTAAACCTGCAGAGGTAGTGCAAGAAGCCGTTCAAATGCTGGAGAAACATGGCTGCCATGTCAAGGAGGAGCTGAAGAGTGCGTTATACTATAGTAGCAAACTTTGACAGTTGTGTTCCAAGTATTGCACTATGATAACTTGATAGTGAGCCATGCACCAACTGCATAGACTGCTTTAATGTACATCTCCACCATTTGTTTTAAGGATGCATTCCGCATGGTGTGATGAGCTGAGACCTCTTACACATGCATGCTACAAACACATGCACACTCCGTACTCTCATTCTATACACTGTGCTGTTAGAGGGTTATGCACACCATATTTCCAGTGTGTGTGCGTGTGTGTGTGTGTGTGTGTGTGTGTGTGTGTGTGTGTGTGTGTGTGTGTGTGTGTGTGTGTGTGTGTGTGTGTGTGTGTGTGTGTGTGTGTGTGTGTGTGTGACGTCATCGCCAAAATGGCTGCCGCGAGGTATGGAGTGTTGGAAGACAGTCAGTTTCACTAGAAGTTTGTGCCTAAAAGACGCCCAGTCTGTGCCTACAACTCCAGAACGGTCGTTTAGGCAGCACTGGAAGAGAACGTCTGAGCCTCACAAAGGACGAAGCGGAGAAAGGCAGCCCGTCCGAGGTGCGAACTTTTGGCTATCAATTGTAATGGCAAAAGGCCTCCTCAACGATCACTGGAACAGGCGACTATCACAACGCACCGGTCTGTCAGGCGTACCATAACCCTGACTCAGAGTTGGCAGGGCCTCGACAGGCAAATGAGGGACATGAGTGTCCCCACCGGCTGGCGGTTAGAAGGGAATCATGCATCCCCAACGGCCCCCTGCTACTACCATACGGCAGAATGAACTGGCCATGGAGAACAGAGCTGAAGCAGTGCTACCATGGTTGGTAAGATGGCCTGGCTCAAAAGTCCCAGCAACAGCAGCACAGTGGATCTGTCAGTGACACACAACCATGGAGCAGCACCTCAAGATCAAGAAGCTTTTGTCTCCAGTTGACACTGTCACATGCACACAGACACACACTACTCATTATTCCATATGCATACACATACATACACCGTCCATATGCATACAGACAACCCACACCTCATATGCATACACAGAACCTCCATAATACACATACACAACCTCCATATGCATACACACAACCCATGTCTCATATGCATACACACAACCTCCATATGCATACACATGATCCCCATATGCATACACTCTTGCCACTACTGAAAACCCAACCAAGAGTCATTTAACAGTTTTAATTTGTACCATGTGTCCCTCAACATGTAGACAATAACTGTTACTCCAATGACTCCATTTCCTTATTTTTGTACTGTTGTCTTATAATAAGGAGATGTTTTGCCCCGTGTGTGTGTGTATGAGTGTGCATGTGTGTGTATGTGTGTGTGTTTGTGTATGTGTGTGCGTGCGTGTGTGCATGCATGCGTGCGGATGTTAAGGTGGGGCTATGGATTCTGGTGAGATTGTTTGCTGTACCAAAAGAGACCATTTAGTATTCCGGACCTTATTCTAGTGTTAGTACACCTTGTGTACTCTGTGTTAGTGTTGCCTTTCACGCCAATCCTCCTTATCTTCACCAATCCTCCTTATCTTCACCAATCCTCCTTATCTTCACCTGTTCCTCATACCATACAGACCTTAATATTTGCAGTATTAAACTTTCACAGATTGAGAATTTTTGCACTTTTCATGTTTTTATTCTCTCAGTTTCCTATTATTATATTGAAATATGGACTACGTTTGTATGTGTACCAACATGTGTGTCCCACATATGTATGTGAGTCATTCGAAGCATTAATGAGCTATGCCCAGAGTCAGACTAGCTCTATGAAAGCAATGTCACCGTTTGCACCACTCTGATCTGTGTACCTCTCCCTTGCAGTATTATCTTTCCAGTTTGGCCCCTTCCTCTGTAGGGTCTACATGGTATCTTCAACAGTGACTGTGTACCCACACACTTTGTAAAGTATAGTGTTTATAAGAATGTTTTGTGTGCCCAGTCTGTGTATCAGTGCTGCTATCCGGTCCCACACAGTGCTGTCAGAATTGTATGAGGAAAAGTTGGTAACTGAGGATGAAGTGAAGAGGATGAAAGGAGAAGGAGAGTACCTGCCTTATCAACTTATCCCTATCCAGTGCACCAAACCTACGGAAGTGGTGACCAGAACAGCTCACGTATTGTCCAAGTTTGGACACAATGATAAAGCAAGGCAGTTGAGAGGTTGGTGAGGTAGTCAGACTACTCAACAGTGAAGTTAGTGTAACAGCTGAGCCAGTCCACCCTATACCAGCCTTGACTATTGTTTTGTAGGCTCATCCCATGCTGTACTGGCACATAATCTGCTTTTATTTCTAGTGTGTGTGTGTGTGTGTATATGTGTGTGTGTGTGTGTGTGTGTGTGTGTGTGTGTGTGTGTGTGTGTGTGTGTGTGTGTGTGTGTGTGTGTGTGTGTGTGTGTGTGTGTGTGTGTGTGTGTGTGTTGTGTGTGTGTGTGTGTGTGTGTGTGTGTGTGTGTGTGCGTGTGTGCATGTGTGTGTGTGTGTTTGTGTGTGTGTGTTCATGTGTGTGTGTTTGTGTGTGTGTGTATGTAGTATGTGGGGGGTGGGGGGGGGGTTGCACACATGCTAAAAATGTAGTATGGTGTTGTGTTACATGTCCCTTTCTGCTGACTTGTGCATGTGTTGTAGACTGTACTTATGTGGTAGCCCATGTTTTGTCACATGTTTTGATAGCTTTGAAAAGCAGTTGTGTATGTGAGTATTCCCGAGGTAGCCTTTCTGCCTGCTCTCATAAGTTGCTGTAATCCACTCAAATGTCTATCTTCAGTTTTGATGGCTGATGAAGACTTTTGTGGTTGAAATATCCAACTATTCGTGTACATTCATTGTTATGTGTTTTGCTTGAAAACTGTTCCCAAGCGAGTGCTCACTTGATGTATGGTAATAACAGTGCAGGGGTAGGGGTTGGAGGGGTCTTACTTTCTGGTAACCGCATGTGAGACTTGACCGCTGGTAGCTCAATTTGTTTATTTTAGCATGAACCGTGCATTTTCATCACAATCTTCGGCGTTACCGTGGTTATGCATGCGACAGCGTGTGTGATGTGCACGTGATTCGCAAGACGAATTGTACAACAACGTGGAAATCGAAACACAAATCTGCTTCAATCGCAAATCTAGTCGTTCCTGCTGGCAGCTAGACATTTACGCACGGCTTTAATACCGTTACACTGTCATTCGCCAATTAAAGCTCCACTCCAAGTGTTACGACATTTTAACAGTGTGTCACGGGGAAGTCACATGACAATGGCTGCCAGTGAAGCTGGCAACGAGTCTTCTCAGCAAATCTTCATGTGGCAAGTGACTTTGTGGCACTGACACACGACGAAAGTTTATTGCGAAAGGCAAGAAAAAGATCTAACTTTTCCATGTGAGCACTTTCGATCAGATGCTTCTGCGAAGAGTTATAATGTGCGCAACTTTTGGGGGTGGGAGAGAAGTTACGTTTATCGATGTAACTTTGCAGCAGATTTAGTTAGGAAAGTTAGAGTGATTGATTGCCTATTGGCCCATACCCTTCGTTTCTAATTCAGCCTCTTTCTCACTTGCCACAACGATGATTTGTGCTATTTTACCGTAGTCACTAATGGCGTTATATCTCGAAATAGACAACGATTATTCACTATTTGTAAGCACATGTTTGTAGCACAAAGACAGGGGTTCAGATTGATGCCAAGTTCGCACAATTCGGGCCCAATCTGACAGAGAATAGGAAGAGAATACGGAAGGTCAAAATCGGTCCGCACGGAAGCCATATGTTTACATATGGACATGTCCCACATGCGACTTTTACAGGTGTCTATCTGTTGAGTGTATAATGTGTAGTGAAATGTGTACACAGTACACTGCATGAAGCAGTGAGTGGCCATGTGATTTCTAAAACCTTTCACACCCTGTAGTACTGAATGAGCTATTCACTAGACACCTCCTAACAGCAGAAGAGTGCTTTGAGGCGGATAAAAAGGGGAGGAGGGAGTGTGAGGACTATCTTTCTCAAATCCTGTTAACCAAACCTGCAGAGGTAGTGCAGGAAGCCATTCAAATGCTGGAGGAACATGGCTGTCATGTGAAGGAGGAGCTGAAGAGTGAGTTATACTATAGTAGCACACTTTGCCAAGTTACATTCCAAGTACTATGACAACTTGATAGTGACACATACACCAACTGCATAGACTGCTTTAATGTACATCTCCACCATTTGTTCAAGGATTCATTCCACATGTTGTGATGAACTGAGAGGTATGGTACATGTCACAAGTTACTTGAATGCATATGCAGGCTTATTGCGCTAGATAACTGTGGATAGCTGAGCATCAAATTGTTAGTATCCGTTCAAGTTTCAAATTGTTAGTATCCATGCAGAGCAGTTGTTTATCACCTGTGGAGCGGTGATCTGGCATCTACGGAGACCGTAGCATGTAGCTACGCCCGTAATCTGTAGTTTCTATGTGGTAGTTTGTCATAGTCAGAGCGTTCACGCTGAAATCGGTTCCAAGCAGTTTCATCGGAATCGATTCACTGACTCGGGTTCAACAGCACTCGCTCTTGAGCAAAGTTGTTGATTTAGCACCCATCGCTAGCGCTGCCATTTTTGACTTCAAGCAGTCAATACGCACCCTGAGGGTGATGTCAGGCATTGTGGTTACTGTAATGTTTAACATTGCAAAAGGTCAAGGGTCACCCAATAAAGTCATAATCAATCACTGATACAATGCAATAAGACAGTGCAGGTATAAGGCAAGGCTATCAATTAGGTGTGCCGGAAAGCCAAAGCGCCAGCTGGAACAGAGAACACAGAACTCTAGCTGTACGTTTTTCCTGACTATGTTGTTACTTTGTGCATGGTGTATGATGGTTTAATTATTCGCTATATCCTGAGCTATTTCATTCCATCATCCGGCATACGTTCATATGATGTTACGATTTAGCTACGTTCAGGATCCTCCCTCAGGTTGTCTCTGTCTTTGTCTTCTGTAAAACGCTTCGCAAAGAAGTCCCCGTTTTGTGTATACTTACATGCATATGTAAATATAATCGCCTACCTCATACACTCATATGCTCATATTGTCTCTGCCATCTGCTGAACGTTTTGCGCAGATACACTGCTGACTGCGCACATGCATTACGCAGTATGCACACGCATCCTCTGCAGTTAATTGAGCAGAAATTTTACAGTTTGTGCACTGGCTAACTGCAAATGTCAGTGCAGAAATTCAAGTTACATGTGACACATACTGTAAATTTCCATTGTGTGTGTGTGTGTGTGTAAAGCGTGAATAATTGTCATGATAATATTCACTATCACAATAGTAGGCCCACTATTTGGCTATGATAGTGAGCAATGCAGTCATTAGTTTGCCTATCTCAATAAAACAGTTTATATAGGACATCCTGGCTATGAGGACCTGGTGGTCTGGTGCTTAAGACACAGGATGTAAACTGAAGTGATTGTGGAAAGGACCGAACTCAAGCCCAGGCAAGGGCAGCAGATTATTATTGCCGAGTGGTGAGTGTAAGCGAGCGAAGCGAGGCCATTGATCACTGTCTATTTGAGCTTCGGCGATTTGTTTGCTGTTCGTCGCCAGCAGGCTTGGCGCAGGAGTCGTCGTGCACGGTTGCGCTTGCAATCCCAGTTTGCGTTGGTTCTCCCCCTGTTCCAGGACGCAGCGCGCTCCATTCGAGCCCGCACCGTTTCTGGGCAGCACCAAGGCAGCAAGGCTTGTGGGAGAAAGACGTGTGGCTCCTCTGGAGAAGTATGGGGAGGAACTATCCTGACTGGGAGGACAGCCAGTACTTGCAGCACTTTCGCGTGTCGAAGGATACGTTTTGGTTCCTTTCCCAGACATATGGCAAGCATTTCAAGAAAGAAGACACTCGTCTGAGGCGTGCAATACCTGCTGCCAAGAGATTAGCCATTGTCCTACACTGGCTAGCCCATGCGTCTAGCTTCTCTCAACTGGCTGCATTGTATGCCATTGGTAAATCAACAGTTGTATCTATTGTGCACCAAGGCATAGACATTCTGCGTGAGAAGCTAACTCCAAATGCCATCTTGTTCCCAACAGCATCTGAGCTTGAGCAGGTAATGGTTGATTTTGAGGCACTGTGTGGGCTGCCATTCTGCACTGGAGCTCTGGATGGCACATTCATGCCGATTAAGAAGCCGGAGGAGTTTGGAGACACCTACTTTTGTTATAAGAAGTTTTGTTCAATTATAGTATTGGGATGTGTGGATGCCAGGGGAATTTTCACATATGTAAATGCCGGAAGACCTGGATCAGTTGGCGATTCATACGCTTTTCGCCACAGTCTTTTATATGAGAAGATCAGTTCTGGAGAGTGGCTTGCACATTCTTCTCGGCTTATTGAAGGAGTACATGTGAAGCTGTTTCTGGTGGCTGACTCAGCATTCCCCCTGGACTCTACCTGTATGAAATGCTATGACGACACAGGTACCATGGCCAACTACAAACATAGCTTTAACTACAGTCTCATTCGGACGAGGCGAGTGGTGGAGCAGGCTTTTGGCAGGTTGAAAGGCCGATGGCGCATAATGGATGGCCCATGTAAAATCAACGACCCAGTGCTTGTGAGGAAAGTGGCAATGGTGTGTTGTGCCCTGCACAACATCTGTGAGAGGCATCAGTGCCCTTTTGAACCTGGTTGGTTGCCAGACGAAAGTGCTTTTGTTCAAACAACACCAGCAAATTTGCAGGCAACTACGGTATTTGGAGCAGCTTCCACTATGAGAGACGCATTGGCAAGACATGTCCATCATCACAGACCAGCTCCTCATTAATCCACTGCTGAACCCTTCTATCTGCATTTCAGATAACAATCATCACCTCAACTGATGATGAACTTTCATTAGTACTTCATCAGAGCTAATGTACTTTCATGACTTCAGCAATCACATTATAATAATGTACTTCAATGAGCATTTCAACATGTACTGCAAATGCAAGGAATAATGTTACAGTAATAACATAATAATGACATGATCAAGTTCTAACAATATAATAGTACTAGTAATGTTTCACTGGTTGCCCTGCTTGTCCTGCTTCTCCAACAGTTTCTTAAACAGCTCTGCTTGAAAGAGCTGGTTCTGCTGCATCATCTCCATCTGAAATTGGCTGCTCTGCCGCTGCAGCCTTGTGGATAGATCAGCCTCAAACTTAATCCTATCTTGCTCCATCTTGGCCTGTAATTTCATAGCGTCCTCCTGCAGCTTGCTGTCATGCTCCATCTGTCTCAGCTGTGACTGTTCCTGCATGTCTGCATACGCAAGCAGAAACTGTGCTGATGCTGTCCCTTTTCCCTTTTTCTTGCCAACTCTGGCAACAAGTGGTGTCTCGCTCTTCTTGGACTTCTTGCTTGCTGGCAATCCATCGTCTTCCTCCTCTTCCTCTTCCTCCTCATTGCTGTCACCCACACTCTCCACTGCAGCTCTGCTTTGTGGTCTAGAGCTGTCAGGGGTGCCAACATCTTCCTGTTCAGCCCCTGCCAGACCACTGGAACCAGGACCTTCACCAGATTCCTCCACTGCACCTGGACCCAAGGCTGGATGGTCCTTAAATCTGTCGAAGAACGTCCTAAAGTTTGGCCAGGACTCTGCAGCTGCTTCGACGTCAATGTTCATATTGTCTTCGCTATATTCTTTGCCTGTTTCGCCTTTTCTTTGGTAGTTTACGTACATTATCTTCACCTTCTTTATTACCGAGTCCAACTTGTTCCTGACTTCATTTTCACTGTACTTCCCAGGTCTGCCAAGCTCCTCTGAAACCTACGCGTTTCTTCTTCCTCTTCAGCATTTTGCCACCGAATTCCTCAAGGATGTCTGCCCAAACATCTATGAGCCTTTTCTCCGTCTCAGAATCCCACTTCGCTCTCGGTTTCTTGCCCTTGGTCGCCATCGTTCATCACTTCGCTCGCGCAGATCTGAAATAACACTTTCGACTACCGTTGACGTGATCGTTGCCGTGGCAGCCATTGTCACGTCAATGTTCGCGTCACGTCAGGGTCACGTTCACGTTCGCGTTACGTAACGTGTAGTGTGACCGATAAAACGTCACCGTACCGTCACCGCCGCCGTCGTTTCTGCCGTAGTGTGACCGGGGCCTAAGGTAAATACAGTGCAAGTTACAATATACACCACTAATCTAAAGTAAATAATATAATTTGTTACGTGGTGAAGCCATACATCAAAGGAAACAACTGTGCATTATTTTGGCAAATGCACTGGATAACGCACAGTTGCCTTATTTGGAAGTGTATAACGCATTGTCTTTTTTATAACACACTGCTTTGAAAGGGGCTCTTATTGACATATCTAATCATTTCTAGCCTTATGTAAACGTTTTGTCTGCTGTTTTAGCAAAATCCCTTTGATATTCAGCACCTTGTGAACTTTCACATGAACTTTGGCTCCTCAATGATAAGTGCATAACACTTAGAAATGGTCATTCCCAGAAATTACTTATGCCTAGCACAGCACTGCACATGCATGTTTGATGGCAGAGACTTGGAATTGTGCATGCAATATCTTTAGAGTATTCTGAATGTTATTTTAGTGTGAAAGAAGGTCCCTCCACTCTCCAAGCTCTACAGACCTTCCAATTCCATGCAGTCTGCACTCTGCAAGGAATCTCTGAGTTCGTACGCCATAAGCAGGTCTTCAAATCATCTGCCATAGTGCCGACTCAAACACTGCCGTCGCCTTATTCAAAAGTAGAGGCTGCTGACAGCCTTTACCCTCACTACGCTTAGCCCTTCACCTTTCTTCGTCAAGAATAGCATGTTCTCCGGTTTCTATAGTAATTACAGTCAAGTTCATTCGGTAAAATGGTTCGATGGCAAGGGAATTCAAGCACAAATCAATTCTGTTTGAACTGTAACAAGCCAGTTATCACATGGCCCCTTGCGGCCATGTGATAACTAGTACATAAATATATAAATAACTCCCAGGGGGGGTGGCGGCCCTCATGAACATGTGCTAGGTATGGCTTTGAAGTATGGGAGATTTTAAGACTTTTAAATGAGACGGATTTTTTAATTACGTCTTCATTCTTCTACAAGCAGCCTGCAAAATGCTAATATAAATGCACATAGGAGAACACTTAATGTATGGCACATTTATATTCATGCATAGTAGTATCTTGTATATTAACCCATTAGCGCCGAATGACGCCTGTAGGCGTCATTTATTAGTTTGCGCGTAAGTCCGGATGACGCCTGTAGGCGTCATAACCAAAGCGCGCACTAAGCTTTGTATAATACTCGCTACGAGCCTTGCAAGGACACACCACTTTCGAAGGATAGATAGCAGTCACGGAGCTTTGAATAGCCGCGTTGTCCCGTACCTTACTTGCGTCCAAAGCCTGCACTCGAGCGCCAAAGTTCGCACTCAGTACGCAACGGGTGAAGGTGAGTTTATTACACGACGCTGCGACTAAACCAAGGCGAGCAGGAGTCTTGAAGTCTTATGAGACGACCCTTCTATCTTTCTGCCTGACATTGGCAACACGGCGCTCTTCTTCCTATCGTCTCGGGCACGAATAAAGTTAAACCGTGGCACACCGAATAGCTCGCGTGCGTCGCCATTTTAATTTCGGCACCTGGTGCACGGCGCGAATTTTAAACTTCAGCGCTAATGGGTTAATACAACTGGGCTCGTTGAGATGTGAAACTTGGTGGACACGTCCAAGTGGTCCACCTTCCTATGTTATTAGCAGGATTTCTTAATTAGTCTCAAAATGGCCGACATATGTCAGGTGAATAATTTATTCAACCAGCCAGGCCCGCTCAGTCATGACACTTGGTGGACCTAGCCAGATAATCCAACTGTTCATGACATTGGCAGGATTTCTTAATTAGTCGCAAATGGCCGAGAATAGCGAGGTTCATTGCATATCCCACCTACCCGGGCCCGCTATGTCGTGATACTAAGTGGACATAGTTAGATGGCCCATTTGCTCATGTCATTAGCAGGATTGCTTAATTAGTCACAAAATGGAGGCGATGTTTTGAACAATCACATTTTGACACCAATTTGTAGGCATTTGCCGCTATGCTGGAGCAGAGCAGCTCCCACATGTACACTTGCTCACAACTATCCAGCTACAATATCCAGCTATTATACCACCAATAGATAAATGCAACCACCATCACCACCACCACAGTGGAATTTGCAATGAGTAGTATATTTTGTGCTACAACTGCAAGAAAACTGACCACCACATCAGGCGCTGCTACCACATACTACTACCACCACCACACAGTACAAGTTACATTATTACGACCACCACATGCATTCCTAGATGAAAGTGACCGCCACCACCACCACACAGTGCAATTACAATATCACAGCCACCACCACCTGGGCCAGTAGAGTATCTGCGCTAGTTGGTCATAGAAAAAGACCACCAGTACAGGTTGCACCACCACATGTGCCAGTAGAGTTTCTGCACTAATTGGTCATAGAAAAAGACCACCAGTGCAAGTTACAGTGGCCCCAGGCCAGCACATGCATGCACAACATTCACACCACATGTGCCAGAAAGTAAATGCGCTCAATGGCTGAAGAAAAAGACCACCAGCACAAGATACAGCCGGTCAGAACCTGCACCGCACCATTGGAGTGCATGCTGCAGCAAGCGAATGTAAGCTTGCCTAAGGGCATGTCATTGAATTGAGAGTGCACGGGAAGAAATTCAATGACAGAACAGTTTATGCACACAGAGCTATATTATAGCTCTGTGTGCATAAACTGTTCTGTCACCTCCCTCCTGTGCTAAGGCTAGACTGTTTAAATTGGGCTGTGTTTTGTATGACACATGAGCAAGGCCAAGATCACCCTTAGCCCTCGCCAGCTACAAGTTGTTGTCATGTTGTTAATTATTGTGCGCATGGTGCAGGCATTTAAAAAGAGAGGGAGGGAGGGAGGGAGAGAGTGAGAGATAATACACACACTGTCCTCTCATCCTACACTATGCTGTCAGAGGGTTAGGTGCATGTTGTGTAGACTGTGTGAGTGCTGCCTTCAACACCAATCCTCCCTATCTGTACCTGTTCCTCCTACCTTCAGCAGTGACCCACACACATTGCAGACTCTGGTATTAGCATAGTGTACGAATGTTTTGTGTGCCTAGTCTGAGTATCAGTGCTGCTATCCCACACAGTGCTGTCAGAGTTGTACCAGGAGAAGTTGGTGACTGAGGATGAAGTGAAGAGGATGAAAGGAGAAGGAGAGGACCTGCCTTATCAACTTATCCCTATCCAGTGCACTAAACCTTCAGAAGTGGTGACCAGAATAGTTGATTTAATGGCCACATTTGGACACAATGAGGAAGCAAGGCAGTTGAGAGGTTGGTGAGGTAGTCAGACTACTCAACAGTGAACTCCATGCAACAGCTGAGCCAGTCCACCCTTATACCAGCCTTGACTATTGTTTTGTAGCCTCATCTAACCCATGCTGTATTGGGCACATAATCTGTCTATATATCTAGTGTGTGTGTGTGTGTGTGTGTGTGTGTGTGTGTGTGTGTGTGTGTGTGTGTGTGTGTGTGTGTGTGTGTGTGTGTGTGTGTGTGTGTGTGTGTGTGTGTGTGTGTAGGGGTGGGCGGTATTGGCAGATATAGTACCTCAGTATTCTTGATAAAATTATTGTGGTATAAGTACATACCTACTATTTTGAGCAAAATGAATTGCTGACCTGCAAATCTCTGTCACTTACGCGTATATGGAAGATTATAACTTCTAAGGCTAGAACAGATGGTGATTTATACTTTGTAGCTTCATTTGTGTATGCAGTAGACAAGGTTTGCACTTCATGCATAGTAGCGTGACGTCACGAAAAGACTGCCGTGCGCAAAGGTAACGAGTTGCTTAGAATCGTACAAAGAGCATTAGAAACGTTTTAGAAGTGAAAGAATGGTAGCAGAATCAATAATATACGTGATCTGTGACACTTACAAGGGAATACCGTGTAACTAACCGGTATTTAGGTATCAGGTTTTTATAAGATGCAAATATATACCTTCACGGTATTGAAACAATACCACGGTATAACTACATGGTTGCTTGTATGCTGTAATACAAGCGAAAAGTCGCGCTACTCCTGATCAGGACTAACAAGTATTTCGAGTTAAAAAACTCGTGGGGTGCCAGGGCGCCCCTGAACCTTGAACTACTTGCTAGCAATTTCCCCATGTATATTCAGTAAATCAGATAGTTGGGGTACAGTATTGTTGTTGGCCTGAAAGATACATCAAGACACACTAGACCGTTGGGTTTGCAAGAGTTTCAAGTCTCCAGAGCAGCCAGTCATATCCAGTGAAAGCATCCCTACCAAACTGTCAAATGTTTGCCTACTGCTTTTTGATCTGTATGACATTCTGAATGAGCAATTGTTACTTTGTGCCTGGAGGAGGAGTGTGCCGGCTAAAAGGCTACCCTATGATGACTATATGAGCGAATCATGGCTATAATTATGTGTCATGACTCGCTGGTCCTCCATTATTGGCCTACGGGTCACTAGACTTCTGTTGTATTTAGGGCTGTACCTCGCAGAAAAACAGTTAAGTAAGCTTCCTACCACAATAATATTACTTAAACATGTTCTAGAAACACTTTGCGTTCTTTGGATACACGGTGAAATCTAAAGAAAGATGGTTTTGAGCCTAGCAAACAGAAAGCGTCAAGCGCACGACCATTTTACAATGTCCATCAGTGATAATTGGAGCTGTATCTCGCAGAAGAGACGTTCCTTAGGCTTTTTATTAGTATCACTCTATTAACACATGTTTATGACCACATTTCGTTCGATTCAAACACAGCGAAACGTCATTAGAGAGGATTTAAAGCTTTGTAAAGAACGACGTGAGCGCCGCCATTTGCAAAATGACAGAAATATATATATATATATATATATATATATATATAGTATGGTGATTGCGCAACTATAGAGATTTAAGCATTAGCAGGTGGTCCTATATATGTGATATAGACCTGTAAAGAGGTCTGATATCACAATATCAGGGCTCTGATTGCGCAAGAGGTCTGATATCAAGAAGGAATATAATGAAACCAGAGCCAAATGTGTGTACTGTCAGGCGAAGCAGCCTTACCATTTCACTGTGGCCGTGACAATCAGTGCTGCGGAGGATCTTGACGCTCCAAGAAAAAAC
Source organism: Ianthella basta (assembly GCA_964019415.1). NCBI lineage: Eukaryota > Metazoa > Porifera > Demospongiae > Verongiida > Ianthellidae > Ianthella > Ianthella basta. Next base: position 12,192,293 of record OZ025868.1, on the reverse strand, counting down.
GCGACCGCTAAAAATCGTCGCACGAAGGTAAGTCGGTTAGACAAGATACCAATACATGCGTAAAGGGACGTATTCTAGGAACCGAGCACTGAATCCGGCTCTGTTGCGCGAAACTGTGGCGTGGAAGATGCGCAGACACGGTCCGTTGAGCGACTTCTTCAGATGACGAAAACAAAGTCCAGCTGGATGTGGTCGAAAGCTCTCAAAAGTGATTAAAATTGCCCTCTCTAGTTCCGAGTCCGCAGCGAAGTCGGTGTTCTGCCAGAAAAGAAGCGTTTTCAAGACTCTCCGTGCAGCACCCAGTCACGGCCACAACAAAAACTGCTGACTGTGCATTATTTTGAATTCGGTTCCCTGTAATCTCATTGGTCAGCGTGCTGCCAAAAGGCGCGCAGTATTCTCATTGGTCAGCCCTGAAGCCTGTTGTGACGTCACGGAAGCGTCTATTGAATGCAACGGTGCCGTAGCCCGTTCCCGGAAGAAGCAATGACGTAATGCAGGCGCTTATCGAATACAAATGGCGTCGTCTCCGGAGAGGTCTGGCCTCGATATTGCTGAGAAGGTTCTTCCTGTTGCGCACTCACCATACTATATAAGACATATAGTACGGTAGGTCGGTCTATAGCCTCTATATAGGACCTCGGCGCTCATATTTACCTCGGCGCTTCGCGCCTCGGTAAATATGTAAGCGCCTCGGTCCTATATATCGGCTATAGACCTCCCTACCGTACTATATGTATTACATATATATATCTATAATAGCTATATCTAATCATATATAATATGTGTGCACATCAAGGGAAAATAACAATACTTAATAATAATAAATGATTGAAACAAACTAAAATCCTAACAATAATCATACAGGCTAGCAATTAATAACTGGTGCACTAGGGTGCACCTACATGCAAAAATGAGTGTCATTGAAAATAGATTAAATCAAAATTGTCTGGGGAGGAAGTGCCGAGCACTGCCGCCGCATTCCCCCGCTGTACAGCCACTGAAATTCTCTGCAGCAGGTATTGGTGGGCCTGGGGCTCGCCTGACTCATCTTTGATGCGCCGGCCAAGCTCACGAAAGAACATCTGCGCCTCCGAACCGAAAACACCGGAGGTTTCCACCGCCAGTGGGACGAAATGGTGGGTGGTGGCCAGCTCCACATATTTAGCCCTCTTCCTTGCTTCCGCCTGATCAGCCACTGTCCCTGCTCCCCGGGCAGCCAGGTCGAGGTGGGATGGGGCAAAGGTATCTGGACAAGTGGCGTCCCAAACCAGGATTCTCCCACTCCTCCAGGGCAAGACCGTAGCCCCGTCAGGCCTCTTGCCGTCTGATCTGGAAATACCCGCAGGTTCCAGGTGGGCTGTGATCTTGGCAGACCCCAGTGATCTCTTGACTAGGTCATTTATCGCTGAATGGCGTGGATGACGTCCTATGCTCTTCCGACAGTGAAGTCCGTGGGTGCCCAGGCAATCCACTGGTGTCCCACACTGCTGGCATGCATGTGGCTGACAAAGTGGCATGCCCAGGCGGAGGCCAGTGGCCACGCGGAAGACCTCATTCTCCATACGTAGGCCAAGAGCTGACACAGGGAGGGCCTGCAGCCACGCCCCTGCCTCCTTCCTGCAGACCGCCAGGAGACGAGCTTGGGTGACTGAGTCTGGGGCTGCTGCCTGAAGGGCCTTGAGTGAGGCTGCCACGCGAGGGGCATCCCACGCCTTTTGACTGGGAGTGTCAGCTGCGAGGGGAGCAGAGGCTTCGAGGCCCTCACTCCACACCTGGAGAGTATCCTCATGCACGTAGTAGGCGGTTTCCCGCAGTCTGGGAGGAAGCAGCTCTAGGATGATGGTGGTGCAACCCGCAGCTGAAGCCAAGAAGGCAGACGGAGCCAGCTGGGTCGCACTCCTGACACCTAGGCCACCAGACCCGACAGGAAGGGAGGCTTGTGTCCAAGCCGCATCGTCATCAGCTATATTGATGTTCACGATCTCCCCTAGGAGTGTCCGAAGAAGGGCATCAAAACGCTGGAGATGTGATGACCTGGAGCAGGGGGAAGTTCTTAAGGTGTAGAGGAGCTTAGGGATTGCACAAGAGTGCCGCAAGAGGCAGTAGGCATCATGTGTCTGGAGATGGCAGAGCCTGTTGCCCATAATCTCCAGAGCTCGGACCTTCTCGCTGATGGAACTGTCAATGCCTTCCTCTCCACCAATGGGTGAACCCAATAGGTGGGCATTCTCGGGGTTGACTGGGCAGAGGTCTGGGAAAGCGTTGATCATTGCTGCTCTTGCACTCGGGTCGTTACAGATAACCTCAGACTTCGAGTGGTTCAGCTGGAGGCCCAGTCTTGCCACTTCCTCTGCCACTGTCTGCAAGTCGTGGAGAACATCCTCAACTCCTCCCCCCAAGGTACCATCGTCCAAGTAAAAGATAACCAACTCTGATCTCAGAGGTTTCATGAGACCCATAGTTGCCAAGGAGAACAGCAGGGGACCCAAGGGGTCACCCTGCTGAACCCCCTCCGCTGATTGAATGGTCGCGTCCTGGGCAAACAAGGACGATGGAGCGCTATATGCTGAGTGAACTAGGGGGAACAGCTGAGGAGCATTCTCGCGCACTGCCATCAGCATCTTGTCCCTCCTGAGGCTGTTAAAGGCATTTCTGAAATCCAGTTTTAACAGAAGATGGTGATCAGGCATGTCCTGCAGGTACACTCGGCTGGCGTGTACTGCTGCTTCCGCCCCCAAGGGAACGCCAAAACCCAGCTGATGGGGTGCCAGGAGAGCTGCCATGGCCCGCTTTACGCTGTTGCAAGCACACTTGGCCACCAATCTGCGTAGGGTGCACCCCACTGCTATTGGTCTTACTCCCCCGTCCTTCTTTCCCAGTGCTAGCAGGGTGGCTCCAAAGAAGAAATGCCTTGCGGGTGGGGTAACCTTTCCCTCCAACACCAAGTTGACGAACCATGTTCGTATATATATATATATATATATATATATACGAACATGAAGCCATACGAAGACCTAAATCGGAAAACAATATAGGGGCGCCTTTGGCGCCCCAAAAACCGACAAACAAAGCTTACAATGAGGAAGCGGGGACTGAACAATGCACACAGCTAACTTTACATTCCAGCGAATGTAGAGAGCATCCTCGTGTTTTCCCACGTTTTGTCTTCTTTTTATTCTTATTCTTATTCTTATTCTTCTTTGACAGCCGTAGTGCACTGACCAAAGGGACCAGGGGAATAGCTCTTGCACCATATAGCATCATTTTTGGCTGGCTGCATTCTTTTGTAGGTTAGAAGGCGGCACAATTTAGTGTGAAAGACAACACTTGCCACGACTCCAGCCGTGTTGCTTGGCCAAGCAGGGCAGACGCCATTTTCAAATTATGTAATTCAACCAGATGAAACCGGCATGACTGGTGCCATTGCGAGCAGCTGAGTACAGCTTCTGGAGGCTCCTTCTTCTGTTGTTTTTCTCCACAGTGGAATTCTTCGCCTTACTCTACAACTTAGCATGGCATTTGGCTTGTAGAATGAATTATTTACAATGCCAATACAATTTCCCAAATGCAAATAGCAGCTAATTCTATCAGGTGCTACACAAGAAGTTTAAATAGCTAGCTATATCTTGCATCTTAGCTCCTGCTCTATAAAAGGTGCAGAAACTAGACATAATAAAAAACTCTACAAAAATTGTAAGAATTTAGGGATGACATAAAAGGTACAGAAACAAGTAAAGGCAGTTAGCATAAGCTGCCAATTATTGGCCAGTACCAATTATTGGCCTGTGCATATACAACGAGTATCCGGCGTTGAAACAATCAATATACGGTGGTTTACGGCAGATATGGGTAGATGGTCAGAGAAAACTACACATGAAGGAGCTTTGCGCCGGCCGTTTCCAAGTAGCACTACATCAGAAGGCCTTTACATGAGCTACACATGAGTATAAACAAGATTCTCAAGAGTTACAAGCTTGCTTCCACGTATTAGTGAGCTAGCTATGCAGCAGAGTGAGAAATTGCCTGCTACGTGCTTGTCAGCCTTTCTGCTTGTGTGTGCGCATTTGCAGGCAACCGTGCCTCAGTTCGTGTGGCTACCACTGCCGAGCAGAGAAGATTAAAGCAATGCGCCGGGTATACAATCACGTAAGAATGTGATTTGCCGAAAGCGGGTGCCCTGTAGTCTCGTCCCCAGACCCTTCCCGTCGGGGAGGAAGGGTCTGGTGAAAGGTCGCAGGAAGGTTGGACACAATGGAATGTAATTATGGATGATGACGTAATGCTGCGTGTGATTAGTTATGGCTTCTCTGACGCTTCCATCGTGAGTTGCTATTCTGTGCGGACAAAGGACTCACAACGATGACAATTGAGGTAGGGCTGGCGCACTGGCGTAGAACATCGTAAATGGCGGACAGCGGAACATAGCAGATCTTCCACTGCCTGTTGGCAGACTTACGAAGACGTCTTTGCCGCAAGTGAACTCCAACACTGCCTGGTACTGCTTGTCCTTTAACTGTCTATATCCAAGCTCTTTAGCTGCTCTGGAGATGGCTGCGCTCACTTCTTCAATCTGCTTACGTACATACTCGCCATTATAACTTGTTCCCAAGGTGTGAAATTGGGCAATATTCCACTACTGATTGGCGCTGCCCACATTCTGGCAGTGGTCACAAAAGCCTGTCTACTTTCACCAGACCCTTTCTCCCCTCGTTCGTTTGCGCGCGCGCTTTGGAAGGTCTGGGAACAAGACAATTCACCTGCTAGTTCTTACTATTTTTGTAGAAAATATATATTATGTCTTAGTGGTAATAACAGTGTAGTGGTAGGGGTAGGAGGTATCTTACTTTCTGGTTCCTTTTAATGTGTCCAACTGTTGAATGTATACTGTGTGGCGAAACTGTGTACACAGCACACTGCATGGAGCAGTGTGTGATCATGCAAGTGATTTCTAAACCTATTCACTCCCCGCAGTACTGAATGAGCTCTTCACCAGACACCTCCTAACAGCAGAAGAATGCTCTGAGGTGGCTGGGAAGAGATGGTGGGAGGACCATCTTTATCAAGTCCTGTCAATGAAACCTGCAGAGGTAGTGCAGGAAGCCATTCAAATGCTAAAAGAACATGGCTACCGTGTGAAGAAGAAGCTGAAGAGTGAGTTATACTATAGTTAGAACACTTTATATATTATACTGTATATAGAACACTTTGCTAAGTTGTGTTCCAAGTACTGCACTATGACAACTTGATAGTGACACATGCACCAACTGCATAAACTGCTTTAATGTGCATCTCCACCATTTATTTGAGGATGCATTCCACAAGGTGTGATGAATTGAGACCTCATACACATGCATGTAAACAAACACATGCACACACTGTCCTCTCATCCTATACACTGTGCTGTTAGATGGTTATGTACACCTTGTGTAGTCTGTGTTAGTGTTGCCTTCCACACCAATCTTCCTTATCTTCACCTTTCACGGTACTAATCTTTCACAGATGAGAATTTTTGCACATTTCGTGTTTTTATTTTCTAAATTTCCTAATATTATTTTGAAAATATGTACTTTGAACGTATCTGTACTAACGTATATGTCCCACATATGTGAGACATATGAAGCATTTGTGTGTTGCGTCAAGAGTCAGACTAGCTCCAGCAAAGCAATGTCACTGTTCCGCGCCATTTGATCTGTGTACTTCTCCTTGTAGTATTATCTGTCCAGTTTAGCCCATTCCAACTCCCTCTGTAGGGTCTGCATGGTATCTTCAGCAGTGACTGTGTGTATATGTGAGCGGATTTGAGAAAACGACCCACTTCGCGCAATATGTAAACAATAGATATGGGACAAAACAATCATGCGGGTGATATTTCACCGAAAAACGGATTTTGATATCATTCATATCTATGGTACAGTCCCTATCTTGTGGCCAAGTTTGAATCTTTAATTCCTTCTCTAAAGCTCAAACGAAGACTTCGAATTTACATGGTGGCCATCGGGCGCCACATATACGAACATGTTACGTAAGCGTAAAAAGCTACGCACGTTATTCAAGGCAACCAGGACTTGCTTGAAGTCAACATACGTACAGTACTCCAGCACTCCCAACAAGCGTGAAGACCTTTTCGTGCTGTGGACAAGGCAGATACGCTTCCCACTATGACCAACCCAACTGTCTGCCATTTGTGCCGTGACCGGAAGTCCATGTTCTTAACGCCTTTTTTCAGCCAAGCACATAACGTAATTTCACATTTTAGGCAAGCGTATCTCGGGAACTGAAGCAGCTATCAAAGTGCAACAAAGGGTAATAGAGAGCCCAACCACTCTGCTTTAACACAGTGTCACTAACTCAAAATCGATAAACTGCGCAAAGTGGGTCGTTTTCTCAAATCCGCTCACATATATCCACACACATTGTATACCTTTGATACTGACTTACACTTTGTTTACACTAGTGGAATGGTTCCGTAACCGGTTATGAAAATCGTTCTATCTGTTCTCTTTGGTTCAGCCCCCGTTTACACTATTTACAGTGAAGCAGATTTAAGTATTGCAAATGTGCGGAAAACAAACATACGTAGTAGTGTCCAACAGACGATTTCCATCACGTAGACGCCCAATTTCTGAACAAAAGGCGCAGTTATCAGTAATTGCCACCTGAGCGGCCTTCTCCCATACACATTTTGACCGAAAGAAGCACCTTTGTGTCACTCCAGACACCAACCATTGCTTTTACCTGTTTAGAGCATGATACCGGTCACTACTGAAGAATTGGAACTACTGAAGCTTTTCTGTGCTCTCCAACTACCCAGTTACTCGTGAGGCAAGTGGTGTGAACAGCCACTTACGAGCGGTATCATTTTCACTAGCGAATGGAACAGTTCTGGACTGGTTTAGACCATCTACCTCAGGTGGTACTGTTCTGCCTGAAACGGTTTGCTTTAGAACTGTTCCACACCCGTTTACACTACAGTAAGAACTAGAGTTGCACCGATATAGGTTTTAACCGATTATCCGATTTCCGATATTTAAGTGCCGATACCGATCCGATATTCCGATTTTTGCTTCACAATGTGTACCTTGATTTCTATGATCTATTGCCTAAAGCCCTGGTCCTCAGCCACAGAGAACGGCTGACAATAATCGAGTGCAATCATCTCACCAGTTCTCCCGTGAATACGCTGTGTGCGCGCATCACTAATACAGCTTAGCCTACAGATTCATATGCGATCTTCACTTTCAGGCTCGAAGCGATATTTGCCAGAAAGGCGCTGGACTGCACCTCAACTATTTTGTTGAAACTCTCTGTGTAGTTGAGCGTGCTTGTCCTTCAGATGCTGCACCAAATTCGTATAATCGGCCCATAATATAACTCACGCACGCAATTCCTACAGCTACGCGGATTCCTTCTTGTTGCAGGTCTGGCACACTACGAAGTTGAGGTCCTCGTCAACAGCGAAGTAGTCCCATGCTGGTGAATCTTTCTTCCTGGCGATTCCATGCGCCGCAGACCCAGAACAAACCAACAGCAAACGCTGCAACAACGTAACCACTCGACATAACACTTTACTCGCAAACGTCACGTGCTCGAGGTGGCATAATCGGTAAGGGGCGAAGGAAAAAACCGATTACCGATAAGGTTACAGAGACCCAATAACTTTAGTAAGAACCATTCTGGAACCATTCTAGAACTGTTCCACCGCGTAGTGTAAACGGGCTGCTAGTGTAAGAATGTTTTGTGCGCCCAGTCTGTGTATCAGTGCTGCTATCCGGTCCTACACAGTGCTGTCAGAGTTGTACCGGGAAATGTTGGTGACTGAAGATGAAGTGAAGAGAATGAAACAAGAAGGCGGTGACCTGCTTGATCAACTTATCCCTATTCAGTGCACCAAACCTCCAGAAGTAGTGACCGGAACAGCAGAAATACTTGTGAAGTTTGGACACAATGAAGAAGCAAGGCAGTTGAGAGGTTGGTGAGATAGTCAGACTACTCTACAGTGAAGTCAGTATAACAGCTGAGCCAGTCCACCCTATATATACCAGCCTTGACTATTGTAATGTAGCCTTATCTAACCCATGCTGTATTGGGCACATAATCTGCCTGTATTTCCTGTGTGTGTGTGTGTGTGTGTGTGTGTGTGTGTGTGTGTGTGTGTGTGTGTGTGTGTGCATTTCCAGTATGTGGCAGAAGCTGAGTCAGTATGCCAGAAAGGTGACAGATCTGCAGCCAACGGGTCTGCCATTTGGAAGTTTGAAAACTTGGGTTTTGCTTAGTTACCAATCTAGTCATACTTATTAACCACGAAGTGTGTCAGAGACCTACTCTTGTGTGGTCTGCCATGTTTGCCTGTGTTCACATCTTACCGTCGTTTCAAGATTTCTGCTCCCGATTGACATTTGCACTTTGCACTCGATCACGTGAATAAAGTATTTGGAGCTTACCGCATTCTCATGTGTCCAATACTTTATTCACGTGGTAAGTGCAGAGCCCAAATGTCAGTCGGGGCCAGAAACGGTGAAACGACTGTAAACAGCTGTCCGAGCGAGAATACCCATGGCAGATCTTTCTGCCTACTTTGTGTAGAATTGAGCTATGTGCTAGCGACTATAGTAGGGTAATTGTGGGAATGGTGCTTACTTGTTGTATGGTAATAACAGTGCGGAGGTAGAGGTAGGAGGGGTCTTACTTTCTAGTTCCTTTTACATATGTCTTTTGAGTGTATACTGTGTAGTGAAAATGTGTACACAGTACACTGCATGAAGCAGTTAGTGGTCAAGTGATTTCTAAACCTATTCACACCCTATAGTTCTGAATGAGCTCTCCACTAGACACCTAACAGCAGAAGAATGCTCTGTGGTGGCTGGGAAAGGGAGGTGGGAGTGGGAGGACAATCTTTGTCAAGTCTTGTCAACCAAACCTGCAGAGGTAGTGCAAGAAGCCATTCAAATGCTGGAGGAACATGGCTGCGATGTGGAGGAGCTGAAGAGTACGTTTTACTATAGTAGCACACTTTGCCAAATTGTGTTCCAAGTACTGCACTGTGACAACTTGATAGTGGTACATGTACCAACTGCATAGACTGCTTTAAATGTAGATCTAGGATTCCAAATGGTATGGAATGGACATGCATGCATATAAGTACACACACAGCACACACGACGCACACACACACACACACACACACACACACACACACACACACACACACACACACACACACACACACACACACACACACACACACACACACACACACACACTTTACCACATTGTGTTACAAGTTTACACTAGCAACTTTCAGTGTATGTAGTGATTGTTATGTAAGACCATGATTACATGTATACATGCTGTTGTAGATACAGAGGGGCTAGGGCCAACACCTGTTCTTCCCAGATCAGCCAGTGATCCTGATCTGTTGGTGAATGACTATCAGCAGACAAGCATTGAAGAAATGTCTGTCCGGACAGCAGCTGAGACTGAGGGGGAGGAGTTCAAGGTGGGCTGTCATGTGACCAGCATGTGATGGGATTGTGCTGTCATGTGTTTATGTGCATGTGTCTATTTCCATTCAGGACCATGATGTAGTGGTGATCCCTCAAGTCAAAGGTAAATGCCACAACATTATTGTATTGCATGTTGGTGTCTTCTTCTGTGGGTTTGTGTTATGATTAGTCAAGATTTTACTTTCTAGGCTAAGTCCGTTTGTGTGCGTGTATATGTGTTTGGCCTGTATCACTCCCTCCTCATGGAGGCCTTGAGTTATGGACGTATTGTAAGTGTGTGTGGGTGTGGGTGTGGGTGGGGTATGGATGTGTGTATACGTGTGTGTGTATGTTAGGCCACGCCCTAAGGTGACCTTTGCCTGTGTCTTTTGACCATCCTCTGTCACCCCTGTGAAATACGTCACGCTGTCACACCCTTGTATGTAGTGAGAGTGGTATTCCTGTCAATGTTGACACAGGTATGTGATTATGATTGCTACATGAAATCCATTGTAATTCATATACAGTAAACTAGAATAGAACAGGCAAATGAAAGTAAAAGAAAAGAGAAAGAAAATACTTAGGATAAGCAGTGTTGCAAATTCACTGATATCGCATGTGGGATATGTCAGTTCTATTTACATAAGGAAATATGACACCTGAAAGGTGTGAACTCCTGTGTGGCCATGGACACGCGAGCATTGTCATGTGACATTTGCGTGCCTGCACAGGAAGTTCTGGATGAAATCGCCTTAAAATTAGTGTTCGGCTACTACATGCGTGCTTGAAGACAGGAGCAATTCTACCAAATGGCCTCATGTGACTTTTGCTGTTTGACAGTCAAGTGACGAGTACGGCCACTAAATCGCTTAGCGAACTTTTTGTATGAAGGATAATTGTGCGCTGAAAGCTAAAGTGGTGAGCAAAAGGTACGATCTAGCGATCCCATGTGGGAGATTTTTGTACTGGGTCTCTGTGTAGAGTTACAGCGCGTGCAGTGCATGAACGTGTTCGAATTATTCAATTGCACTGATGTAGTTTTACGACTGGTTGGTTTACGAAAATCCCCCACATGGAAAAGTTAGGTAGTATGTTTCTGCACTTGCCTATGTCTTTGCTTTGCCTTTAACTGTCTCAAAAAGTCTGCTTCCATAATAAGTGTCATTTTATAGGGTTTGTTTACGGCGACATTTCTCGCTTCACAGAATGAATAACGATGAATAACAGACATTCACATAAAGAAGAAAGTTCTGGCTTTGTCTTCTTCCAGATTTTGCTTTCTTCAGACTCGATTTAAAGGAGAAAAGGAGGAAAATACGAAGGTCGAAATCGGCCGTGCACAGCAACCTCATTGTTTACATAGCCATAACTCACATGCAATGCTATCTGTTTCTTCACATGTATACTGTACTGTAGATGTACATACATGTGATCCTCTCCGGGTATGCGAGCATTTATGCCCTTTGTGTGGATATTGGCAGTATGTGGCTAGAACGATGAAGTTCTTCAGGGGATTGGCTTGCCTGTTTGTCGTGAGTGGCTGTATTATGTGCAGAAGAGCTGCAAATAATAAGAAAATGTGAAGTGCTCTTCAAAGATGCTGTTCACAAGGACAGAATCATTGAACAGTTGTCAGATCTGTCCAGGCTTATGGCTAAGGACAGTTTCTCTGATGTTGCTTACAGGAAGGGTGTCAGCAACTTGGTCATCTTTCGTGTAGCTCAATGGCCGTTATCAAGGTAGCCCAACACAAACAGTTGACTCTGGTAGTTAACCAAAAGCCTGTAGGATCTTACGTAGGCCATTAGGTGGTTTCATGTAATAGAGAGGAATTTTAACGACTGCTGAACAGCTAAAGTGTGGTCTGGTTAAAATTGGGCCAACCACACCTGTAGCTACACCCCTGGGCACTAACGGTATATGGATCTGCATCTAATGTCTGCTGCTACATGACCAACCCAAGCTGAGACATTATTATCTCAGCCACTGTCAGGAGAAGATAACTATTTCCAGAAGACTCGTGGCGATGCAAAGATGGGTATGAAGGTGAACTGATTCACTGCCTTTTCCATGCCCAATCATTTGGGATCTATAACACTTAAATCTGACCAATCAAGGTGTCTCTGAAGATTTAGACCACTCGGCACTCGGGCGCTTCGTGCCCTCGTGCCTCGTAGTCTAAAACTCAGAGACACCTCTTGGTCAACATTTAACTGTTACTTCATACCATTAAGTGCCATCGAGTATTAATTTGTAACATATGTCTTGTGTTATAGGTTTCACAGAGGCAGATTGCTCCAGACTGTACCACAAAGCTATCAGAGACAACCCCACCATCACCCTCCACATTGCCAAGGCCATGACCATTGGACCCCCTCAAGTCGGCAAGACCTCTCTATTCTACCACTTGTTGGGGCTGCCACCACCTAATGTTAGCAGCACTCCTGTGATAGAGACAGCAAAAACTGTCAGTGTGTGTCCATCTAATAATGCAGAGTCACCAGATGAGGTTGGATCCTCGGGAGGAATCTTAAACAAAGGTCATTCATCTGACTCAGAAGACTCATCATCATCAGATGACTCAGAGGATGATGTGGGTCAGAGAGTAGTTGAGAGGTGTAGATATAAAGCCCGTATGTGTGTGGTAGCTGAGAATAAGTGGGTGCTGGTAAACAATGACAGTGGTATACTCAGTCTACTCACATTCCTGCGGCAGAAAATGGATGCCTTGGTCACACCAATCCAAAATAGCAGAATAGAAGTTAAGGCTACTTCAGAACCAATTATGCCAAGCACACGTAATGAGGTCTACCGTGAAGCACCTATTCATCCGTCAGGTGATACATCACCCATTCAGCCTTTAGGTGATGCATCATCCAATCAGGCACCTGTTCATAAAACTGACTTCGTTGAAACAATGATTAGTCGAATGTTTCAAGAATTGCGGAATCCTGACATAGCTGATGTCACCCTGCCCGATGTGCACCTCCTGCAGTTCCTAGACAGTGGAGGTCAGCTGGCATACCACGATATTCTCCCAATATTTGTCAACATACCCGCCATCTACTTGCATGTGTTCAACGTGGCAAAAGAGTTGACAGAATGCCCTATAGATGAGCTGTGCTCCACTAAAGGGAAGAAGTATTCAGCTAAATCCGCTCTCTCCACTGCTGATATGATTACACGCTCGGCGATGACAGTGCTTTCACTTGCCGACAGGAAGTTCAACTACCCTCAGAGGTGAAGTGTGAGAGCATGTCCCCTAAGCCTTGTGCTGTGCTGGTAGGCACTCACCTTGATAATCTGGTTGAAGGAGATTCAGAGGTTAAATTGAAGGCTGTCAATGAAACACTGCATAAAACATTGCAGTCAAAACGTTACCTCCTGGAAGAGATGGTTGTGCCAAATCACAAATCCAAGCTCACGTTCTTCCCTGTCAACAATATGCTCTATGTTGACCAAAGTCATCAGTTGCGTAAGCACTGTAAATGTAAGCACTGTCGTGCCACCAAGCATCTCAAAAGGAGGCTAACGAAGCAGGCAAAGAAAGATGCTGTTAAGGTAGAAGTCCCCGTGAGGTGGTACCTCCGACAGCTGTTGGAGCTGAGCCAGGGTGCAGAGAAGCCTTTGTACTCATACAGTGAGCTGTATCGGCATTGCAAGGAAGAGGGTTCTGTTGGTGACGAAGGGGAATTTCATGCCATGGTCACCTACTTTCATGGTCTTGGTCTCCTCATTCACCTTTGTGGAGCTGATGTAGGGCACACTGAAGACAGTGACTGCCTAGTCTTCACCAATCCTTCCTACCTCTTTAAGAACATTTCCAAAGTTTATCAAGTGCAATTTGAAGAAGTTGAAGGAGTTGGCATGAGAAAGCTGAAACATGAAGGCAAGTTGACAAAGGCAGCACTTTGGGACCTTGAAGTTCAGCTTGATCATGACCACTTCATGGACCTCCTCATCCAACTCTTCATTGGAGCAGAGGTCAAGTCTCATGAGAGAGACAGGATGCTCTTTGTCCCGTCAGTACTGACCAACTCACCAGTTGATGTAGCCCCATCAGGAGTTGGTATCAGACCACAGGAGCAATCCCTGTGCTTTGCCATTACCTTTGAAGACAAGCATTTCATTCCTTGTGGAGTATTCACAGGAATGATTGCTCGTTTGCAGTCCACCCCAGGGTGGGAGATATGCACCCACTCTATCTCTCGTGTGCGAATGGAGTTCGCAGTAGGAGCAGTAGGCAAAGTTATTTTGTTTGATCATGCCACCCACACCAGTGTGCAGCTGGATGGCCACGAAGGACAATACCAGGTGTACCGTGACACCATCATAAAGGCCACTGCAGACTCATACTGCTTCCTCTTCCACAGCAAGACCGCCAAGGACCCTCACAGTGGGACCTGCAGTGAGTGCAGGGACAGTCCTTACCTGGTCCTTGGGCAGACCTGTCAGAAGTGCCCTGCTCAGTCAAGTGCTCCTGAAGGCCCACACTTCGCTGAACTGAAGGTAAAGGACCATGTCCCTGTATCTGTCCGCTGCCAGAGAACAATGGAGCCAAAGCTACTGAGTGACAATGTGGCAGAGCTTGATCTATTCCAGAACATGTCTCATTATGTGAGTTGAGTGATGAAAGAGAGTCAAGTACTGCAGTAATTGAGTAGTGGCTTCTACCTCATGCACTAAAGTATCCCTTCTTTGCTTTCTCTCACAGGTTGTTGTAAAGGAACAGCACACCAGCTATTCTTTGAAAGGGGAGTGGTCAGAGAAAACTTCACCCCCTCAACCAGGTTAGATCACCTTCCACCCACATGATCAGTTTGAGTGTTACATTGAATTGTACTCTGTTGATCAGTTTCACAGATCCCAAGTGGTCCCTGTCCTCGCAGTGGGCCTGGTCTAACTAGTTCAAAGCCAAAGAAAGTGGCAACTAGTTCAACTGGTGAGGGCATACAGCAGTGTGCAGACGGCTTGATGCCCTTGTCAAACTATATACACAGTCTCAACATTTCTTGTGACTCGGAGCCTAAATGCATACTTTAAGGAGGTCCTGTTGATTTATGTGCTGACATGTCTAACCTGCTACTAAGACCTGAGAACTATTGTTCTCCAACACTGCCCCAGTCGTACGTAATTAGGTATTTTGTGTAGCTGTAACCACTTCTTCACTGCTTTGTGTGTTTGCAGGTCCAGTAATATCCGGCAGCCCCTGGCCTCCCAGTGGCACTGGACTAACCAGAGCACAGCTCAGAGAAGTGGGAGCCAGCTCAACAACTGGTGAGGAATCGACTGTCTAGACCACTATGCTAGACACCCTCTCGTGTGTGTGTGTTTGTATGTGGTGTGTGTGTGTGTGCATGAGTGTGTCTGTGTGTGTGTGCGTGTGTGACTGTACTTTTTTGCTCAGTTTCAGAGACTCCAAGTGTCCCTAATAAAGTGAGAGCTACCTTTACTAGTAAGTATCCTCCATCACTCTGCTGGGCAGCCTTGATGCTGTACACTTATGTGCAAAAAAGTGGTTGAATGGGTCTGTGTATGTTTATCCACACTCACCTCTTCACATGTGTACATTACAGATTCTTCAGAGACTTCAGCATCTACCATTATGACACAGTCTGTGTTTGGTAAGTTTATTTTTGCTTTGTCACCTCTGAAAGTACTTGAAAAGTGTCTTATTTTCTTTTCACAGACCACCCAGACGGTCTTATGCTCTTTAGAACACATGTGAGCAGAACAGCTGCAGGCAAGGGGAGAGCTGTTCTGGAAGGAGTGCGGCTTGACTCAGCTGCAATCACAGCATGCTTCACAAGCCATCCACATAATGAGGAGGAAGCGGTGCAAGCTGGGCTGATCAAATGGACAGAAGGCCAAGGACAACAACCACCCACCTGGGCAGTGCTTGTTAAAGCAATGAAGTTCGCCCAGATAGCTCAGCAGCATGTTCAGAGTCTGAAGGAGGAACTTGGACTGATCGAGTGGTGAGTAGTGAGCAGTAATAAGCAATGTGTGTGCGCACGCGCGCGCGTGTGTGTGTGTGTGTTGCATGTAAGATATAGATGAGACCTTTCCGTGTTCACCTGTCTACTACTCCACCACTCTGCTCACACGCACACGCACGCATGCATGCACACGCATTATGGTTTCATTCACTCACATCCTCCCCCCACTGTGTCCCACACAGGGAAGCACCCTAACTGAGGGTCATGACCTCAGCCGGATTCACACCAACTAACACAAAGCAGTACTTTCATCTTCTAGCCTTTACATTAATCATTTATACATTAATATTTTGGTTTTGTAAAATTTTTCTTTTTAATTCTAGTTTTGTCAAGGACTGTAATGCACACACACACACACACACACACACACACACACACACACACACACACACACACACACACACACACACACACACACACACACACACACACACACACACACACACATGCCCCTCTTAGTCATGTGGAGGCCCACACTTTACTAAAGTGTTCCCGGTGAACCACATGTGCACTATACTGAACTGAAGGTGGAGGACCATTTGCCTATGTCTGTTTGTTGCCAGGTAATGACAGAACTGAGACTACTTGGTAACAATGTATCAGAGCTTGACCTCTTCCAGAACATGTCTCATTATGTGAGTTGACTGCAGCAGTCATTGAGTAGTGGCTCCTAAATCCTTACCTTCTTCTGTTGTGTAATGGAACAACCATTTGTTATCTGGAGGAGAAGGGGAGTCCCCTAATCATGCACACGCTATTAAATGCCGTGACCACATATGAGTCGGGTTTGAGTGCATTTTTGTAACTTCATTGTCACACTTGGGAGTGCACAGTAATGAAATCATTGTTACAGTAGAGGCAGTGTGTTTAATAGATTGACATTGGATTGTGTTCTGTTGATCCGTTTCACCAAGAGTAGGTTTAACAGATCCCAAGTGTCCCCAGTCCTTACAGTGGGCCTGATGTACTGTAACCAGTTAAAAGCATTCAGAAAGATGAATCAGCTCAACTGGTGAGATGGTGCAGCAGTGTGTGTGTGTGTGTGTGTGTGTGTGTGTGTGTGTGTGTGTGTGTGTGTGTGTGTGTGTGTGTGTGTGTGTGTGTGTGTGTGTGTGTGTATGTGTGTGTGTGTGTATGTGTGTGTGTGTGCGCACGCGCGTGTGTGTGTGTATGTAGGTGCTGTGTGTTTGTCCGTATATGTCTACCACTCACACTCTTCATCACATCAAAGAGTGCACTCATGGAAGAATCCAGTTTGTGGCCAGTCACAACTGACTGCTGTCCTTTGTCTGCAGACTTTCTTAGAGCTCTCAAGTGCCAACTGATACAAGATGGCAGCAGTTGGTGTTGTCCTGGCTGTGGACCACCTGGTCATGGAGGACGTTGAAGAGGTGAAGGAGCCCAACCAGGAGACTGCATGCTGGAGTTGGTGGGAAGTGGATCTCCTGTCATGAATGGACGGAACCCTCCCTCACATATGACAGACGGTGGTGAAGGCTGTGAAGGACACCAGAGATGGAGTGCTTGCAGAGACTTGGCACACGAGCAAGAGTGCATTGGACACCAATGTCACTTAGTGTGAGTTACGTTTTTACACATTTAACATTCTTCTCTACACCTGTATATATAACTCTGTCCTATTCATAATTGTATCTAAGTAGTATGTTGCACATTGCCACATACTGTAGCAGTGTGTTTTAATACCATATAGAGTGACTTGCGTGGGCGGATCAAAGGAATTTTGAGTACTTTATATTGCACAATCTTGCAGCGTGCTTTATGGCCATTCTTTATGGAAGTTAAAGAACACTAGGTGTGCCATAAAGAACTCTAGCAAGAAACGCAAGCACTCAAACTTCGGTGGATTCTGTCCAGTGTGGTCTGACTGAGATCGCGAATTACAAAAGTTCCTTTTCATTTCTGCTGAAGTGCGATCTCCCCGCTCCATAAATTAAAGCCGAGTCTGCTACCCATCCTTTGCTTATGAAAGGCGGCGATGAGTGCTCTAATGGCAGAGGAAGGGTGCTTCGCTAGTCCTTTCTGCGTCTCTTGAACTGGCAGTCCGAGCGGGCATCTGCGCACTAGCTAGCTAGCCAAAGGGATAGTAACAACGGCAACAAATAGCTGTTCTTCTGTGATGATAAAAAGAACATAGCGCAGCTCAGACTTGTTCTAATAAGGCGCATTGAGAGTCTCCTTGCCAGCGAAGGAGCGTTTTCGCCCACTACGGCTACAGCTACTCGCTTCACTCAACCTTCCTTCTGACCAGAATGCGAGGCAAGTTTGAATGGAGTCAACAAAATTAGATTACAGATGACGCAATGGAATCAACCAAATATGGCTTGCAGACGATGCAATTGAAAGATGAAAGACTGAAGGCCAACCGTCCGCCCACGCAAGTCACTCTATATCATTTAAAGTGGGCTAGGAGTGCTTTACGCGATTTATGTCACTCGGTGTGGGGGTCTCGTTGCTGATAAAGCACGAGGCGACGCACACAACGAGAGCCCCACACCTCGAGCCATAAATCACGTAAAGCACTCCTAGCCCACTTTAAGTAACATTTCTTGTGATTGCACACATATGCATGATTAGACGTGATGTCAGTTTTTTACTGCTATGGCTGTATTTCCCGTGAGGCCAAGCCGTAACACGTAGCTAGCTAGGTCTCTTTCTACCCTGTGTAGTTAGCTACTACTGTAGTTACTGCTTGTGACAATGAATGGGCTAGCTAAGAGGGCTGGAGGTTCTTTTTGGTTTCTTTCTTAGGTGTATTGTCACTACTGAATATTGCAAGACACCAGTTTTGGCAAATGTTGATGCAAAGCACATTGCTAATGATGACTATCATGACGACATCATCAGAGGAGCAGGAGACTAGCATCCACGAGGTTAAATCCAACAGCCAAACAGCCAAGAGATTCTCTTTATGCACCTCCTCCAACAGGCAACACTGTCCAGCCTGTTCTTAGACTAAGCAGTCCTCTTCCACACCAGGAATGGCTAGAAGCTGCTTCACTGTTAGTTCATTGTTGATTAGTTTCTGGAGTATTAGCAATACAAGTTACTAGGCACTTTATCCAATGGACTACTGTTGAATTAACTATTACAGAACAGTAAAGGAATTAGTGCTGCACACATAAACACTTTGACACTGGTCACTTAATATATATTTAATATATTATTTTAAGTTTCTTGTCCGAGTTCCCATTAGCACTCTGCATTGATCGTGTGAGCACAATATTGGAACATTGCACTTTTGTGTGTGGGATGACAATGTACAATGAGAAGCATGTGCACATCCACTGTACCTGTACTGTATTCGCATGATCAAGTGCAGTGGTGGATGACACCAGGAGTTACCGAAGTGGGACTAGAAACCATGACATGACTGTAACAATGTGCATGTATGAAGTAAAGTGTAGTTGGTGAAGCATTGGATTATTCTCTGTTTCTCTTGTAACTTCTCAGATCCCAACCTACTACCCTCCTTCCAGTGGGTCTGGTCCTACTAGTCTATAGGCCAAGAGAAGGCGAATTAACTCAACTGGTTAGGTGCTATAGGACGTTGATGTGTGTGTGTGTGTGTGTGTGTGTGTGTGTGTGTGTGTGTGTGTGTGTGTACGTGTGTGTGTGTGTGAGGGTTGTCCACATACACACACACACACACACACATTACCATTGTCTTTGCTACTTTACCTTCATTCCCTCCTATCTTTCCACTGTGTCCCACACACACAGGGAGGCAGACTAGCTGATGAACACAGCAACATTTGATCCACACAAGATAACACTAGACAATATTTGATTGCAAACACAGTTTGTGTTCAGTTTATCCTGTGATATTTATACATGTTTGTACACTATTGCTGTTTATAATGTTCACCTCTCAAGAGTGTAATGCACTGTACAGTGTATAAATTATACAAACACCATGGTCTCTTTGTATTGTATGTATGTGAGTTGTACAGTTTGTAGAGTGCATGTTCTGTGGTCTGTACACATTTTTATTCACCTGGATGTATATATTTATGCAACTCACAAAACTTTTACTTTAGCTGTTTTGCATGTTTGTACATCAGTTTTCATGAGAATGATAATATTGCATGACATTGTACTGTATGATCAAACATCAACCAAACACTTAATCCTTTTCAAATTAAGTTGACTGCTAGCACTGTTGACAATATCTACAAATCCTTAAAGTTGACTACTATAGCTAGCACTGTTAACGTTGACAATGTTATATAGCTGCCCCATGTCTCAAAGAGCTATATACACAATCATGGTAGTCTGCGATGTATATATACCATGCAATTGAACACACACAGGTGGAGTACTGCATGGACTATAGCAATGCATTGTTTGGTGTCTGTGACACATGCAGAAAGTGTACCACCTTAATTTCCTTGTTTAGTCCTTAGTGTATAATACAATTATACATGAGGAGGTATGTAGTCATGGAGGGACTGGTTATACTGGAGGAAACGCCTATAGCTGCATGTGGAGCAGACCTTGTGAAGCTCATTTAGCAGTGCACACAGCTATAGACACACACGATGCTGAACTGAAGAACCACTTGACTACACACACACACGGCCACAGTTGGGAGTTGTGAGGCATGTGTTTATGTATTGTGTGTGTATACTTAGGAATAGTGCCTACAGTGGAGTTTACTGAAAGTGATCATCAGTGGAATGCTATGCACTCATCACTAACCATTAGCAGAGGAGCACGAATAACTTTTATAGTGTGCTACAGCAATGTACAAAATACTTGTGGTTACCTTATCTCCATACAAAATACTAATAAAATAATAATGCCTATGCATACATATTATTGTCAGTCACCAATGTTACTTGGCACAATGTTCATGACAGGCAAGATCTTCAACAATCCACAAGCAAATGTCCTGTAGAAAAATACCCACAAACAGCAGTGAAGTGCACAGGAGGTGTACAGTACAGTGCATCCTTCATATATGAAATAGACACTCTGAATTCAGGACACCTCTCTAATGAGGGCAGTGCCTACTGTCCCAGCTACATAGAGATGTGTACAAACTACCACTGAAATAAGGACACCTCTCTAATGAGGACAGTGCCTACTGTACATGTCCCAGCTACTGTAGAGATGTGTACAAATTACCTATGAAATAAGGACACCTCTCTAATGAGGACAGTGCCTATAGTCCCAGCTACTGTAGAGATGTGTACAAAACTACCTCTGAAATAAGGACACCTCTCAAATGAGGACACTTGGAACTGTCTCAAGCCAAATGTGTCCAGAATAGTGAGGGGTCACTGAATTACAGTGCAAGTTCATCCAAAGAATGTGAATTCACTAGGATCACTACACCTGTGTCTCTTCCAGAATAAAGAGCTGTCACTGTACACACAACAGTTTGAAGTGTAACCATCGACACTGCTTTGTTACACAGTATCCCACTTCCCACTTGACTATGTGCAGCTGCTGCCTTTCCCATCCCCTCCCCTCCCCTCCTCTCCCCTGGTCTCCCCTCCCTCCCCTCCCTCACTGTGACACTAGTTCAGTGAGCAGGTTGCTTTGGTGCAATATTTCCATTATTGCATGAATGGCAGTGCACTGTAAAGGTCTCACTGTTAACCACAGAGCAGTTGATCAGTAAGCCACCCTCAGCAGTAAGGATCAACACTGACTGATTGTCTACCAAGCACCTATCCACCTCCTGCAAGGAGAAAGGACAGACAACAGATCAGGGAAGAACCACTCAGTGAAGTGCATCTTCCTTGCAGTCTATTCACAAGGGCTTGCCACAAGTACAGAGCAGTCAGACTAGTTCAACAAAATGCACCCAACATCACTTCACTGGCAGGCCGGTATGGAATTGTTAATTACTATAAACACAGTGTGTTGCTCACTCGAACTGTAAGAAATGGTCACTCCACCCCCACCATGCTAGCACAGAAGAGCCCATCATTTTGCTTAGCAACAGTGATATCACTCCCACCACTCCCTCCCCTCCCCTTCCACAGCACCAATTGGTACATCTGTAGCTAGTTCACTCTTGACTGCTCACTTCTGGTGTTCCGTCAGTACCATCTGCTGTGGTCAGTCCAGGATGAGGTGAGGGGATGCGGTCAAGTGGGTCTACCGCTTCACGAGCAGGGGAAGCAGTCACGAACTACTCATATCGTCTCACCGACCACGTCTTGAGTAGAGGACCTCTCCAACTCCTCCTGGAGTGGTTGACAGACAGACTGAATTGGTGAGTCTTCGACCTCGCTGTTCGGTGTTGGTGGAGAGGTGTTCTACAGAGGAGGCTCGATACCTGTGTGGCTCCGTACCTGTACAGTACCCTCGATTGTACCACACCACGTCTCCATAGATACTCGACAATATGACTCCTTCAATACACTTGGGGATTACCCTGTTTCTTCCTAAATGGCGGCCAAGACAAACTCGCCAAACTAGTGATGTACTTTCCCATCAACATCATGGTCATGTTACGGTGCTGAGTGACCTCTGTATACAGTGCGATGATGTTGAGCGAGGAGGACGTAGTGAGTGTGCCAGTGACTGGTAAGTAGCTTTACTTGGTCTATTGTTTTAACGAGTGAGATGTGTAGCTGTGTGTGGTCTCTGGTGGCGGAGGGGAGGCATTACGTGGTTGGGCCGCTATGCCGTTAGGAGAAGCAAGAACAACAAGTTTGATGTCGTCGTTTTGTCAAAATTGGAGTTTAGTTCACTTCCTGAGGGATGCAGCTATCCTGCACTATGTGTTACCACTAGTACTGTGGTCCCTGATGAGCTGTGTGCGAGGAGGAGAGACTTCAGGAGGTCTTCCCAGCTAGACAGGGAGGTAGGGTGACCTGCACTGCACTGGAGTAGGGTGTCACCTGTCAAAGCGACACTTTCCAGTAGTGCCAATCCTAACAACTAGTAGTCTATAGCTACACTGGGAGGCTGTGTGAACTATGTCCTCTACTTTGCCAGGGCATTCTCCAGCAATGTAGTTTCTACTGCATAGCTAACTGTAACCCTGTGCCCGAGGTTTTAACCCTTTTCTATCACACTATTATCACTGATTGTATACCTCTAATTGAAGAAGCTTGTCTGGCTAGGTTGCATCACTGGTAGTTCTCTTGGAATTTTGATTTGTCTAAAGAAGATGTTGAATAAGACATCACAAGTGGCAGATTTCCTTCCTGCATTGTTTACAGGATCATCTATTCTAGTCCAGAGGAGAGACGAATGAAGCCTGCCATGACGAAGGTTGATGTGCATGGGACGGATAAGCCTATTTCATTCATCTGTAGAATCAAAGAAGAGTTGTGTGAGTGTCCCTGTATTCAGTGTGTGTTTGTGTGTGTAACGTACACGTGTGGACTGGTGGATGCTTGTATATTGTGTACGTGTGTACTATTTACTGCTCATACAACAATACAGTTACTTGATATTGTAGAGGCTCATAGTTGCGTTGATAATACAATGATATGAGATTCTTGAGCAAGACACAACTGATAATGATAAATCAATCAAATGCAGAACGTTTCGACCTGAAGGTCTTTGTCAACTGCGTACAGGATGCAGTTGACAAAGACCTTCGGGTCGAAACGTCCTGCACTTGATTGATTTATCATTATCAGTTATGTCTTGCTCAAGAATCTCGTATAATTGTAATACAGTTACTTGTACACTGCAGTTTACATGATACTGTAGTCCTTCTGACTACATTTTCAAGCATCAACTGTCTTCCATGTTCAGCTGCCCTACTACTTGTGTCCCCTGCTTCTTCCGAACCTATCTCGGGTACTGCTTCACCTCCTAGCCCAATGGAGTCACCCCAGTCGATACCAGAGGTAGGCACCAGTGGGAAGTGTGCTCTGGGTTGTCGTGTTTGTGTAGATGTGATTTGGAGTGTACAGTCCAACACACACTAGTATCAGACAGCACAGTAGTGCTGTCTATATGGGGATGGTGGCAGTCTGAGAGGTCCCCCTCTTGCGCAGCGGACAGCTCAGAGTCAGAGTGCTGTGAGCCTCCTGGAGTTTGTTCGCTTTAAGGGACTGCCTCACTGTTGATGGAGGGAGTAGGCTTGCATCTAGCCCATCTTGTCCCTTTGCCACTAGTTGTAGTGACTGTGGTGATTTTTGTACACTGCTTTGTATTAAAGACTGGTACGTGCAGATCTCACCCAGTTGTGTGTGTGTGGGAGGGGGAACCCTCCGACCCCCCCTCCCCCCCCCCCCCCCCCCCCCCCCATCTATGGACCTGGTGTAATGTACCAAGTTAGGTAGAGGTAGAGATACATCCAAGGTGCTGCTGTATGCTGCACAGTGGACAGGCTGTTCTGTGAGGCCAAGTGAGCTGGCTGTTGATAGTCCTTCGAGTGAGGTAGGGACTGTTCTACTGCCATACGTATACCTCACATGACACTCTGAAGCACACTCATGTCATTGTACATGAACTGTGCACAGTCAACTTATTACCTGTGAATATGATGAGGTAGCCGTGCACCACAGTTCTGATAATCGGTTAATGTGACAGCTGTTGTCACATGTCACATAGGTACAGGACTATTCCCCGTCACATTGTCATAGCTGTGTACCATTTGGACATTTGGACATATGTACATACAAGGTCTTGTGTACAATAGGTGGCAGTTCATAGTGTCTCACTGACACACTGTAGACTGTTCTGACTGGCCTCAGCTCCCAGTCATGCTGCTGCTTCAGTCTGCGAGGTCTTCCTAGCTGACTTACCTATGCTTTCTTTTTGTGGCAGCTGAGATGTCAGCAGGTGGTAAACAAGTTCTGAAGATGGATGGTCACAGCCTGTTCCACACAGCAAAGGTGAGAAATGTGTCTGTTTGCATGTGTTAGTACGTAACCTGTGTGTGTGTGTGTGTGTGTGTGTGTGTGTGTGTGTGTGTGTGTGTGTGTGTGTGCAAGCGCGCACACATGTATGTGTGTGTTCAGTCTTCCTTCCATATTCCAACTTTAATGGCTTAATAGGGCCAAGTTTCCTACCTAAGGAGTGATTGATGCTTAGTTTGGATGTGGTGCTGCATACGTATGTAGATATATGGAGACAAGTGTATGTAATAGTGGAATTGTATTATACTCCTCCTTTTCATTTCTGACATCTCTTGCATGAGGGATGGGGGAGTGATGCGTAGCTACTGTACACTTGTGTTTGGATGTACTATCTGCTAGTAGTGTGGGAACTCTGTGAGGCCTCCCCTCCCTCTTCTGGCTGTCCTCCCTTCCTCCTCATGCAGGCCTAATGTGTACAGTTGTGTTGTGAAGATGTGTCCTCTAGAGACCAAAGAGAGGCTGTCAATGACGTCACCAATACATGTTGACAATGTCACTCACTGGCTACAAGCCACTAGGGTACTTAGTTATTCTTGAGCTGGGAAATTTTAACAAGAATGTGGGAACATAATTAAGGCACACACACTGCATGAAGTGGTCGCAATGCACAGAGTCACAACTGGCATGGCGCGCGTCACATACAGGAGATTGTGGAATCTTTGCAATGCAAACCGAAAAGCGGTTGATCACGTTTACCAATGAAATCCTTCCAAACAGGTGACGTAGTAGCGCTAGTGTACCGTATAGCGGGAAAATTTCGCGAGGTTTAATGTTCGCGATTTTCGCGATTTGACCAAATTCGCGAAATTTTCCTTCGCGAATTTTCTCCACCCATCATTATAATTATATGCAAACGTCATAATAAGATGGCCACCGCGTAGCGCAGAAGTGGATTTAGCCATTTAAGTGCTATCTTACTGTTCTGAGCTCGAAACTTCCCTTCAACTAAGTAGTTTGCCTGCCAAGGAGTTGTTTGGAGGTTGGAAATCGCGAAATTAAAACCGCAAAATGTTTGGTTTTAAACAAAATCGCGAAATTTTCTTCCGCGAAGTTTTCCCGCTATACGGTATATCTCTTTGTGGGGGTGCACGTGACTGAAACCACTTCTTTTGTTGCAAAGGTTGCGCAATTTCCTGTACTGGGGATGCATTATGCATGCATGCATGCATGCGTCACTCCATATACCCGCCCTTTTATAAAATGGACGGAGGTAGCCCTTCGAATTCGATTGCAAGGGAGTGTCAACATGAAAGACTAGGAAGCACATGTAACGTACATGCCCGGGACGGAAGAGAAAACACGGCGACGGAAGTAGATCGGTCCTTCTTTGAACTCCGCGAAACCAGAGAAGGGGGTGCCGAGCTAGCCGACGAGGCGGAAAGGCTGACAGATCACCAGACATCAGCCGCCCAAACCACCCTACCTCTCACGCCACCGCACTCCTCAGAACAAGAGCTTGCTGGAGTCGAGGAAGAATCCGTTGAAGCAAGACAGAGTTCCCGAGAACCAGTACAAGGTGAGCTACAGTGAGAAGCTGTTGAGGGCAAGATCGACGTTTTTCCTCGATCTTTGGTTGCAGTTGAGACAGATTTTTTCTGTAATGGCGAATGGCTTTCGCCCATAGTGACAAAGTGGCTATTTCATGTTCATCCATCAATCCTGAAGCACCTTCCAGTTCTTTGCCTGGCAGTGGGCCAAACCACTGGTAAGGAATTTTTTCTAGCATTAAATTGATTCCATTGCCTCAGTAATGGGCGTTTAAGTATTGTTAACGTTTCTAGATCTGACAGCCACTGTTTTGGGTTTTGGTGTAGGTTAAACCCTAGCTTCTTATGTGTTACAGGATATCACCGAGGTGGTCAATCATATCGCCCGAGGGCCTAAGGCCCGAAGGTGATATGAATTGACCACCGAGGTGATATCCTGTAACACCGGAAGAAGCTAGAGTTTAACCTATCTGTAGCCTGCGAATGGATGATTCGGGTCTGGATTTCGAAGAACCATACAAGAAGAAAAAGAAATCAACAGCTTTCCAGAACAGCCAAGCACGACACGCCTCGCCCCTCCAGTGTCGCCAGGCAAGATGTCTGAGGTTTGTAACGGCTACGTTCCGCCGACCGCAGTGAGAGCAACCAACTGGGCAGTTCGCATTCTGGACAAGTGGCGGTAAGAATGTAACGAGCGCTGCAGCAAAAGGTGCCCCTCAGATCTCCATGAGCGCCCTGCTGCTGAATCTGTGGCTTGCTCGTTTTGTCGTGGAGGCTAGGCAAGATCCGTATCCGCCTACCACAATCGTCAAATTGTTGTCTGGGCTTTATCAGTTCGCCAAGAATTGCGATCGGCATTGCCCCAACTGTATATGGACCGGAAAAAAAACTGCGTTCAAAGAACTGACAGGAGCCCTTGAAGTTCGATATCACTATCTAACTGACATACATATTGTACCGTGTACTCAGCATTCACATAAAACAGCAGGCTACATGCCACTGCAGACTGTAACACATATCAACGTGTGCGCACGTGCACACACACGCACATGACACACACACACACACACACACTGTGACACACACTCACAAGCATGTAATAGAGAATGTTGTTTCAATTAGTGGAGTGACAGTTGTTCAGTGACCACATTCTTCATAACACCTAGGTGTTATGAAGAATAACACCTAGGATGTGGTTGGATACAGGATATCTCAACTAGACAGACCCTTTGATCTTAAGCCTAACCAGGCTACAATTGTGTGGTAGGAGTCTACCCAGAACGTTTTATCACAGTAGTCTGTGTTTGTGCTCATGCAAGTTTTGGAGGTGCTTGCATGTGATGAATGCTCTAAATTACACATGTCCAGCATTGCCAACGAATGTCCATCGGTACATTAGGAGTCCCAAATATCTCAATGCTGCTTTGGACAGTATGGGATGTCCCAGTCCCGTGTGTTCATCCCGTCCCATTGTACCACTGGGTTGAGATGGGACCAGGTAGGATGTCCTGCTATGTACTGTGCAAAGCGAAAATAGGCGAGAATGAAGAAGTAGCGTACCAATTATGTGGAACAGACCAATGCCTAATGAAAGCAAGGCATTGAGTACTATAGTAACTTGTAACTACTTGTAATTCTATAAGCCTTATTGCTTTCAGTAGTGATATGCAGTCACTTCTGTGGAGACTTCCTGGGGCTCCTTCTCAGTGTGCTTAGCGGTGGAGTTGCTGGTGCCTTCCTCGGGCTTCTCCTCACTGGACTAAGTGTGCTAGGTCCAGCTATATCATCCGCATGTGGGCATCTCCTTTTGCAGGAAGAAAGCGTAAACACAGCTCGGCCGTTGGAAGAAGGCCACGTCCGAAGACAGGCACGATGGAAGAAGGCTGAGTCCAAAGAACTCTTAGCAACGCATTGACAAGACAGTCGTTACTGTTCGTAGACCTTTGAAACAACATAGGGCTGGAAAGAAAGTGTAGTTAGCAACAAACGGAAGGTTGCAGCGCTTCCAGACTCTAATCTCGCTCTGGCCTGCCCCCCCAATGATGATCATCTGCCTAGTTATTATTACTAGTGAATGCAAAGCATTGTGGGGTGAGCCTGAGGAAGCGCCATGCAGTGGTTGTTTCACTGATCCATGCACTGATTAAGCATTAAACAGATAATGCTCTGCTGTTGCCTTGTGCTGTCTCTTACATGCACTCACACTGCTATGCATTTTAGGTCAACTTGGCCGTCTTGCTCGTCTGACAGCCTACGGCATGTAGAATTGCCCGTGGTGCAATCCATAGCTGTAGCATGTCGTGCCTAATGACCATTATAGGTAGGGTCGAGTGTCTATATAGGACATTGTATTGACAATATCCATTGTGCATAATGATATGCATGATAATGCAACCACAATGCTTATGAGATGCAAAATGGCTGTTGGAATTAGGACTAAACAGTGTATTTACATTCACCTACACGCACTGCAGACCCCTGACCAAAATGTTACGCTAAAACTTTCCCCATGTCCCAAATGGATGTACGACACAGACAGATCCACCGTATATACTACTCATAAGGTAAGGGCCTGCTCAGGCTCACCCCAATTATATATGTATAGATGGTACGTCTCACCAGAAGTTGCAGAACATGGCTGCCACTCGCTTGCCGACTAGCCTTGCGTAGCCAGTCTATTTCATAGTTTCCATGGGGCAATAAAAATGGGGACTGGCTACGCGAGGCTACTTGCCAACCTTGTACACTCCGCAACAACGACGACTAACTGACCATGCACACTACGAAAGAAAGAAGCCTTACTAATCGCGCACACCCTGTTGGAACGTCACTCGCACTCACGACACTATGTCCAGGAGGACGTCAGGTCCACACAGATCTTGTTTGCCGCCTTAAAGCCCTAGCCAGTGGCAGTTCACAAGGGTGGTGGGGCCGGTCAACCTCTAGAATCTTGCCCAGTTTGTGGTTCTTCTTCGCCCAAAAGTTATCTCCTTTGTCCTCTAGTTCATTTGTGCAGACCAGAGCTGCGCCAAACACTAGCTGTTCATGTGGTGGAAACCCTGCATGACTGGGGCCAAAACCATCTGCTGTTTCAAAGTGCAGTTGTCTTCATATGTAGCAGCATGTGTGCCATTGGAGTGTGTGATAATTAAAGGACATGTAACTTGATCTCATTTGTGCAAATAATAGCTATGAATGCAAGCATAAAAGGTAGTGGCCTGTCATGAAACTTGCTGGACATTACCAAGTGGTCCATCAGTCTATGTCATTACAAGCATTCTTCACTTATAGCTCTTCTATATTGTAGTAAGTTAGAGGATAGTGATAGAATAACAGAGTACCTGTTAATAGTCGCGAAGTGGGATTATTGGTTGGCTATTGGACATGACTGAGGTAACAATTTGTTCTGTTCCAACCACAAAATGACAATGAATCGATTGTATTGATTAACGAATCACTACCTCAATCTTACCTGTTAATAGCTATATAACTACTGCAAGGGACTGCATATATCTGTGTGTATGATTCTAACTTGGCTCTGGTGCATACACACTGTACTTGAAGCCATGTAGCTATGCACACTTTATCCCGTCCTCAGTAGGCCCATCCACACTTCCTAATCTGTTTACCTATACCCATCGTGCATGTGCGCTCCATTCGTGTCATGGCCTTCTCTAGGCCACAATCACTTCACGTGTGCGTGACGCTCGCTCAGGTTCGCCCCACAATGCTTGCATTCGCCTAGTATTATTCAGAAAGTATTTGTTTAAGTGTATGAGCATGGCATTACAATTTGCTAGACATTCTTGTTCTTTCCATACGCACAGATCTTCAAGGAATTCAGCCAAGGTTGTCCACTGACGGTTTGATGCAACGTTTGATCAGACTGCCATCAAATACAATGCAGCAGCTGCACCAGCTGCAGCTGTGGCAGCAACAGCAGCTGTGGCAGCAACAGCTGTGGCAGCAACAGCAGTGGCTGCAGCAACAGCAGCAACAGCAGCAACAGCAGTGGCTGCAGCAGCAGCAGCAGCAAAAGCTGCTCGAGTACACATATCTGAAGGAGAATCTTAATATCTTGTGTGTTAAAGACATATCTGACCTCAGAGATGCATCTGATCCCATGCACAGTATTATGCAGCTCTATGCCAACACCCTTGCTGCTATCACTGACCTTTTGGAGCCTCACCTCCAGGTGGTGAAGGAAGAGGCTGTCAGGTATCATCAACTTGGCCTTCATCAAGGAATGTTGGAAGAAAGTACAATTAGGTCTGCTAATTCCCTCAATAGCCTGCTAAGGCAAATGTCAGTGACAGGAATGTGGAACAATACTTGCTTCCTGATGAAGGCTGTGGGTGTCATTCCACCATTTGCACTTGAGCGAGAAGTTGCAGAAGACATCCTTTCACATTACAACTTGCATTTGGCCATTCATGAGCGGGCCACACAGCTGAAAGATGCCCTTGACAAACAGTCTGAGAGCAAAGAAGAAGGAAAGGCTTCTGAGGAGGATACCCGGTTGAAGATCCCAACACAGAAATCGCTGTTTGTTTTCTCTTGGCAAAGTTGCTACCGCTTCCATGCATTTATCCTCAGCAAACTGTTTTGCATTCCAATGGAGCAGATCGTCTGGTTTCATACTGACTTTGATGGTAAGCACATGCATATGGCTAAGCAGCAGTTGAATCCACATGGTTGTTCAGAAAAGCTGAAACAAATATCCTTATCCATAGGATATCCGTTTGGCATGTTACTATCTATAGATATCATTATAGCCTCCCAGATAGAATATGTTATAGCTGATTTCTCGGTTTGCCACCTTCAATTTGGTGTTCATTTCAGTACATACGTAACAAGCTTTTGGTTCAAAACAAAAGTATGTAAATTTGAATCATGTTCTTGATTAAAGTTAAAACTGTGATTAAATCAAAGACAATTTTGGGTATAAACTGTAAATGACTGTTAGCTGTAATTGTTGACACACTGACAATAATTACATGACTAATTAATTATTCGACAGATGTCTGAATGGACACAGTTCAGGATATCCGGATGTGAATATCTGCTGTCCTTTGCAGCACTATTATTCACTACAATTACATACATATAGGCAGTCCAATGTGACTATACGCAGAGGTCGAAATAACGGTCGGTCATCGGTCAATTTCCGAGCGTTTTAGTTAAATGACCACGCATTGTTTCAAGTGGTCAGTAAATGTGACCGATCAGATTTTCAGCCTAAAACTGGACCAATATTACCCAAAGGACTCCCATGTTCACTGGTTATTGGATGAAGGGTGCTACTGACAATTGTATGAAGTACAGACTAGTAAATTAGCACTTAATCGATAAGCGCTGTCTTCGTTACGTGGCAGCCATCTTATTGTGACGTTTACATACCGCTATGTGCAATGATGTGACGTCACATCCTGTCCCGGTGGCTGATTGAGCAAGCTGCAACTGCACTGCATACCACCACAGCCAGCTCATATTACGTTGTTTACACAACAGCTTTCACTTGAGTGGGAGTGGCATGTTTGTGGACCACAATTTTGGAACCAGTGCCTATAGTTGACTTGTTTTCTTGAATAGTGTTGCTATTTCCAGTAGTGACAATACTGTGCATCCTAGGAGGTTGGAACTGTTCCAGTTTGTAGCCCATTAGCCTTGCATCAACATTATATAACAAAGTTGTTAAGAAGACAATCCTTCCTAGGAGACACAATTCATCGATGGGACAAAATGTAAATGACTGAACAAAATGAGGGGTGTGTGGACACGTATACGAAGTGTGTGACTGAACAAAAATGTGAATGACCGAACAAAATCAGGGGTGCTCAGACATATGACTGCACAACCACAAAACCTTATTTCCACCTCTGATACGTATACAGTGCAACTTACATAATACTTGTACTGTAATATGATTGACTGTATAAGAGAGAATGAGAGGCAAGAATCTTGTTACCTGTATAATATTGATAGACATGCTGTGATCTACATAGTGATCGGTTGCTAAGCGCACCCTTCCTTATAAGCACATATCCTCTGTTTAGCGCACCTTTCTTTAACGTTCTCTTCACCCATTTGTTAGGGCGCCTAGTGATTTCAGGGGTTAACCCCTTCTATTAGCTGCATAAACAGACTCCTTTGTAGCCTAGCCACTTGCTTAACGTATAGTAATAACTACATATAAACTAGTAAAATAGCGCCTAAATGAAAGAACTCACTTTATGCCTGCGCTACACAGCAGCCATCTTATTATGACATTTGCATATGTAATTGTAGTTTCTTGACCCATTCGTATGTTAAGCACACATATCCTTTGTTAGGTGCATATTTCTATCCTGCCAGAGCTATGAGTGCATGTGCTTAACAACCGATCAGTACAGTACTCTACAACATTGTCCTGAGGAGACTACTATAAATCTGCATGGCATGTACGTATGTATATGAGCATGCATGCGTGCATTTGTGTGTGTTTGTGTGAATGTACATATGTGTGCGTGTATGCATGTGTGTGTGTGTGTGTGTGTGCATGTGTGTGTATGCATGCGTGCTTGTGTGTGCACATGTGTGTGTGTTTGTATTTTTATTGTAGTCTACTATGCCTTATACTTTAGGGCATGTTCCAGTGGCTGCCAACCAAGAGGATCAGCGGGAAGAAGGAGGGGAGCTTGCGGAAGAAGGAGGGGAGCAGGCAGAAGAAGGAGGGGAGCTAGAAGGAGAAGGAGGGGAGCCAGGAAGAGGAGGTGCATGCCCTAATTTGTGTGTGTGGTGTGAACATGTGCATGTGTGTGTGTGTGTGTGTGTGTGTGTGTGTGTGTGTGTGTGTGTGTGTGTGTGTGTGTGTGTGTGTGTGTGTATCTGTGTTTTTCAAAGTAGCCTGTCTATGTACCTTGTATTGCAGTTTTCACAGAGGCAGATTGCTC
Organism: Ianthella basta; assembly: GCA_964019415.1. Classification (NCBI taxonomy): domain Eukaryota; kingdom Metazoa; phylum Porifera; class Demospongiae; order Verongiida; family Ianthellidae; genus Ianthella; species Ianthella basta. The sequence goes on along the minus strand of OZ025868.1, from coordinate 12,159,532 downwards.
CAGACTGTACCGCAAAGCTATCAGAGACAACCCCACCATCACCCTCCACATTGCCAAGGCCATGACCATTGGACCCCCTCAAGTCGGCAAGACTTCACTGCGTGACCATTTGCTTGGGCTGCTGCCACCTCAGATCAGTAGTAGCACTCCCGTAGTGGATACAGCTGCAACGGTCAGTGTGTGCCCATCTGATAGTGCATTCCTAAGTGATCGGTATTCGGAAGACTCATCCACAGCAGATGGCACAGAAGACTCATCAGCAGCAGATGGCACAGAAGACCCATCAGCAGCAGATGGCACAGAAGACTCATCATCATCAGATAACTCAGAGGATGGTGTGAGTCAGAGAATAGTTCAAAGGTGCAGTTATGAATCACGTATGTGTGTGGCAGCTGGAAATGAATTGGTTTTAGTGAAAAGTGACAGTGGGATACTCAGTCTACTCACATTCCTGCAGCAAAAAATGAGTACACAAATCCAAAGCAGCACAGAAGTAAAGTCAGTGGCTTGTGAGACAACAGTTTTGTTACCCAGCGCACACGAAGAAATACTTCCTGAAACAACCATTCTGCCTCTAGGTGATGCATCATCCATTCAGGCACCTGTTCATAAACCTGACTCAGTTGAAACAATGATTAGTCGCATGTTCCAAGAATTACAGAATCCTGACATAGCTGATGTCACCCTGCCCGATGTGCATCTCCTGCAGTTCCTAGATTGTGGAGGACAGCTGGCATACCACGATATCCTCCCAATATTTGTCAACATACCTGCCATCTACTTGCATGTGTTCAACATGGCAAAGGAGTTGACAGAATGTCCTGTAGATGAGCTGTGCTCCACTGAAGGGAAGAAGAAGTATTCAGCTAAATCCGCCCTCTCCACTGCTGATATGATCACTCGCTCGGTGATGACAGTGTGTTCACTGGCTGATAAGAAGATTCAACTTCCCTCAGAGGTGAAGTGTGAGAGCAAGTTCCCTAAGCCTTGTGCTGTGCTGGTAGGCACTCACCTTGATAAACTGGTTGAAGGAGATTCAGAAGTTAAATTGAAGGCCGTAAATGAAATATTGCATAAAGCATTGCAGTCAAAACGGCATCTCCTGGAAGAGATGGTTGTGCCAAATCACAAATCCAGCCTCATATTCTTCCCTGTCAACAATATGCTCTATGTTGACCAAAGTCATCAGTTGCGTAAACACCGTAAATGTAAGCACTGTCGTGCCACCAAGTATCTCAAGTGGAGGCTCATGAAGCAGACAATGAAAGATGCTGTTAAGGTAGAAGTCCCTGTGAGGTGGTACCTCCGTCAGCTGTTGGAGCTGAGCCAGGGTGCAGAGAAGCCGTTGTACTCATACAGTGAGCTGTATCAACGCTGCAAGGAAGAGGGTTCTGTTGGTGACGAAGGAGAATTTCATGCCATGGTCACCTACTTTCATGGCCTTGGTCTCCTTGTTCACCTTTGTGGGGCTGATGTTGGGCACACTGAAGACAGTGACTGCCTGGTCTTCACCAATCCTTCCTACCTGTTTGAGAACATTTCCAAACTGTATCAAGTGCAGTTTGAAGATGTTCAGGGATTTGGCATGAGAATGCTGAAATATGAAGGCAAATTGACGAAGGCAGCACTTCAGGACCTTGAGGTTCAGCTCGATCATGACCACTTCATGGACCTCCTGGTCCAGCTCTTCATTGGAGCAGAGGTCAAGTCACATGATGAAGACAGGGTTCTCTTTGTCCCATCAGTCCTGACTAACTCACCAGTTGACGTAACTCCATCAGGAGTTGGTATCAGACCACAAGAGCAATCCCTGTGCTTTGCCATCACCTTTGAAGACAAACATTTCATTCCTTGCGGAGTATTCACAGGAATGATTGCTCGCTTGCAGCCCATGCCAAGGTGGGAGATATGCACCCACTCTATCTCTCGAGTGCGAATGGAGTTCGCTGTAGGAGCAGTGACCACTGTAATTCTGTGGGATCATGCCACCCACATCAGTGTGCAGATGGATGACTATGAAGGAAAGAGACACAGACAGCAGCAAACATATCGTGACACCATCATAAAGGCCACTGCAGACTCGTACTGCTTCCTCTTCCACAGCAAGGCTGCCAAGGACCCTCACAGTGGGACCTGCAGTGAGTGCAGGGACAGTCCCTACCTGGTCCTTGGGCAGACGTGTCAGAAGTGCCCCACTCAGTCAAGTGCTCCTGAAGGCCCACACTTTGCTGAACTGAAGGTGGAGGACTGTTTTCCTACTTCAGTTCGCTGCCAGACAACATTGCAGCCAAGACTACTCAGTAACAATGTATCAGAACTTGATCTATTCCAGAACTTGTCTCATTATGTGAGTTGACTGCTGAAAGAGTTAAGTGGCTTTTCCGTCTTAACTAAATTTATGCCTTCTTAATTGCGCTTCACAGGCTGTTGTAAAGGAACAGCATACCAGCTATTCTCTAGAGGGGGAGGGGTCAGAGCAAACTCCACCCACTCAAACAGGTTAGACCACCTTCCACCCACACCATCATCAGCAGGTACCATTTAATACCCCCAACTACTGTGTAACATGAGGGCCTTCTGTTGGGATGGTTCTGAGTAGTTTTGTGGTTTCAACTGGAGTAGCATATTCAGGTACATGATGATGTGCATGACGAGTGTTTTGGTATGGGTCGTTGCAGTAAACTTTACCCAATTGAAGAGGCTAGGCTACTTCTGCTATTTGTTTCACGGTTGCTACATTCCTTTATGGGCTGGGTGTTAGTAATTGTTGAAACTGAAGACTGACCAGCTCACAAACACATCATCCAATATGTTCAGAGTACTAGAGGGGACTATAATGTGTAGTGTTTACTTGTGATAGTCGTAACAGAGACAGCTAGATATATCAATAGTATTGTATAGTCACCGTCACTGTAAGAGTTAGGCAGTGTGTGTTATAGTCTGATGTGTTGTCATTGAATTGTGCTCTATTGATCAGTTTCACAGATCCCAAGTGACCCCTGTCCTCACAGTGGGTCTGATCTAACCAGTTCAAAGCCAAAGAAAGTGACAACTAGTTCAACTGGTGAGGGCCAGTGCGCTGACGGCTTGATGCTGTGCGTGTGTGTGTGCGTGTGTGTGTGTGTGTGTGTGTGTGTGTGTGTGCATGTGTGTGTGTGTGTGTGTGTGTGTGTGTGTGTGTGTGTGTGTGTGTGTGCGTGCACTTTGTGGGTCACATGACATGACATGTGACGTATGCACTTGCACATTATACAATATCCATTATACAGGGACTTTCCATCATGGTGTAAAATGCACTAAATCCATGGCAGTCACGTGGACCAATCACTAAGCATGGAGTTGTTGAACTAAGCTTAGTAATTGGTCCATGTGGCAGTCACACGGCTTACGAATTTGGTTTACTTTGCAACATTTTCGAAAATTGCTGTGCACAATACATTGTAACTACTGTGATGAAAGGGGTGATTGCTTACAGTTAGCCACTGCAGAGGCAATAGATTGAATGGTAATCACTAGATATTATGCCAAACCTATCAACTACACTGAAACACCAATACTGGTGTAGCTGGTATGTTTGGCATAATATCCAGTGAGTACCATTCTATTTCTGTGACCACTACCCATGTACTCACTCTGTACATTTTCTCTATGCACATGCATGCGCGCGCACACACACACACACACTTCTTCTGTTCTCCTTGTCCGCTGGGGACGTAGGTCAGGTTCCAGGCGTAAGCCTGGGACCTGTTATCGTAGCCAACTTCCTTTACTTTCACAAGTGAGGGAGCTAGTCTCACGCTGGACTACCCTGGGCTGAGGGGGCTGCAGGGCGCCTGGCCGTCAATGGCTGTGTTGGTCGTCCATCAGCCGAGCTGACAGGCCCAGGGGGTGCAGTGAGCAGTTGGTGCCGCTGGTGGGGTCAAAGAACACACGGTTCGCTCGCTGAAGCTTCGTTGGTCGGTCACTGCTGCCGTGAAGCAGTACTCTCCACTGGCGAAGACCCACGACGCTCACACTTCCAGTGGTCGGGAACTCCATCCAGCAGAGTAAAATGTACAACCTCCGTGCGAACAGGGTGTTACTGTGGTCTCCTTCAGCGACCGTGTGGTCTTATTGCCACCATCTTGATGACGACACACACGCGCACACACACACACACACACACACACACACACACACACACACACACACACACACACACACACAAACACACACGCACGTACGTACAAACACAGTAAATTAGTGCTTCATAAGCTGTCACATATAATATGCTATAGTGCAGTCTTCTGTTTCTTGTCCAAATTCCCATTAGCACTCTGCATTGATCATGTGAGTACAATATTGGAGCATTACACTTTTGTGTATGTTATGACGTCAATGTACAATGAGAGGCATGTACACATCCACTGTGCCTGTACTGTATTCACATGATCAAGTGCAGTGGTGGAGAAGTTGCTGAAGTGGGACTAAAAGCCATGACATGACTGTAACAGGGTGCATGTGTGTAGTAGTTGGTGAAACATTGGATTGTTCTCTGTTTCTCTTGTAGTTCCTCAGATCCCAACCCACTGCCCTCCTTCCAGTGGGTCTGGTCCTACTAGTCTACAGGCCAAGAGAAGGCGAATTAGCTCACCTGGTAAGGCAGTGTGCTAGAGGGCATTGTGTGTGTGTGTGTGTGGGGGGGGGGGGGGGGGGGGGGATGCAAAGATGCTTTGTTTGTATTTACAGTAAGTACATGTACAAATGGGTTTCTTGAGGGGCTGGCCAACTACATGACTTGTGTAGGTACATAGCTAGTTTGGTGGCCTCACACAATGTGCACAATTCCAGCACTGTGTAATGTACCAATGTAGGTAGAGATACGTACATACGGGGAGGGGAGGAGATGAGATGGGAGGGGAGGAGAGGAT
>OZ025868.1:12127122-12152122 GCA_964019415.1 Ianthella basta | reverse complement strand
ATGATACAATTCCAACCTTTCAGTGTTCACCTGTCTACTCCACCCTTGTACTCACACACACACACACTCGTGCATGCATGCATACACATGCACATGCACATGCACGTACACACATGCACACGCATTATGGTTTCATTCACTCACATCCCCCTCTGCGTCCCACACAGGGAAAGCACCCTAACTGAGGATCATGACCTCAGCCGGATTCACACCAACTAACACAAGACAATGTTTTTGTTTCTGGTTTTTATCTTTAGTTATTTATACATTTGGTTTTGTAGAATTTGTGAATTGTAGTTTTGTCAAGGACTGTAATGCACACACTCATAGTCAAGTGCTCCTGGCATGGAGGCCCACACTTTGAACTGAAGGTGGAGAACCGTTTACTATGTCTGTTCGTTGCTAGGCAACCGCAGAGCTGAGACACTCAGTGACAATGTATCAGAGCTTGATTTGTTCCAGAACTTGTCTCATTATGTGAGTTGAGCGCTGCAGTCATTGAGTAGTGGCTTTCTGTGTCATTCACTATAATTATTTGTGCTTTCTTCACTTTGCTGTTGTGTAAGGGAGCAGCATACCAGTTATCTGGAGGGGGAGGGGGAGGGGGCCGTCCCCCTAATCATGCACATACTATTCAATGCCCTATAGCCACAATAGCCTTCCCTGTGTACATGTACATGTGTTGGTTTCAAGTCCGTTTTTGTAACTTCAATGTCACACTTGGAGTGCACAGTGATGAAGTCATTGTTACAGTATAGACAGTGTGTTAAATTGATTGTCATTGAGTTGTGTTCTGTTGATCAGGTTCACAGATCCCAAGTGGCCAAAGCATGGGAAAAGGTGAATTAGCTCAATTGGTGAGGTGCGTACAGCATTGTGGGGGGAGTGTGTATGTGTGTGCATGTGTGTGTGTGTATGTACAGTAGGTGCTGGCTGTTTGTCCATATAATTATGTGTAGTGTGTGTTAAGGGGTTGGTTTGGTGTGCCCATCTACTAGTGTGGTTGAATGGGTCCATGTGCAGTGTGTGTGTGTGTGTGTGTGTGTGTGTGTGTGTGTGTGTGTGTGTGTGTGTGTGTGTGTGTGTGTGTGTGTGTGTGTGTGTGGTTTGTTTATCCACACACATACACACACACTTTACGGATGTCTTTCCCTCCTATCTCTCCAATGTACGCGTGCCCCCTAGCTGATGAACACTATCTCAGCATTTGATCCACACAAGCTAACACAAGACAATGTTTGACTGCAAACACACTTTGTGTCAAGTTTCTTCTGTAATATTTATACATGTTTGTACACCATTGCTGTATATAATGTCACATCTCAATGTACTGTGTAATGTACAGTGTATATACAAACACCATGGTCCCTTTGTATTCTGTGTATGTACACACATGTATGTGAGTTTTACAGTTTGTAGAGTATTCTTTGGCTTGTACACATGCATTATTCACATGGACATATTTATACAACACACAATACTTTTACTTTAGCTGTTTTGCACGTCTAAATTTGTACATCATGTTTTCGTGAGAATTCTTGATCTGCAGCTGGTAATTGCAGGACATCGTATAATCAAACATCAACCAAGCACAAATCCTTTTCAAAGTCGACCACTAGTACTGTTGACAATGTTAGCTGCCCCATGTCACAAAGAGCTAGATCATGCATATGCATGCATATGCATGCACTTGAATACACACAGGTGGCCGGGGGTACATGGACTATATATAGCTATATATATCAGTGCATTGTTCAATGTTTGTGACACATGCAGAAAGGTATATATGTGTGTGCCACCATTCCTTGTTTGCATAGTAAGACTTACTGTTAGTGTTAATTGTTTTAGTAAGCACATTCCTTTATGATAATAGTTGCGCAGTTACTGATCATGAGCTGTGATACCTTGATATTTTAGTGTTATAGTTACAGTGCCATGCCAATTTCAAACTTTGGTTATACAGTTAAAGTTTGTTTAACCTGAGTTGGCATAACAGTTGTAATAATAGTCATAGTTACAGTTATGATAGACAATGCAAAGTTTTGTCCAAAGAGTTAATTTCCTCAGAAAGGGGTTGGTTCTCTAATACCAGCTTCACAACAGGGTTGAAAACCTTGCCGACGTTTCGACCAGATGCTCTGGTCTTCTGAAAACCTTGCCGACGTTTCGACCAGATGCTCTGGTCTTCTTCACCCTGAAGAAGACCAGAGCATCTGGTCGAAACGTCGGCAAGGTTTTCAACCCTGTTGTGAAGCTGGTATTAGAGAACCAACCCCTTTCTGATGCCTGAGCCAGCTGAGAAGCCCTCACTTCAGTTAATTTCCTGCATGTACAATTTCATGCCATTAGCCATTAACTCGTCCCTAGCCGACTCTGCATGACCCCTGCCACCCTCACTAGCCGTTAACACCAGTCTACTGTACTACTACATGGGCTGACTGGTCTACAAATAATGTGTGGCACTTCAAGATCTGCATGATGCAAGGCATGATGCCTATGGCTGCAAGCATTGATGACCAAGTTTGTATAACCATACTAGCGGACTGTAAGAAAATTGGATTATTGTATCAGTTAGGTACATCAGCTTTCTTTCTAGTTACAGTCTAAAATTAGTTTCTCAACATTTGATAATTATAGTTAGTTATAAAATAAAAGCTCAAACGCCTTGCTAAATTGTATTCTTGTTATATAGTTATGATTGACCATAACAACACTGGCACACACACATGCACGTACAGACCATATACTGTAAGCTCACAATACCTCATCTCACAATACTACCCCTCCCCCATGAAGCCTTTGTCAGGCCTCCCTGCTCCAGCGCTTCCACAACGGTTGCTCCACAATGGCCAGGTGATGCCAGTGCGGCTTATGATGGTGTGGGTATGCCAACTGGCGGGGTGCATGCAAACATGCACGTTGCATGTGCAGCGCGTATATGGCATGATGTGGACAGATATACAGTGGAATCATGCATGCACTGACAATTATTAATAGATATTATAGACATATATTAATAGACTTGTATATAGCTCTAGATAGCATTACGTAATAGTAGAGCCATAGGAATGTACAGCTTTTGCTATCCTTTCACTGTCTACTGGTGTCAATATCACGTACGTACAGCTGCTGTCATCCGTGAGTAGCCATAACTGCTTTTGGTGAATTAAGTACCAGGTATGTGTTTATTGTCACCCGTGGCCATGCAGGCGTTTGCATACCAAGTACACGCTAGAACCAACCAATTTCTCTCCAGTTGACTTTGTTTAGTTATTCCTTGCACTGAAGGACAATGGACAAGGCTACTCAACAACAACTTTTCCCTCCATGGCGGTCAGAAGAAGGATGGCTGAAAGCACAAAACTTCAAGCCACGAAACACAGATATTTTTGTCATTGGTAGTTCAAAGACAGGCACAACATGGATGCAACAGATTGTTCACCAGCTGCGAACTGGAGGAGACATGGACTTCAATGAGATAATGGAAGTTGTTCCATCTGTTGAGTTTGCATACGATTTCAAAATGGACCTTGAAGCGCAGCAGAAAGCCTTTCCACGCTGTTTCAAGACCCACTTCTGGTACCCCCGCTGTCCTAAGGGTGCTAAGTACATCTGGTGTCTGCGTGAACCGTGTGCTGTCGGATACAGCTACTTCAAAATGTGTCAGGGTTGGCTGTTTCTGCCTGGAAAGACTTTGTGAAGAGTAAGTGGCTATCCGAGGGCGAGCCACAAAAGGTAATAGAGTATGCCTCCTACTTTCACCACCTCACCAGTTGGTGGCCACACAGAAACGACCCAAATGTATTGCTACTGTTCTATGAAGATGTCAAGGAGTACTATGAGAGTTCTGTTCGCTCCATTGCTGAGTTTATGGGCATCACAGATGAGGGTCACGTCCAGGTTGCGCTGGAAAGAGGTACATTCGAGTTTATGAAACTGCATTCTGATAAATTTAGTGTGGCAAAATTAATGCAGAAGAGCCGCAATGCAGCAGTTGCCCAGCCAGAGCATACTGCACCAATAAAGAGCATGGTACGCACAGGGGCAAGCGGACTGAAGATGCTGTCTGCAGAGCTGCGCAGTGAAATCCAAAAGAAGTGGGAATCTATTGTAACTCCTGTGACAGGCTGTACCACATACCAGGAGCTGAGGGAGGCTTGGAAGCAGGAGAAGGAGAGCAAGTGCAGCACAGCACAGTAACACAGTATAATTATTGAATTAAATAGTACAGAATTCCATAAATACCTCGTAATGTGCTCAGAAATAATGCATTTATGCCTTAGTTATCTAATTGAAGTGCCGAGCCACTTGCACACAAAGCCTATAAGAAATTTGACACCTACTATGTCACATTCGGTGGCAGCTGTGCGGCCATTTTATGTATACAAAAGATTAGTCTAGCTTGCTAGCCCATCCCAGAAAGTGCCCAGTACGCACCAGAGGGGGCAATATATGGGGCAGACATGAACATAAGAGCAAGAAGACTTAATTTAATTGGAATCTTGACACAGCTAATGATGTCCCTACATGATCAATTGGGCTTATTCAATTATAATAACTAGCTGAATGCCCACCCTACGGGCACGTTGCCAGCCTCTTGCAAGCCAGCGAATCGGTACCTTGCTAGTTTTGAACCATCTCCACAGGTAGCAACGGAGGCTGGCTGCTATAACGACCGAGAGTTTAATTCGAACATTTGCCGACAGCGAATAAGATCTCCTGTAACCAAAAGTCCTAGAGACCGATGACTAAAAATGGAGTCTCGGCCAGCGGAAAAATGAAGTATCAACAATGCCCATTGAGAAAGTGAAACATATTGTCAATTGACTAAAGCAAAATGCCAATTGCATAACTGCAAGTGCTATACACAAAATCGTTGATGTAACGTACTAAAGTTGCAACCTGATTTCTGAATTGCTGACTAGAGAAACAAGAAAATTAAACACAGCCAGCTGTGTTTGTCTTGATCTACTGTCTTTGATATAAAAGGCACAATATGTGATATAACACACACATGTAGAGTGATCAAAGTGGTTGGTGAAATATACCTCATGTGTGATGAAAACTGTACCAATGACTCTAGTAACAGCAGTACTGTGGACGTGCAGGGTGGTGTCAGTTCGGGAAGATACATCAGTACTGTACTTGACATCAGGACGCTACCACAACAATTTCCGCAAGAGTGACAAGCAGACTAGTATTCTATGAAAAAGAGCCAAATTCTTCCTGATGAAAGAGACCCAACTGTTCTACGTTGGAGGAAGCACCAAGGAGAACAAACGGAGTTGCACCTATACAGCCACTCTGTAAGGCAAAGACTTGAGAGTGGCAGGAGATTTGTGGCATGCAGTTGTAGAAACAGAACAGTAACAGAAAAGGGGCCCTAATTTCATGAGAGAATGGGTTAGGGGTTAGAGTGGTATGGGTTTCCAAGCTGCAACAGAGGGAGTCCCAATTTAATAAGAGGGTCCCCATTTCACTGTAAAAATGGGGACCCGGGGGCCCCATCCTCATGGGAAAATGGCCATTCTCATATTGAAATAGGGACCCAGGGTCCCCATTTTCACATGACACTGGCATTGCGCAACATAGTGACATTTTGTGATGTCATTCAGAAAGAGTTCTATATAAAGCACATGCACCATTTTTGGAGCAAGTACATTCTGTAGAGTGATCACAGTGCTTGGTGAAATATACCTCCTGTGTGGTGGAAAACTGTACCAATGACTCTGGTAACTGCACTGCTGTGGAAGCACAAGGTGGAGTCAGCAATTTTGCGGCTTTTGGTGTTCTGATAACAGCAATGGGAACTCTAACCTTTGTTCTCAACACCCCTATAATCATTGCGCTATGCATGACACGAGGTGTTGTCAAGGCCCTCAGAGTTTTCTTAATCAGCACACTATTGTCCGGACTTCTGATAAGTGGAACCATGATTGCTTCTAGCCTGATTGCCTTTGTGGACGTCTTCTTTGCCACCCCAGATCCTCCCCTCCTTCTCTGCCGCTTCATTCTGTGGGTGCATAACATTAGTGCTGTGGCAAGAAGCCTTAGCGTAATGGGATTTTCCATAATGGTACTGATTGTTGTACGATATGGAAAGAAAACCATTAGGCCCATTTACATTGTATTACCCATAGCTATTATCTGGGGATTGTCCCTACTTCTAACCATCCAGTACCAGGTACCTCAGGTGTATGCAACTAGATACATTGGGGGTTCAGTCTGTCTGCCAGTTCAAGATGACACAATCATTTTTGAGGCTCGTCTGTTTTTCACAGTCTTTGTGCTCATCATTGCTTCTTGGTTGCCTCTAGTTGTATGCATTGTTGTGCCCATCATTGTCCTCTGCTACATCAAGGAGCGTAGCATCACAGCTGACAATGAGTACAGTAAAGCAGTGGCAAAGCTAGGTCTCTTTCTGATCGCTGGCAACTTCATCAACACAGCAGGACTCACGATCATCAGTATCCTCACATCAATCAATCAGATCAATAAGATTCAGACTGAATCTAAACAATTCATTTGATTGTTTGCCTGCTTATGGTTCAGGCAAATACCACCAGAATATAAGACCTAATGGAAAGTGTCCTAAATGGGATGAGATCATCCGTCATCGGTTCTTGTGGAAATATTGGTTAATTATATGCAAGACTGACAGCCATTAACTGATTTGATTCGCTGTTATCCAACAATCAAATTTACAATCCCATGCACTATCATACCACAGTAGCAGGTAAGCCCATGCTCCTTTAAGTTATACTCTGAGAGGGATGACTTTGTGAACAGTGAGCACGCATGCAGTAAGCAAAAACATACATAACCTACAACACTATACCATACTGAGCAAGTCGAGCTACCAGCAAATGTAGTCTGAAAGGACACAATCAAAAGCTCTCGGCATAATACAAACATGTACATGCATTGCATGGGTTACGTAAGAGCACAGCACTTCATGTACACCAAAACACCATAGTGACCAGTGAACAGTAAACGACAATAACCCAGAATCAACCAGCTATACATATGCATTGGCAGATTAGATTAGTTGCAGTTTGGGGGGAGCCTTCTGGCTGCTCACGCACAACGTCCAGTGTCAGCTACACAATGTCTGGGGTTTGGGACACGACGAGGATGGACTTCTCCACTTCCACCACTGTCTGTCGCAACATGTACTTGCACATCGTGGTATGTGCATGCGTTTAGCAAATTGAAGGGTTAAATCACTAAATGTACAAAGCAAACATGCCATGAAAAGTGAAATCTACAGAGCAGCGAAATAGATATAAACCCAGCACATAGCCAAGTATCTCACCTTTAATTACTGTCGGAAAACAGTACTCTTGTAAAAACGCAAGCAGCTCGGGACGTGTATATGGACCCGGAACGAAGTGCTGAAACTGCGCGGGTAGAGCCTCGCGTAGCCAGTCCCTATTTCATAGGCGATGAAATAGGGACTGGCTACGCGAGGCTAGCGCGGGTCAATGAAGCAGCCATTTTATAATAGAACCGTGACATTGCGCAATTGCAAGTGACTCTTCGCACACTTCCGGTCAGCGACGTCGGTTATTACTATAGCAACAGAAAATGTCTACTGTCACAGTTGATTCTTGAGCACTTCTTCTCCCAGAGGCTTTTCTGCAATGGCAACAGTCGATGAATGTAAGTGTAATTCTTACAAATCGTATTAGTCTACTGCACCCCTGTGCTTATTACAGCCAATTTCATAGTTTTGCAATGTTGTTCGCTTCAGCGTATCGAAGCATAGATAGAGGATCAAAGCAGTGTGCGCGCACGCGCAGCACGTAGGCTGCCTTTAATTTTTCGCTGCAACTACTCTTCTACACGCATACAGAATAGTTTAACAGTACTGCATGTTTCTAGCGGTAAGGTAGGGGAGGGGGGTTCCGAACAAGATGGGGTTTCCGAACAGGGCGCCGTGTTTCGCCTGCACACAGTAGAACAGCTTCCGTCTCTGTATGCAGTTAGCACAAGAGTCAATGTATAAACTGACACAGTGAGAAGCTGTTCCTTCGAATGCAGACGGAGCGCGGCGCAGTGTTCGGAAACCCCCTACTTTACCTTACTTGCGCTGTCTAACTAATTCAATGCAGTGTTTAGCTTCTCCAAGGCCGAGCAGTCGGCAAGAAGGATTGCCTTCAGTAGCCAGGTGGAGCGCAAGATGTTCCCCAACCATGCGCCTCCCACTAGGTTTGGGATAGAGAGTGGACTGCGGGGAGCACCCAACAGAGGTCCCGGCTGCTACAGTCCGGACATAGTGAGTTGAGTTTAAGGTGACTGGGTATTACCTCTCTGTATGACACAAGACATTTGGCTCATGTGGCTTTGTTCTGTTGTTTTGTGTACTGGCATGGGCAAAGGGGGTCAAGTGAAAAGAACGGACCATACATTTGCCCGAGGCGTTTAGCGCAGGCTGGCATTAGGGTTGGCATTTTATTAGACAATAAACACCTACAGGTATCGCCTATCCGCTTGATCTGTCAAGTGAAAAGAACCAGCCACACCTGAACACATGGTTGTGCACATTTCACTGCATATATGGCTGGCCCGTTCTTTTCAGTTGATCTGGCAAAGTTAGTACATGTGAAGGTCCTTTGTCGGTCACCTAGTGTTCCTTTGTGTTGGCTGCTGTAGTCCCCATCCCGTCTTGCATGTGTGTATGGTTCTGAGAGCAGTACAACTCGTACGTACCTACTATTGCTAGTAGTCTGTACTGAGCCTATGCACTTCCCTCCATTCACCAGCGTAGCTGATTATGTACGTACATACGTATGTATGTGAATGATAGCGATGTACATATGTATGTATGTACATACTCTGTATGTATGCCTAGTTAAATGTGGTGGTAGGCTGTCAGTTCGAGCAGTTACACTGATGTGGGGTGTGTTTGTGTGTACTTTTGATTGGTTGGAGGCTGGTATGCATAACAGTACTAGCTGTGCCTGTGGAAGTGTATGTAATGTACATGCATAGTTTGGGAGGACAGTAGTAGCCAAGTAGGCTGATCTGCTTGCTGGTGAGTGAGTGGTGTAGGGAGTGTAATCTTAGGGTTGGTGTGCTTGATCCTTTGCCATGACTAGCAGCTTCCCTGTTTCTGGTACTCCCTGTACTATCATAACTTCATTCATCTTTACACATTCATAAAAAGCACATACACAAACCTCTCTCTCTCTCACGCGCATGCACGCTCACACACACACACACACACACACACACACACACACACACACACACACACACACACACACACACACACTACTGTTGCTCTGTCTGATGGATGGTCATACTGCTGTTGTGTACAGTATAAATTATTGTCTCTTACTACATGTACATACATACATACTTGCATAGAGTGCTTGGTTGGGTGTAATACTGTATGTGTGTATGTATGCAGCAGTTGCTTTCAGTGTGATACAGTAGTTGTTGGTCTGTGTACACATTGTGTTCTGCAGTATACAACGTTCCTCCAGCCGTTGACAGAGAAGCCTCAGAGCACCAGGGGAGTATACTTTGGAGGAAGTACAGGACCAAGGCTGGTCAAGATGAAGAAGGTAATTTGTCTCTTTCTTTCTATCCATTCGCTTTCTATGTCCCTTCTTCTTATCTCAGACAGAGTGGGTATGTGTGAAGTAGCAGTTTGTGGAGGATGCCTTCAGTGAATACGTATGTAAATAGTGTGTGTATGCTGTATCTTGCTTGCATGCAAGTACCTTTGAAGGGTGTAACTATGACGTTGGTTGTGAAAGAGAAGCAGTTGATAAGGGCTGGCTATGTGAAACTACATTTATTGTATCCCTTGACTGTTGAGTTGCCAGAGGGGTTTTTAGCTATACAGTACGTGTGTGCAGCAAGTCATTACAGTCACTCACAAATATTACATCACTTGTGCACAGTATCTATATATATTTACATAACCCCTAATGTGTGTGTGTGTGTGTGTGTGTGTGTGTGTGTGTGTGTGTGTGTGTGTGTTGTGTGTACAGAGTGCCACCCCCAGTCCCGTGAAGTATCAAAAGATTGTTCCACTTGCAAAAGTTGATGCATACAAACCATTCGGCAGTGCTCAGCCTCGATTTGTAGTAGGCGCAGAAGAAGTGAGTCATTGTATGCACACGTATGTACACTTGTACTGTCATGCCAAACCCCCGCCCCCATAATTAGACCCCCGTGTGAACCGAAACAGCAACCGAAATAGTTCCCCCTCTGCTAAATCACCAGTGCCAGCGCAGATTGAAGGTCAGATTCGTCGTGTACTTGTGCCCTGACGTCTTTCCCAAGTTCCCAAAATGCACTTTCAATCCGGGATAACTTGTTTTGTTCGATGAAAAGGCGATTTCGTTCATTAGATGGGCACTTTGGTTCAATTTATAGACAATTTTGTTCAACGAGTGGACGATTTTGTTCAATGAATAGATGATTTCATCTGACATGTCTTTGCTGCGTGCTCAAGATCCACCACACCAACGAATATCGGCAGACAAAAGGGACTTTGTCTCTACGGCAGAACCATTGCGGCAGCCATTTTCTACTGTTTTTGGCCCGGCAGAGCCATTTCGGGGATTTTTACGCCATGGCAGTACCTTGCTACATTGACTGGGAGTGATGTATCACTCGCCTGTACCTGTGTTTGCAGTTCATTTGTTTGTGTGCTTTGTATAATACAATGGAAATGGGATGTGATGTACGTAACGTCATAGAGGGTTATTGCTAAATACGTATAAAAATTATTGTAACAATTTATGTAATGTTGTTTATTATTTATGTTATATTTATGTTGTTTAATGTTCGTACGTACACTGAGTAAATTGATCTAGATGTAATATATGTATGTGATCTGGGAAGATTTCTATGGAGCCTCTTTGTACGCAGTATTCCTACATACATATGTGCATACATAGTCTCATCGCCAAATTTCTTGGAGAGCCAAGTACGTACTGTATGTGGTATGGGCATATCAGAATAATATGTGGTGAAATTCCAAAGGTTTTTAAGGAATCGAGAAATTCTGTGTGGTATGTCACACAGTGTGTTAGTGGAATAGTACATCAACTGTATTGTGGATAGCTTTATTATGCAAAAAAATCATGCTAAAGTTGCCTGTAGAGTAGAGTAAGGATGGCTCTTCTGAAGACTTAAACGAAGACTCTGCATTCTCAAATGTACTGTTTTGTATGTGTATTTTGCCAAAACAGCAGCCTTAAGCCCTCCATGGTTTCTACATACGTACGATATTGCCACGTCCTGATGGGACGTGAATCCAGTCCATGCCTGAAACTGTAAGGAGTTAAAAGAACTTTCGCAGTTTACTCACCTTCAGATGAATACGTATGTCTGCCGATTTACTTAGCTGTGACCTATCTTACCCCAACCATTAGGGCTAGCGGCCATGCTGGACTCAATGCTACTTGCGACTATGGACCACCCAGGTATCACATGGCTGGGGGCGATCTTGGCCATCTATCTGCCGGCCAGGAGGTTCTCCCACTGGCAACATACCCAGGCTACCGCTTAGATGACAGTTACAGGACTTATCCTGCTGATCCCATAGGGTAGTTGTACTAGCTACGTACTTTGTGCAGTACCCCTCACACAAGTCCAAGCAGCATTGCCAATGAATGCTCATTGGTACACGTTAGGAATCTCCCAATGTCATTTTTGTGTGAGGTCCGTGCCTGTTCCTAATCCCAATCATCCCATCCCATTATACGTACCTCATTGGGAGAAGGTGGGACCAGATGGGATGTCCCGCAATGTACCATGCGAAGTGAGAATGAGACCGAATGAACAAGTAGCATACTGGTATGCAGACCAAATCCAATGGCTTAAGGTTTGGAATGAAGCAAGGTGTTGATCACTATAGTTACGTACTTGTAGCCACTTCTAATTCTGTAATCCCTAATGCTTTCAGTATTGGATGACATGCAGTTACTTCTGTTGAGACTTCCAGGGTATTCTTCTTCTATAGTGGAATTGCTGGTGCCTTCCTTAGGCTCTCCTCACCGGACTAAGAGTGCTGGGACTAGCTTCATCTTCCGCATACGAGCATCTCCTTTTTTTTTTAGATACAGTGTACTCTCGTTAATCCGCCACAATTCGTTTTGGCATTTTTTGGCGGATTAATGAGTTTGGCTGAAACAATGTACCATCACTGTAAATAACTATCAAATACATGCAGTAAACGGAAACAGATATCACTGCAAAGCATCAATCATACAAAGAAAACACAAGGTCAATAAAAGAAGCACTGGACTACATTCATTGTTGAAGTTATAGAGCTTATGCAAAATAATCGAAAAGAGAAGTTTGCACTCGTGCTTGTGCACTGTTCTTTTCAAGCTTCTCCTGCAGTTTCAAAATCATCCAGGTATCATCCTCATTTCCCACAGTACTATCCAAGTAATTCTAAAGTAAGGTCTTCCTCAAGCGATTCGCACTTAGGCTCCCTCATACGCTTCTGGCTGCGTGATGGGATTCTCGAGTTCCCAATCGGCCTTTCGCTTTAAAACATCTCCCACTGTCCTTTGCGCGATATGAATACTCCATTTGCTAGAAAAATGCTCAGCAATCTGCTCCTGCGTTGATTTAGCATGCTTGGCTTTGAACTCACACATCTCCTTCTTCTGTAAAACTGTCAAATCGCATCGCGCTCTCTTCCTCAGGCGGCGGTCACACTACGGCGAAAGTGACGGCGACGGTGACGGTGACGTCACGTTTTTGCGGTCACACTACGAATAACTTACCGGGACCGCGACCGTGACCCTGCCGTACCGTGACCGTCGCCGTGACAGCGGTCGCCACGGTGACGGTGACGGCGACGATAGAGGCGAAGGTGTGAACCGTGTTCTGTGAGCGATCTAGCGAACGATGGCGTCTGGAAGCAAGAAAACGAGAGCCAAATGGACACCTGACATCGAACGAAGACTGATCGACATCTGGGCCGACATCATAGAGGAGTTTAGTGGCAAAATGATAACGCGGAAGAAGAAAGAAGCAATTGCAACGACGAGACTGAACGCCTACTTGACGGAGGAGCTGGGGAGGACGAATGTGTACACTGAAAAGGCGATCTGCAATAAAATTGACACAATTCTGAAGAACGGAAAGAAGATGTATGCCACTTACCAGAAAAAAGGAGAAACTGGCAAAGAGTATACTGAAGAGGATGCAGAAATAGACCTCGAAGCAGCTGAGAGTAGCTGGCCTAACTTCAAAACATTCCATGAGCGCTTTAAAGACCATCCATCTTTGGGCCCTGGGGCAGTCGATGACTCCGTGACTCCCACTCCCAGTACTATTGCAAGGTCTGTAGCTGGTGATGAACCTGAAGTTACTGGCACTGCTACCAGTACCCCTGATGTTTCAAGGCCCCCATCCAGGAGTGTGGTAGACAGTGATAGTGAAGAGGATGAAGATGACATTCCACTGCCACCTAGTAAGAAGAAAAAGGGAAATGAGACACCCACTGTTGCCAGAGTGGGACAGAAGAAA
Source organism: Ianthella basta (assembly GCA_964019415.1). Taxonomy (NCBI): domain Eukaryota; kingdom Metazoa; phylum Porifera; class Demospongiae; order Verongiida; family Ianthellidae; genus Ianthella; species Ianthella basta. The sequence goes on along the minus strand of OZ025868.1, from coordinate 12,138,613 downwards.
GGGAAAGGGACTGCAGCCACCCAGTTCTTGCTGGCATTGTCAGACATGCAGGAGAAAGCACAGGAAAGGCAGATGGCACATGATGCAAAAATGCAGGAGGATGCAATGAAGTTCCAGCTGAAAATGGAAGCAGACAGGGCAAAATTGGAAGCTGACATATCAGCAAGGCTGCAGCAGCAAAACGCACAATTTCGAATGGACATGATGCAGCAGAATCAAGCATTTCAAGCTGAGCTCTTGAAAAAACTGTTTGAAAAGAAGGACAATCAGTGAGCATGAGTTAATACTTTGATTGTTTACTCCCTACTATATTGGTGCACACTTGTATTGCATCATTAGCGAGCGCATCCATGTTGTATTTCATCTACAAAATTACTGGCAGACACATGTACCATTGTCAATTATTATTCTGTGACAAGTACAACTACAGTTCACTAATAATTAAAACAGCTGTTCGAATCAGTGTGGAGCAGGCCTGTGGCGATGGATGTATTTGGCAATTGCATCCCTGACACTTGCTGCTGATCCAATCACCACATGTGCTTGTAAATTGGCTGGTATGGAGTCTGCATAAGCACTAGCATCTGGAAGCCATCCTAGTTCAAATGGGCACTGGTGCCTTTCACATACATTGTGCAAAGCACAGCAGACCATCGCCACCTGCCTCACAAACACTGGGTCATTGATTTTACATTGGCCGTCCATAATTTTCCACCGTCCTTTGAGCCTACCAAATGCTTGCTCGACAACGCGTCTTGTTCGGATCAAGCTGTAGTTAAAGCTGTGCTTTTGGGGCAAATCACTTGCTTCGTAGCACTTCATGCATGTTGCAGACAATGGAAATGCTGCATCAGCAACAAGAAACGGACTCACTTGCACACCTTCAATTGTTTTTGGTGAGTGTGCAAGCCAATCACCGCTACGGATCTTCTGCCATAAGGTACTGTGACGATAAGTGTACGAGTCTCCAACAGAGCCAGGTCGACCCGCATTAACATAAGTGAATATACCCCTAGCATCAACACATCCTAGTACAATAATGGCGCAGAAGCGTTTGTAACAAAAATAGGTGTCTCCATAATCTGTTGGCTTCCTGATGGGCATGAAAGTGCCATCCAGCGCACCACCACAACAAGGCAAACCACACAGCGCCTCAAAATCTACCATGACTTGATCTAGTTCTGATCCAGTGGGAAAACGGATGGCCTCAGGTACAAACTTTGCACGAAGTACATCTACACCCTGGTGTACCACAGCAACAACTGTGGACTTCCCAATCGCATACAATGCAGCAAGTTGAGCAAAACTACTAGCTTGAGCTAGCCAATGTAACACAATGGCTAGTCTCTTTGCATGAGGCAGTGCTAGCCTTAGATGCGTGGTTTCCTTCTCCAAGTACTTGCCATACGTCTGGGACAGATACCAGAAAGTATCCTTAGACATGCGGAAATGCTGTAGGTATTGGCTCTCCTCCCAGTCCGGATATCTTCGTCCCATCCTTCGCCACATGTCGCAAACATCTTCTTCCCAAAAACCATGGTCTCTTGGCGCTGCCCAAAATCGTCGTGGAGCCCGAAGAGAACGGATGATATCCTGGAAAGCGGGCTGAGCCAAGAGTGACGGCACAAAAAGCAGCCGTAACAGCGATTCCCGACTTTTCTGCAAGCAGCGCTGGCGAAGAAGAGTAAATAGGGTCCTGCGAAGTCGATTCCTGCGATGAGCGTAGCCGCCGCCAAGCTGAAACAAGGAAAAAAGGTAAATGCACACGAGCACGATGTCCGCCATTTTCTCTTTGTCTATACAAATAATCTTTCGGTAATAGTAGCAGTGTGACCGACCCGCCACGTTCCGGAAACGTCACCGTAACCGCCGCCGTCACCGTCGCCGTCATTTTCGCCGTAGTGTGACCGCCGCCTCACAGCAGCCATCTTCTCAATTGGCAGATAAAGTGTTAGGTAACACGTATAATTAGAGGAAGTTACGTTAGAAACGTGTGACGGAGGCGGATTAAACGATTGGCAGATTACATCAATAGTAAAGCCATACAAATGAATTCATGCGCACGAATGTTGGTGGATTAACGGGTTTGGCGCATAAAGCGGTGGCGGATTAACGAGGATTCACTGTACCTGAATGCATGAGTACGTAGATAAGTGACTAAGAAAGCATTAAATTTTGCAGACACATACATAATTAGTGATGTGGAAGTACTCTGTGAGCTGACTGCCCACCCACATTGCACAGTACTTATGTACTTGTATACTTTATCTGCGATTGCGCTTAATGGCACTGGAGTATTCAGTAGAGACACACAGGGCCGGAGTCACCTGATTGAGAGTGGTCAGGTTGTATTGTACATGAAGTGATGGTATACTGCGTAACGGGCACGTTTCTAGGGGGGGCTGGGGACATGCTCCCCCCCACCCCCCAGGAAAATTTTGCATTTCATGCCTTCTGAGATAGCTTATGGTGCAATCTGGAGGCATAATCATCTAATCCATTTAAGCTGTATATAACTAAAGTTGGGCGATAATCGATTATTTTAGTTGTTCGCGATATTTTTTCTATATCGATATCATATCGACTAGAGTCTGGATAATCGATATTGTGTAGTGACGTCATGGGTATTGCGTAAATACCCCCAGCTGTATTATGTAGCTCTGTAGCTAGTCGACGGAACGACAGGCGTTGCAGACGATGGAGAATCTGGTACCGAAGCCTGGTGCGACAAGGTCTCCTGTTTGTAGCTATTTTGCTTTTTTAGCTGGAGCAGATGGCAAGCCAGCGAACGAGGAGAAACCCGTGTGTCGTGAGTGTGGACGAACCGTTGCTACGAAGGGCAGTAACACGTCGAACATGCTATCACATCTGCGGAACAGCCACCCCACTATCTACAGTCGTATTAAGGGCAACGTTGGTGGCACAGCTGGCACGAAACGTTCGCTGCCAAGTACAAGTGGCACGCAACAGCAGACACTCGCGGGCTCCTTCGCGTATGCGCGGAACAGCAGAAAATGGGAGCAGCTGACGGGTTTGGTCACATTTTGCCTGGCCAAAGACGTTATGCCGATCTACTCGGTGGAAAAGCCAGGATTTCGTGAACTGTTGAAAGCGTTCGACCCGCAATACGAATTGCCTTCGCGCAAGTATTTCTCCAACTCAGCAATCCCTTCTCTGTACACACAGACCGTGAAGAAGTGGAAAGATACCTACAGGCTCCCCAGCAGGATTCTACTGAGGACCCTCTTGTCTGGTGGAAAGACAATGCTGCATCATACCCAGCCTTATCCAAGCTCAGTAAAAAGTATCTATGCATTAGTGCGACTAGTTCATCATCTGAGCGCATGTTCAGCACAGCTAGGAATGTGGTGACCAAAAAGAGATCACTACTGAAGCCTGAAAAGGTTGACATGCTAGTGTTTTTAGCCAAGAACCTGTAAAAGTAAAACATTTTATCCACCTAATACTTAACTTACTCACCCAGCGAAAGAGCCAAGCTGTTTTCATTATCTTATGTATTCACATTCATGTAATTAAAACTTTTACATACAATTAAAGTGAGGTTGTGTTTCCTTCAATATCAGGATATTTAGTTGTATCGAGATATAATGACTAAGGATATATCGAATATCTGAAAAGTAATATCGCCCATCTCTATATATAACTAGCCATGCTACTAGTCTGTACTTGAATGGCCCTTATTACTCTTTGGCCAGGTTTATGGCTAGCTTGCCTACAGCTACTAGGGAGTCTTGAAGGAGACAACAATTAGTACATTTAAAGTGACGATGGTCTGCTGACCTACTCCCTACAGCTGTCAGATGTACAATATGAAGTCACCAGGCAAACCATATTGATAAGTTCTCTTTGAGCTGGACTGAGGCATTTGAGGATCCTTTTCAGCATTTGAACAGATGGACCATCGCCCTCTGCAGTTTGTTCTTGATATAGATTTCTAAATGTCTGAAGCTGCGCCTCCAGATCACGCCTGTTCAGGTCTTCTCCGGCTATTCACTGTGTTGTGGTTTACAGCTCTCCTCTTGTTTGCTCTTGGGAAACAAAGATGAATAGATTGTGTATTCAAGGAACCAACAAAGAAGGACTTTCCTTTCCCTTTACAGTGTACAAAGTGAAGAGTAAGTGACTTGGCTGGACAGTGAGAGTATTACTATATGAAATAGCCATACAATAAGGACTAACAAAAGCATGTTCAACTGTTCTTAAATCTTGCTTGAGCTCATTCTTATGAGAAGTTCCATGCACTGTGCTTGCACTTTCCTGTGTGCAAAATGGCATTTATCATGCCAAATATTTGGCATGTATGTATTAGTATCCTCATTTCCAGACCAATATTGGTGTTTGAAATTTGTGGTTGTTACATGCAACTGAATTGAGAATGAGGATTTAGTGTTTGCAGTCTATGGAATACTATTAACTTACCCTGTAATGTGTCCCCCTCAGCACCCCACTCTCCAAGCAGTCAGTTGGCCACACTCAGCTCTGCTGTGGGAGACTCTTCATTTGCAACATCAAAAGTAGTCACTGCATGGGAAGGTAAGGGTTCAGCAGCTACACATTGTCAAGTGGGAAGTGGGGTACAGTATAATAATGCAGTGCGACTGGTTTCACTTCAAACTGTTGTGTGTACAGCAGTGTACAGCTCTTTATTCTAGAAAAGGCACATGGTGATGTGATCCTTGTCAACTTCATATTCTTTGGATGAACTTACTGTACAATGTACTGTAGTTCAGTGATACCTCTCTGTTGTAGACGCATTTGGTTTGAGACAGCTCCAAGTGTTGAGAGGTGTCCTCATTTCAGAGGTAGTTTTGTACACATCTCTATGTATTTGGGACAGTAGGCACTGTCCTCATTAGAGAGGTGTCCTTCTTTCGGAGGTAGTTTTGTACACATCTCTATGTAGCTGGGACAGCAGGCACTGCCCTCATTAGAGAGCTGTCCTTATTTCAGAGGTAGTTTTGTACACATCTCCATGTAGCTGAGACAGTATTCCACACAAGTAGCAAGTTGTCACATTTTGATATTCCCTGTACGTGTGTCTAATATATCTACCTATTTCATTAGTTTAACCGATAAGATTTCCATTTACCTATTCCATTCATATATCTTTCGCTTGTGCACACATGACTCCAAACGTACACATGTAGACTCTTCACAGAACACAGCCATTACTGCTGATGGTGGGAAAGATGCTGTCTTGTCACAGAGAGCTTATGGTGAGTTGGTTAGCTCTGTAACTTGTGAGGAATGTGATGCATGTGGTAAGCCATATTGTCATTGTTTACTGGTATACGTACGTAATAGATAACTGTTTGATGCACTTGCTGCTCAGTTGTAAATGTATGGCTGTGCATGCTATATACCATATGTGACCAGCTTTGCGAAAAGGGCCTATTTGGGGGCAATGTAAACTTGTTAGTACGGGGTAAAACTCGCGCATAGGTGAAATTTCACGCATCCGCGGATTATTGCATTATTAGTACCTATGATGTATCTCCTACCTTCTGGCCAAGTTTGAAACTCGTAGCCCTTTTGTGCGTCTCAAACGAGGACCGAACATTTTCACGACAGCGGTCACATTGTTTGTGAACGGAGTATACCGGAAATGTAATACGGATAGTATACAAAACATCTACGGAGAAATGGGGAAAGGCCGTACGTTAAGTGTATTCATCTCTCTCAGGAAGAAGTTAGACAAGCCTGCAAATCCTCTCTGCAGGCTTGTCCGTGCCTTTGTGCTAGCAGCACCATCTCTCTACACGAGCACGTTTACAGCGGCGTCACTTGTAGCCTTCAGTGATTCCTACAAGGGCTACGGATACGGTAAAACGGCGGATACCTTTTGTTCAGCGGAGACGAGCAGCAGGCACTTTGAATAGACATGATCGACTACTTTGGCTTACCTGGTGATGGGAGGGACTCTACCAGCTGCAAAGGCACCGCAGCCAACGATGGGCAACTCTAACACGACTACTCTTTCATGGATTCCAGTTTAGCACGAATACGCTGGGTTCGAAATGACCTTCCAGAGGAGCACGCTGTATAGTAGGATGATGTGGCACCCAGCCAAGAAGAGTCTGCGATACTCAGAGACGACTGCAAAGAGAAAACGTTCGTAGCATGATTGTCCAGCTCCACCATGTTTGTGGTGACATCATTCGTAATACGGTAGAATGCAGAATGTTGCGGTTTTACCGGAAGTAAATGTTTGAACGCCGTTTTCTTGAAATCAGACTACTCGTAATTCCGAACTTCCAGCACGTATATCCCGGTAACGGAACACGCTAGTGAAGCGCAGTAAAGTGCAATAGGAAGCTCGTCGAGTGCACTTTCACACTATGTGTTTAACTCAAAATCGCGAGTTGCCCCCAAATAGGCCCTTTTCGCAAATCCTATCACATATGGCTGGAAATGTATTTTGGTGATTGCTGAAAGTATTGTATTTGGTGAAATTTACTGTTGCTGTTGGACAAGCATTGTGCCGTACTGATATTCATAACAAATGGCTAATCCGGAATGCGCAGAGGTAGACTACAAATGATGGTGAAAAGTGACCAAGGTGGTCACACACTGTTGGCTTCATTCCAATCCTTAGCCTTGTCCATATGCATGAATTCTTCCATGTACAAAGAACTTTCAAGCCTTCTTGTGGCAGTTCTGCTAACGCTCACCTACAGGCTGTGACCTTGTACACAATCATACCACTCCAATGCAGAAACAGAAAACGGGCTGCTGCAACCTTCCACAGTCAGTTACTGACAGTGATATCTACATTAGTCTTCACAGTGACTGCATATACGATGAAGAATTTCCCATCGGCAGTGACAAAATATGTACGTAGCTCTTCAACTTCTTGCAGTACCCAAATCTCTTTGGAAACACAGTGTCCTCACGCACAGTTGTCAGTTGTGATCTCCGTGCCAGCCATTAGCCTATAAGCCTGAGGCATCCAGCTACATCCTACTTTATACAGGAAACTAAATAATTGTGCGATAATTCTGACTAATATTGGTGGATTACCCTCAAAACTGCTAATCCGCCAAATATATTCCGCACCAAAATATGAGCGGATCTGAGAAAAGGGACCACTTTGCACTAAAGGTTGATTTTGAGTTAGTGGTAGTGAGTCACAGCACAGTTGATAGTGTGCGTCCATAGCTGCTCCCGTTCCCGAGATACACTCGCTCAAAGAACGAAAATATGCTCAGTGCAATTATGAGAAACTGGACTGTAACCCTTCTGTTATTATATCCGTAAGCATGGCAACGGCGTAACTAGTCTTCCTGGTTTGAAGCACTGGAAAGGACTAGGGATTTCAAACTTGGCCAGGATGTTGGGCTATACCACAGGTTTGTATGATGCAGTAATCCGACTGTACTGGAAACATGACTCGTTTGCGTGTTTTTGCCCGTAGTGACACTTTATACATAGCGCGAAGTGGTCCCTTTTCTCAAATCCGCTCATGCTAGTGATTCTGTACATTGCAGTGTGGAGGGTGGGGCGTTGTATGGACAGCCCATTAGGTACAGGATGGTCCTGATCGGTGACTTTTGTATGAATGCTACTGATACTGTTAATGAGTATTTGTTGATTGCTCATTAAATTTTTAGTTACAACTCTTGAAGAGTTTCCACTGACACCCGTGTGTACCTCAAGTGCATGCAGTGAATACACATTGAGCCAAATCAGTTAATAATCAGCTCAGTTCCTTCATCCATAGTGGATCTGTAGCAAACTCAGTGCATGTTTGATTTGTAGCTCTGCTATAGGAAGTGTGGCAGCTGCATATATTTATTATTGATCTCTTGTACATATTCAATGTATGCTGTATAGCATGCTGTGTAACAGACGTGGGTTAGTATGTACAGTATACCTTTTCAATGCAGCTCCACCATCCTTAGTGTGTGCAGTCCTTGAAAAGTATGAGGAGGACTTCTTCAAGTGTGTTAATGCCAAGATCCGACTTCTCAAGCTAATCCGTAAAGGAGTGATTACAGAGGACATCAAGGTGACCATTGAGAGTGTCGATGATGAGGACTCGAAGGAAATCTTGTATCGCCATTTGAAATGTAATGCTAATGTGGACACTCTCTTAAGGTATTGTGAGGTGGCCATTGCAGCTGAAGGTTACCCCAACATGCAAGCATTAGGGTGGAGTATGCAGGAGGAGCTGCAGCAAGGAGGTTGGTTAAGTTATGTGTAGTAATTGTGTGACATCATTGTGTGTGTGTGTGCGTGCGTGTGCACGCGTGCATGTGGGACATAGCATGTGTAAACAATGTAATCGCGAGCACGCCGAACATTTGGCTTCCGTATTCCCTATCTTTTCTCTGCCAGATCGAGCTTGAACTGTGCAAGCTTGGTATCAATCTGAACCCCCATCCTTGCATGTGGTACAATAGCGTCCTTACAAACTGTGAATAATTGTTCTCTATTCCAAGACATAGCGCCGTTAGTAACTACGGCAAAATAGCAATAATCGTTGTGGCAAGTGAGAGAGGGGGTGATTTAGAAACAAAGGCTATGGGCCAATACACAAGCAAACACTCTAACATTTGCATGTGGGCGCTTTTCCTAAATAACTCTGCTCTAAAGTTTCACGTGACACCCTGCTGAAATGTCTTAACACTTACTAGTGGACCTTGGGAAATGACTGTGTAGCCATCTTAAAGCTGCGTGCCAATGTCTAGCTACTATCAGGAACGATTAGCTTCGCTATTGAAGCACATTGTGCGACGAATCAGTTGTACAGTTCGTCTTGCATATCGCACGCACGTCACACGCGGTCACATGCGTGACCATGGTAACGTCGAAGAATGTGATAAAACTGCACGGTTCACGCTATGTAAACAAAGTTAGACATGTCCCATGTGTGTGTGTGTTGTGTGTGTGTGTGTGTGCGTTTCCTTGTGTCACTTAGTATACTTGCATGCTATAGGGTAGTACTTGCATTAATCTACAATATATCAAGATTATGTGAGTGTGTAGGTGGGTGTGGCAACTACCACCCATGCATCCACTGTGTGCAGTCCTTGTATGTATGTATGTGTTGATGTACATGTGTTTGTTTACCTGTGTGTACATCTGTGCTGCCATGTTGTGTCTGTGTATTATATGCACATATACAGTACAGGCTGTGTGTTGTATTGTGTGCATATACGCATGATTTATATGTGTGTGTAGAGTATGTTCTAGTGTGTGTGTGTGTACATGCATGATGTATATATTCTGCATGTGTTTATAACACTACATTTAGTGTACCCTAACACATGATGAGCTATCACTCCTATCTCTCCGTCTTGCTCCATCCAGGGAAGAAGACTAAGTGATGAGATGCTCTGCTCACTGACAAGAACACAGAACAAATGTTTTAATTCACTCCAAATATATACACAAAGACATTCTGCTCTGTACTTTTTATACACAACATTGTTAGTATTGTATTCATACTGTTGAAAATAATTGTATAATATTATACAGCTGTGCATGCGCATGCATGTACAAACACCAATACTACTGTGTACATGTGTGTATAATTATACAGGTATGTGTATACAGGAAGGATCTGGAGGCTGCACTGCCTAATGACTGTGTCCATCACACCTGTCCAGTCCAAAGTGCATGTCTTGTTGGGACTCACTGTGTCAGTACTGGACCATAAGAGTATAGTATTCATCAGCTGCATGCGTATATATGGCCAGGGGTGGTCATGGACATCACATGCAACCTGCAGCCCATGGCCATGGGTGGATAGGATGAGGGTATAACATAATATAGGATGAAGTGAAGGTGGGAGTGTAAGTGTGAGGCATATATGAATATATAGCATAAATGGAGCTTGAAACATGCAGACACGTGCACACAGTGTGTGATTGCATGTGGTCCAATCATTTCTTCTATAACTGTGTTACGGGGCTTGAAGCCAAGGTAGCCAAAAAGAATACACATGCATGCAGGCACACACATGTACGTGCACACACACACGCATCCAGTAGTCAGCTAGGTGGAGGAATCTATATAGAGCAAGACCTTCCACAGTGGACCGGGGTGACCGAGATATGTGTGGGAGTCCAACACCTGATATCTGACTCACAGTTAAGCCTCATAAGGTAAACCGGAAGATAGTTTTGGTGAAGAATTGCAAAACGAGGGCCATGCACTGTCTAGTGCTTACTCACACAAAGGTGTGTTCAGTGGAAGATGACCCAACCTACATAAGGCACTACTCATAGCTAACTATGCTATAGCTATGTGAGCCACGGCCTGAATAACTAATAATATAGTGAAACTATACCTGGCAAAATACTTGTGGTTGCCTTGTCTTCATACCAAAACCTCCATATTAATTCCATGATAACAGCTTTAATGTTCACATATTAATGTCTCAGCCACTAATTCATGACAGGCAAGCACATTAACAAATCCCCAAGCAAATATTTAGCCCTGCACTATTGCGCAAGGTGTTATGTGATCGGTTGTGGTGTTGTCGTCGTTGTCATGGACACAAAAATGGGCTGATTTCCACTTCCTTACACCTGAGCTACTTGTCAGTGCCATGAATCAGTTCGCATTCGCGGAAAACTGTCTCCAGTTCCCATTAAGGTGATTCAATGCTACTGGTGCTTGCAGCACTCGCCATCTAAGAGTAGTCTGGCTTGCTAGACCATCCTCTTTAAATGCCACAGCGTTTAAAGGGGTGGTCGGCCATCCAAGGGGGCACCCAAATCATGGTCATATGCAGCTACATGAGTGGGGTATATGCTCTACGAGTACTCTAGTTCTTGCAGTAATTATCACAAACAGCAGTGAAGTATACAGGAGTTGTACAATACCGTGGAATCGTATATGTAAAGGATACTCTGAATTCAGGGCACCTCTCTAATGATCATGAGGACAGTGCCTACTGTCCCAGCAATGTAGAGATGTGTGCAAAACTACCTCTGAAATACACCTCTTCAATGCATATGAGGGCACTTTGGCCTGTCTTTGCTCACTCAAACTGTAAGAAATAGTCACTCCACCCCCACCATGCTATCACAGAGGTGCTCCTCATGTTGCTTAGCAACAGTGACATCACTCCCACCACTCCCCTCCCCATCCACAGCACCAATTGGCACATTTGTAGCTAGTTCACTCTTGACTGCTCACTTCTGGTGTTCCGTCAGTGCCATCTGCTGTGGTCGGTCCAGGATGAGGTGAGGGGATGCGGTCAAGTGGGTCTACCGCTTCACAAGCAGGAAAAGCAGTCATAAACGACTCATATCCTCTCACCGATCACGTCTTCAGTGGAGCACCTCTCCAACTCCTCCTGGAGCGGTTTACAGACAGACTGGATCGGTGAGTCTTCGACCTCCCTGTTCGGTGTTGGTGGAGAGGTGTTCCACGGAGGACGATACCTGTGTTGCTCCGTACCTGTACAGTACCCTCGATTGTACTACACCGCTCCTCCATAGATACTCGACCCTATGAT
>OZ025868.1:12119622-12122122 GCA_964019415.1 Ianthella basta | reverse complement strand
GTGTATCAGTGCTGCTATCCCACGCAGTTCTGTCAGAGCTGTACCAGGAGAAGTTGGTGACTGACAATGAAGTGAAGAGAATGAAAGGAGAAGGAGGGGACCTGCTTTATGAACTTGTCCGTATCCAGTGCACCAAACCCCCAGAGTTGGTGACCAGGACAGCAGATATGCTAGTGAAATTGAAACACAGTGATGTAGCAAGGCAGTTGAGAGGTTGGTGAGGTAGTCAGACTACTCAACAGTGAAGTCAGTGTAACAGCGGAGCCAGTCCACCCTATACCAGCCTTGACTATTGTTTTGTAGCCTCATCTAACCCATGCTGTATTGGTCACATAATTTGCCTACATTTCCAAGGTGTGTGTGTGTGTGTGCGTGCGTGTGTGTGTGTGTGTGTGTGCGTACGTGCGTGCGTGTGTGCATGTGAGGTCCTGTTTGTGTGTGCGTCTGTGCACACATATTGGAGGTGTAGTCTGCTGACGTGTGTTATATACCGTTCTTTTGTGTGGTAGCCCATGTTTTGTCACATGTTTCAATACATTTGAGAAACAGTTGTATGTTGGCTACGTAGGCTTTTCTGCCTGCTCTCACAAGTTGCTCCATTTGCACGCCTAACTTCCTTAGTTTTGTGGCTGATGGAGGTCAAAACTAATCTTGTTCTGCATTCATTCAGTGGTATGTGTTTTGCCTGCTAATGTTCCCATACAAGTGCTCACTTGATGTATGGTAATAACAGTCAGTGCTGTATTTAGAAATTTCTTCAGGGGGGGGGAGGGGGGGGGCAAGGTTAAGGTATCAAGAAATAATGGGGGGGCAAGCCTAGCTGGATGTAAAATGTTCCAAGTGATCTACAATAGGTTGGTACAGTAGGTCATTAGTGGCGCATATGGCTGGATTAGTTTTCCAAGGGAGGGCGAGAATATAGCAGGGGGGGGGGGGGGGGGGAATGCCTCCCTTGTCTCCCCACCCCTAAATGCACCCCTGGTAGGGGTAGGAGGGGTCTTACTTTTTGGTTCCTTTTACATGTGTCCAACTGTTGAGTGTATATTGTGTAGTGAAAATGTGTACACAGCACACTGCATGAAGCAGTTAGTGGTCAGTGATTTCTAAACCTATTCACACCCTGCAGTACTGAATGAGCTCTTCACTAGACACCTCCTAACAACAGAAGAATGCTCTGAGGTGACTAGGAAGGGGAGGAGGGAGTGGGAGGACTATCTTTGTCAAGTCCTGTTAATAAAACATGCAGAGGTAGTGCAGGAAGCCATTCAAATGCTCCAGAAACACGGCTTCCGTGTGAAGAAGGAGCTGAAGAGTGAGTTATACCATAGTAGCACTCTTTGCCAAGTTCTGTTCCAAGTACTGCACTATGACAACTTGATAGTGACACATACACCCACTGCATAGACTGCTTTAATGTACATCTCCACCATTTGTTTATGGATGCATTCCACATGGTGTGATGAACTGAGACCTCATACACATGCATGTAACCAAACACATGCACACATTGTCCTCTCATCCTATACATAGTGCTGTTAGATAGTTATGTATACCACATTTTCAGTGTACTCATGCATGAGTGTGTCTGTCCATTTGTACGTATGTGCGTGCGTTTGTATGTGTGTGCACACATGCACGTGTGTGTGTGTGCATATGCGTGCAACCTCGCATGCAAGTGCCCACTAGGTAAATAACAATGTAGGAAGACATGTGCTGTGGATACAGGTGAGGACTATGGACTCTGACAGGTTGGCTGTTTGAGCAGCTTGTGCTTGTTCTGAAAGACACTATTGAGTGTCCCAGACCTGTGTGGTAGCCATGTTTGCTTACATTTTTATTATTCAATTAGCAACTGTATACATATGTCAGAATGTCCATAGTAGACGTTTCTGCCCACTGTCACAATTTTTTATTCTTTAAGCCCAATCACACCTGTATTACTTTCAGTAGTGATAAAAACATTCTACTGATCTTAATGTTCAATCACTGATACGTGTTTCGCTCACCAAAGCTCACCAAAGCTCCCATACAAGTGTTTGGTAATGAAAGTGCAGGGGTATAAATGGTCTTACTTTCTGGTTCCTTTTACATGTGTCCAACCATAGAGTGTATACTGTGTATAGTGAAAATGTGTACACAGCACACTGCACGAAACAGTGAGTGGTCAAGTGATTTCTAAACCTATTCACACCCTGCAGTACTGAATGAGCTCTGCACTAGGCACCTCCTGACAGCAGAAGAATTCTCTGAGGTGGCTAGGAGGTGGGAGTGGGAGGACCATCTTTGTCAAGTCCTGTTATCGAAACCTGCAGAGATAGTGCGGGAAGCCGTTCAAATGCTGGAGGAACATGGCTGTCGTGTGATCAAGGAGCTGAAGAGTGAGTTTTACTATAGTTAGAACACTTTATATAAATTATACTGTATATAGAACACTTTGCTAAGTTGTGTTCCAAGTACTGCACTATGACAACTTGATAGTGACAGATGCACCAACTGCATA
>OZ025868.1:12072122-12114622 GCA_964019415.1 Ianthella basta | reverse complement strand
CTGAGTAGCTTGTGCTTGTACCAAAAGAGACCATTGAGAATCTCAGACCTTACTCTTGCATGGTCAGCCATGTTTTCCTGTCTTTACATGTCCTGTTGTTTCATAAACAGCTGCCCATATGGCTGCCATGTGAAAAGTTGGCTACAAGTACTGCACTGTGACACCTTGTGATGACACTAGTGTGTACCAGCTGTTTAGACTGCTGTGTCATAGTATTCCAAGTTGTGTGATGTACTGAGACCGCATGCACACATGCACACACACACACACACGTACAGTGTACTCTCGTTAATCCGCCACAATTTGTTTTGGCATTTTTTGGCGGATTAACGAGTTTGGCGGATTAATGAGTTTGGCTGAAACGATGTACCATTGCTGTAAATAACTATCAAATACATGCAGTAAACGGAAACAGATATAACTGCAAAGCATCAATCATGCAAAGAAAAACACAAGGTCAATAAAAGAAGCACTGGACTACATTGTTGAAGTTAATAGAGCTTATGCAAAATAATCGAAATGAGAAGTTTGCACTCGCGCTTGTACACTGTTCTTTTCAAGCTTCTCCTGCAGTTTCAAAATCATCCAGGCATCATCCTCATTTCCCACAGTACTTAATTCTGAAGTAATCGTGCAACTTGTCTTTCTGCAAACTCCTTCCCCTTCTCCAACAGTATGGCATCCGAAATTATGGCCTTCTTTGCCTGCATTGTGCTGAACCACATGCCAAGGGCTTCCTCAAGCGATTTGAACTTAGGCTTCTTCAAGCGATTTGAACTTAGGCTTCCTCATACGCTTTTGGTTGCGTTGATGGGATTCACGGGTTTCCCAATCTATCTTTCGCTTTAAAACATCTCCCACTGTCCTTCGCGCGATATGAATACTCCATTTGCTAGAAAAATGCTCAGCAATCTCTTCCTGCGTTGATTTAGCATGCTTGGCTTTGAACTCGCACATCTCCTTCTTCTGTGAAACTGTCAAATCGCATCGCGCTCTCTTCCTCGCAGCAGCCATCTTCTCAATTGGCAGATAAAGTGTTAGGTAACACGTATAATCAGAGGAAGTGACGTCAGAAACGTGTGGCGGAGGTGGATTAACCGATTGGCGGATTACAACAATAGTAAAGCCATACAAATGAATTCATGCGCACGAATGTCGGTGGATTAACGGGTTTGGCGCATAAAGCGGTGGCGGATTAACGAGGATTCACTGTACGCGCTTGTGCACACACAGAGAGAGAGCTAGAGAAAAAAGCAGCTGTGCATGTGAGTATTCCTGTGGTAGGCTTTTCTGCCTGCTCTCACAAGTTGCAGTACTTGAGTCCATTTGCACGTCTGACTTCTTTAGTTTTGTAGCTGATGAAGACCTTTGTGGTCGAAACATCCCACTTATCTTGTTGTTCATTCATTGGTACTGTACCGATTAAAAATAGCTAAACATAAAATCGCATACAGCTCACAGATACTGTGCGCGCATGGAATTCACTCGTACGAGTAAGAAATATACTCGTACGAGTGAGGAATGTATTCGGAAGTGAACACTTTTTAAGCATTAATTCTATATTAATTCGAATGTGCAAATTCATCTTTATGTCTAACCTGTGAAATTGTGTTCAAAGTGAAGAAGTTGCCTTGTATTCCGAACGAAATGGTAATGAAGTTGTAGAAATTGAAGGACGCAGTCACGCTTGGAAGACAATGTGAACCTGAAGCAGGTTATTGGACAGCTCATGGAGATCGTGGTCGGAGCAGAAGTTGTCGTGAGGTTTAATGCCAAGTGATACCTCGGCGCAGTGGCTGGTTTGCTAGACTGGGACCCTCCTAAGAGCCAACAAAGAGGAAGCGGCAGAGCAGGTTAGCTCGTGTCCCCGTATTCTCCCTTACGCAACTTGCATGGCATATTAATGTTATAGTTAAAATGTCATCCATGCGATTCCTCTCTTTCCTCCTCTGCTCTTTCCTCCTCAAAAGAAAGACACATTGTGGCCGGTTCCCGATTTCTGTTTCTTCTCTCTGCGGGGAGAATCCTGGCAATGCGTGAGATACCTTGAGTCAACAAACTAACACTTCACTGCCATAAATAACTGGATAGAGGGTAAACATGTCTTCTTTCTCCTATTAAAAGGCCCTCTAAGATCACTCACAACATATGATTTTAGCTCAAGAGTAGTTGTTCATTAACGCCTACCGTTAACACATTGGCCATTTTTACTCGTACAAGTGAGATTTTCACTCGCACGAGTGGGATTTTCACTTGTACAAGTACTATTTTACGCTAGATTCACATGCGTGTTGTCTGGCTAAGTATTTTTAATCGCTACCTTATGTTTTTTGCTTACAAATGTTCCCGAGCAAGTGCTCACTGGATGTATGGTAGTAGCAGTCTAGGGGTAGGGGTAGGAGGGGTCTTACTTTCTGGTTCCTTTTACATGTGTCCAACTGTTGAGTGTATCCTGTGTAGTGAAAATGTGTACACAGCACACTACATGAAGCAGTCAGTGGTCAAGTGATTTCTAAAACCTATTCACACCTTCCAGTACTAAATGAGCTCTTCACTAGACACCTCCTAACAGCAGAAGAGTGCTCTGAGGTGGCTAGGAAGAGGTGGCAGGAGTGGAAGGACCATTTTTGTCAAGTCCTATTGACCAAACCTGCTGAAGTAGTACAGGAAGCCATTCAAATGCTAGAGGAACAAGGCTGCCATGTGAAAGAGGAGCTGAAGTGTGAGTTATACTATAGTAGCACACTTTGCCAAGTTGTGTTCCAAGTACTGCACTATGACATCTTGATAGTGACACATGTGCCAACTGCATAGACTGTGTGTGTGTGTGTGTGTGTGTGTGTGTGTGTGTGTGTGTGTGAGTGTGTGTGTGTGAGTGTGTGGTGTGTGTGACATCATCAAGATGGCGGAATTAATCCACATGTTCGCGGAAGAAGACACCCGAAAACCATTAAGCCCGCAGCACAGACTTCGCCATCATTCACCATAATTTTCACCACACACCCTGGATTTCCCTGGCAGCGTTTTAACTGGTAACGTGGTCAAACGGCTCTTCGGTGCCTGTCGGCCGGTGCGTACCATAGCCAGACGGCTTTCGGCGTCTGCTGGCAGGTATCCGAATCACAGCCTGAGGGCTATCGGCGCCAGTTAGCCGCCACATCCAGGGACAACTACCATCAGCTTTCGTGAGGAGGAGTCCAGATCGCTGATGGTCAACTTCCCTTTCCCTTGGACTCGCTACCCAGGGGAAAGTGCCATCCTTTTTGCGCGAGAGAGTGGTACAGGGGGATCTGTTACAGGCCCACTACCTGCCGCTGGCCCAGGGATAGCTAGCTACTCCCAAGGGCCCTGCTATCACAGTACATATACGTACGTATGTACTGTGGGCAGCTTCTAAGGTTCTAAGGTGTGTGTGTGTGTGTGTGTGTGTGTGTGTGTGTGTGTGTGTGTGTGTGTGTGTGTGTGTGTGTGTGTGTGTGTGTGTGTGTGTGTGTGTGTGTGTGTGTGTGTGTGTGTGTGTGTGTGTCAAACTAGCTCTATAAAAGCAACGTCACCGTTCCGCATTCTAACTCCCTCTGTAGGGTCTGCATGGTATCTTTAGGAGTGACTGTGTACCCACACACATTGTAGAGCTTTGGTATTAGCACAGGGTGTGAATGTTTTGTGTGCCCAGTCTGTGTATCAGTGCTGCTATCCCACACAGGGGCAGTGGAAAATGGCAGAAAATAGCCGAAACTGTGAAAGTGGGCTTGACACGAATCTAATGGTCAGGGGGTAATGCATGCAGCTTTCCTTATAATAGCTCGCTGCAGTAGCAGTGATGGATGGAGCCCTTAAGGCTGTCCCTTGGTGTGAACATCTAAAAGAAAGGTTTGAAACGTTAACGGTATGAAAGGAAAAAATAGCAGAAACCATGAAAATGGCCAAGAAGGCTTGTCATGAAGCCTCTTCGCCGCTGCTGGTCTGATAAACACACATGTAGCTATTGAACTAATAGTGTGTAAGGCTATCTATTATGTAGTCTCGCACGCCAGCCCCTACCCTCTGCATCCACGCCGACCCTTCCCATCGTGATTGTGCAACAGCAGTAATCGCTGAGGGTAAGGGCTGGCTTGTGAGACTGGTCTTTCGTGAATGTCTGAAAACAGCGACTGAGAAAGAAAAATGGCTGTGCAGACGAGAAAATGGCAAACAGTATGGCGAGTTGACACTTTATGACACTGGTCAATCCTGTAGTAAATGTAGTAGCTAAATGTTGCTAGTGATCTGTAGCTAGCCAGCTATATAGCTGTAGCTACAGCTACGTATGGAAAGATCAACTATAATTGTGTAACTAGGTAGCTACAGTCAGTTGATGGCTAGCTAGGTAGCTGACTAATATGCATGCCTGTTAGTAGGAATCAAAGTTTGATCCTTGCAGGAACAAAGTAGTGAGGCAGTGCTGATCCCTCATCAGTTCCACATGTACTTCGTGTAGTACAACCAGAGCACACCACATTCAGTTGCACAAACCCCTTTATTGATTGTTTACACATCATCATCGCCGAGAGAAGGGGTCAGAGGATTGTGCGTTGGACTTGCACCTCTTGTCCTTAGCCTGCTGCTGGTTTCTTGGCAACGCTCCTGCTGATTGTGCATCTATGACACCACCCAATTAGGAGGAGACAGTATGTACTGCCAACTTTGGTGCCTGTTCAGTGCTGACATTGTCCAGAATTTCCAATGTACTAGGCATAGTACAAACATAGCTCTCACTCTTCTTTGCATTTCCATGAGGCCGTACAAAAATGGAATGCTCCTCAGCTTGGAAGTGGTACTGGACAAGGGCATGACTGATAAGATTTCTATAGTGTAAGGTACATAATGTAGAAAGTATATTAGTGTGAAACACCAAACATCTAGATTCAAACAGAAGCTCATGCATGCACAGGGTAGTTATAACATGAAACCGCTAATATAGCCGCTAACTTTGCACCTTTTTTAAACGTTATATTTTCGCTCTCTGAATGACTCTAAGGATAAAGATTGGCAGGATAATAAAGTATGATCTTAGCTTTATCGGAAAAGTCGATCACCGCACCGGCAAAAGCTTGATGACGATGTTTGATAGTGTTGAAAATGGTATACTCGCCGACATTCAGAGCAAAACCGGCATATCTAGACGACGCCTGAAACACGCGTAGTTGCGCTGGTTAGGTGTAGGGGAATGTAAAGCTTCAGAATCGACTGAGAACTGGGGATATACGCGTCTGTTTGCAGAGAATATAAAGAAAAACACCTTTTCGGTAGAAATTTTGCCACAATTCACACGTTCGAATGCAATTTTCTCTGAAGCAGACTACGGTACACTTTGTTCTCAGTCGAATATGAAGGTATATTTACTACTAAACACGATGATGCGCAGTACACTCACCGAGAAGGAGCTCTAGGTATGCCGTTTTTTTATACAAAATTCCCTGAGCAACAAGCCGGCCATTGTGATGACGTCAACAAACGTCACTATAAGTTATCGACTAGCAATGTGTTAAAGAGATGTTAGGACGCGGCTCGACAACCAAAGTGCGGCAGATCGAGCTCAGTATCTGTTATTGTTGTCAGGCCCACAGAACTGGAAGAGTATGATTTAGTGAAGGCACGTTGGGATGCATCCATGTGTGCCGCACTACACGCTCCCTAACTCAACGCACAGCCTCAATCCACGCTCTGTCTCACTCCACGCGCTGCCTAACTCCACACGCAGCCTCAGTCTGCGCATGGCCTCTCTCCACGCGCTGTCTCACTCCACGCGCTGCCTAACGGATACGCCTGACTACGCGCGGCCTCTCTCCACGCGCTGTCTCACTCTACGCGCTTCGTATGTAACTCAACACGCAGTCTCATTCGACGCGCTCCTTCACTCTACAAACGTTCTTTACGTACAAGCTTTCTCATTCCACACGCTGTCTCGCTCCACGCGTACTCAGTACCAACTCGATGATTGCTGTAGATCAATACTGGAATACAGAGAATAACTTTATTAGGCAAAGACTGTTGTGTGAGCACTGTAGCCAAGTGCTTGCTTGTCTGTTGTGTAAGCACTCTAGTGGAGTGCTGGTCTGTGTATAAGCACTCTAACTGAGTGCTAGTCATCTTCTCATCCTTCTTCCTTTCCTGTAATACTGCTACTGCAAAATGTGAATGTGGGTAGCCCTGCTGCTTCTGTGATTGTGTGAGGTTGGTGTATGTACATGATGACATCATATGACATCACTGTTGATGTCACTGATAACATCACATACTTCTTCCTCAAAATGTGCTAACGATCAAAATTTAATGGTTATCTACACCTTTCACCCAAAGTGGAGGTTTCATGTTATAACTACCCTGTGTGTACGTACAATGGTGCTTCACTACAGAGCTATTAGGGTCAGTTGTCCTGACCAGTCTTGCAACTGGTAATGGGTATTATATACTCATGATCATAATCATAATCATAATTCACTGAGTCATACATACATACATACGCATACACATATTTATACTAGTCAGTGTTCGCTAATGTACTACAGATCATTCTCCAGTCTTCTCTACTCTGGGCCCACATGAACGCCTCCTCCGCAGATGGTTTAGGAAATACTAACTCTTCAGTGTACTTAGGGATGACATCTCTCCACCACCTCATGTGTGGTCTACCACAGAGTCTTTTGGCGCCTTCTGGTATGTAGACCATTGCACTGTGTGCGATGTCATCATGGCTGGCAAAGTGGCCAAAAGCTCACATTGTGTTGATGGAGTCCACAAAAACTGACCCAGCATAGCCGTGGCACATTGCCCGCCCTCTTGATTGGTGATTTTCTCTTCCCATCTGATGCCTAAAACCCATCTTACTCTGGCATGGAACCAAGAGTCTAGCCGACGTTGGTATGACTTATATACTTATATATTAGGGCATAAATTAAAATGCAACCAGCCTCGCTTGAATGTATATAGCTAGCTTTTTCAGTAAAGTACAGTGCATGAGCATAACCCGGCCAGGGCAAGTACATTTTGGGCAATAGAACTAATCTACTTTCACTGGCTCTCAGAAAGAAGGGATAGCAAGCCAGACGAAGCACTGGATGGCAGCTGGGCAATACACACATACATATTTGGAGCTGTGCAGGGAAGCCCGTCCCTGCTGAGCTAACACAATGCGCATTGTGCACTTCACCCGAGGGAACAGTGAAAGCATTCTCGGCCATGCAGGGCAAATGACGTCAGCCAATATGGCGGAATCGCCAACAGGCGTGTAGCCCTCGCTGAAGCAATGGGTGACGTTAACAATATGAACGCAGCATGCAGTGATGAAGTAGAGTGTTGAGCAGTTTCGCGGTCGACGGTGGCCAAGTAGAGCGTTTTGTTGTCATGAGCGCCTGCGGAGAACACCAGGCTATTGCACAATCTAGGTGTCTCAGGTTGACTGGGACGGATATACATATATACATACATACATATATACAAATGGGGGACGACAACACATCGCAATTATTTGCCTTGCCTTTTGGCTCGGCAATTATATATATATATATATATATTATATTATAATATGTATATATGTATATTACCCATTATTACTCAAATGATGTCACTATTGCAATGATAAATCTATAGATTTATTGTAAAATATGCGATAAGCATAAACTGTTTTTCATTCGTACAAAGAATATCTTCTAGTATTGAGAATCCTGTCCTTCTATTCTGAAGCTTGCCCAAAAATACATACACATCGATCCTACATAGCAATATTTAAGTCTCAATGTGCATGCTATAACTATAATGTGTGTGTGAAGGGTATACCTTGGATGGTACAGATGGTCTTCAGCAAATCAGGAGAGGATTTGCTGTAATAGTACCATCGTGTCAACGTGTAATTGCTCTGAAGTTGTTTGGGTGCTAAGAGAACATTCCCTTTTCTGGTGATGAGAAATGTGCTGTGGTAGGTCCCATTTAAACGCCATGATCCCATGTCATCATGGGCTATGTCCTTTGGGTTCTTCAGCCTGTCCAAATCCACAGCAAAGAGGAATTCCTGTCCACACAAGTTGGTTGTTTGGAGCACGTCTTTGAGTTCGGTACACCAGGTTCAAGTAAAATGTGGACTGTCTCCTCAGTAGTTAAACAAACTTGGGTGTAGAATGAATAGGTAGTGAAGAATCCTCATTCCAGTATCTCTGTGTTGGCTCCATTGTCAGCTCACGTTTCACTGATCTCAAAGAACAAGAACATTCCATGTGACAAGTTTTTTACTTTCATATAATTATCACATTAGCTTGAAGTAACATATAGCTTACTTGGTAAGGGAAGGCATAATGGTTTGGACTTTCTATTATAGGAGACTACAGTTCATCCAGTGACATCTTCCTTAACTTCCTCTTCACCACTCTCAAATAGCAGTGGGCTATAGCTACAGTGGAATAATGTATTCCTTTATATGTATAATGTATAATAAAGTAAAATAATAAAGGCTTTACCATCTTAAGTACTATGTAATTTCATACAGTCAGCCAGCTAGCTAGCCAGTTCATATTTTTACATTCTACTACACCTTACCTAATTGGACCTCCTTCACTGTCGCTGTCCATGAAGGTATCTACACTGCTAGAAGATCTATCCAGATCTATGCATATGGGAGGTGACAGGTTCTTCTCTGTGCTCCTGTCTAATGCACTAGCTATTGCTGTCATCATTGGTTCCAACTCTGCATGGTGAACAAAAGGAATTATCATGTATACAACTCATGCTTGTGTGAGGTTAAATAGCTACACGTATGCAAAGATTACCTTGATTTCTTCTGCACTTGACTGTCTTCCTCCATGCTTTACATATGATAATGATGTCATCAGTGAGGTTCAGCTATCATGACGGCATCATGCAATGTTTTGCATACCGTGTACTTGGAAATATTTGCAAGACGAAATTTTTGCGAATATATAATTCGCGAACATTTCTCATTTGTTCATATCTTGTACATGATACTGTAAAGGCTTGCCTGTCTTGTGCATAGCTACGCATTAACACAGCACTGCACAGCACACACTCTTAGTTACCTCGTACTGTGTTTGGGAGACGCTTAGCTAGCTAGCAACCTCGTATCGTGCCCTATGATTTCGCTGCTCTTCACCAGGGCCACGGCAAAAGGATCCTCTCTGCTATATACATGTCTCCCTGCTGCATAACAATGTTTCTCCCTCCGTCGCCGTCCATATCTCTTACTATACGTGATATCCATGATCACAGCTTGCAAAACCGTACGATGCCGCCATCTTCTTTGAATTCAAATTTATACGAAAGCATTGGCTATATAACTAATATAAATAGTCAGGTCCCATTTGCAAAAATGAAAACGCAATATTTCAGTTCAGCTGGCAATTCGCAAAAATTTTGTCATGCAAAAATTTCCAAGTACACAGTATTATTCTGAACATGGCTGCTGTAGCCATCACCTGCCCTCAGTGAGTCTGCCAAGTTGCTTGCTAATGCGGGAGCTAATGATTTAGCAACATGCAGTAGTTGTGCCCTTTACATGTTCTAGTAACAGCTTTCTGGTGCAATTGTGTTCGTTTTTTGGTTGGCTCTGCCCAAAAACGGACATAATTACACACTGAACGCTATCAACGACCATTTTTACTTCCCGCTGCCTAAGGCTAAAAACTGGTTACCCAATGCCTCTTTTACTCAGAATCGCCCCAAGTCCAAGCCTTGGACCATGCAGACATTTTATTTTTACGTCATTTATGACCATTTTATTGTTTCGCGACTTTTTCGTTAACTTTCCCAACTTCTTTCAGACGTTCACACCGAGGGATAACCTTAGGAGGCTCAATCCATCGCTACTTCTGTGGCATGCTGTTAAAGGGAAAGTTGTACGCATTTCTTCTGAGTAGTGACTTTGTGTCAAGCCTATTTTCACAGTTTCGGCCATTTCCGCCTTTTCCGCCATTTCCATCGTTTCCACCGCTCCCCCACACAGTGGTGTCAGAGTTGTACCAGGAGAGGTTGGTGACTGAGGATGAAGTGAAGAGGATGAAAGGAAAAGGATGGGACCTGCTTTATCAACTTATCTCTGTCCAGTGCACTAAATCTTCAGATGTGGTGACCAGAACAGCTCACATAATGGCCAAGTTTGGACACAATGATGAAGCAAAGCAGTTGAGAGGTTGGTGAGATAGTAAGACTTTGCAACCATTAAGTTATAGTGTACTGTAACATTTAAGCCAGTCCACCCTATACCAGCCTTGGGTATTGTTTTGTATCTTCATCTAACCCATGCTGTATTGAGCACATAATCTGGCTGTATTTCCTGTGTGTGTGTGTGTGTGTGTGTGTGTGTGTGTGTGTGTGTGTGTGTGTGTGTGTGTGTGTGTGTGTAGTGTGTATGTGTGCGCGCGCGTGCGTGTGCGTGCATGTGTGTGTGTGTGTATGTGCGTGTGTGTGTTTGTGTGTGTGTGTGTGTGTGTGTGTGTGTGTGTGTGTGTGTGTGTGTGTGTGTGTGTGTGTGTGTGTGTGTGTGTGTGTGTGTGTGCAACGTCGCAACTCTCCTTCGGCGGTGAATGCCACTTTCGTCACAACATTCAGTCCTGAGACCATCACAGCTTGGCGAAGCTCGAAATGGCCCTACACTGTCAACACTATCCTGCCATCACACCCCCTGGGGTCCTTCGGGCTGGCTGTGAGACAGAACGACCATTACAGCCATTACAGCCATTACAACCACCACTCTCAACAGCCATTTTTACGGCTATGGCACCCAGCAGCCACTCAACCCTAAGGACGTTGGGGTGAGCCTAGCCAGCTCACCCTTATTTGACAGACTTGGCTTGGGAAACAGGGTCCCAGGCTTCAGCCTGGGCCCTGCCCTACGCCCTATTGAGGGCAAGGAGACAGAAGCAGAAGTGTGTGTGTGTGTGTGTGTGTGTGTGTTCACATGCGTGCAGCCTCACCAGCAAATGTCCACTAGCTAAATAACAATGTGGGAAGAGATGTACGGTAGATACAGGTGGGGGCTATGGACTCTGACATGTTAGCTGTCTGAGCAGCTTGTGTTTGTCCTGAAAGAGACCATTGAGTATCCCAGACCTGTATGGTAGCCATGTTTACTCGCATTTTTCTTATTCGATAAGCAGCTGTATATGTCAGAATACCCATAGTAGACCTTTCTGCTCACTGTCACAATTTACTATTCTTTAATCCCTATCACACCTCTATTACATTTTCGGTAGTGATGGAAACATCCTACTGATGTTATTGTTCAATCATTGATACGTGTTTTGCTGACCAATTCTCCTAGACAAGTGCTTACTTGATGTATGATAATAACAGTGCAAGGGTAGGGGTAGGAAGGGTCTTAGTTTCTGGTTCCTTGTACATGTGTCCAGCTGTTGAGTGTATACTGTGTAGTGAAATGTGTTCACAGCACACTGCATGAAGCAGTGAGTGTTCAAGTGATTTCTAAACCTATTCACACCCTGCAGTAATGAATGAGCTCTTCACTAGGCACCTAACAGCAGACGAGTGCTCTAAGGTGGCTGGGAAGGGGTGGATGGAGTGGGAGGACCATCATTCTCAAGTCCTGTTAACTAAACCTGCGGAGGTAGTGCAAGAAGCCGTTCAAATGCTGGAGAAACATGGCTGCCATGTCAAGGAGGAGCTGAAGAGTGCGTTATACTATAGTAGCAAACTTTGTCAATTTGTGTTCCAAGTATTGCACTATGACAACTTGATAGTGACACATGCACTAACTGCATTGGCTGCTTTAATGTACATCTCCACCATTTGTTTAAGGATGCATTCCACATGGTGTGATGAACGGAGAGTTCCTGCACATGCATGCAAACAAACACATGCACACACTGTCTTCTCATTCTATACACTGTGCTGTTAGATGGTTAGTACACCTTGTGTAGTCTGTGTTAGTGTTGCCTTTCACACCAATCCTCCTTATCTTTATATTTTTCCGTACAGAACTAAATTTTTTGTGGTACTAATCTTTCACCGATTGGGAAGTTTTGCATTTTCATGTTTTTGTTTTCTGATTTTCCTAATATTATATTGAAAATATGACCTATGTATGTATCTGTACTAACATGTGTGTCCCACATAATTATATGAGCAGATGTTTGTCCCACATATGTGAGCGGATTTGAGAAAAGGGACCACTTCGCTCTATGTATAAAGTGTGGGTACGAGCAAAAACGCACAAATGAGTCATGTTTCCAGTGAAGTCAGATTACTGCATCATACGTGCCTGTGGTATAGTCCCAACATCCTGGCAAAATTTGAAACCTGTAGGCCTTTCCTGCGCTTCAAACTAGGAAGAATAGTTACGCCGTTGCCATGTTAATGAATATAACAAGGGAACGGTTACGGGCTGTTTTCTCATAATTGCACCGAGTGTATTTTCGTACTTTAAGCGAGCATATCTTGGGAATGGAAGCAGCTATTGAAACGCAACAAAGTGCAAAAGATAGCCCATCAACTGTGCTGTGACTTAGTACCAATAACTGAAAATTGACCTTTAGCGCAAAGTGGTCCCTATTCTCAGATCCGCTCACATATGTGAGCCATTCGAAGCATTTATGAGCTATGCCCAGAGTCAGACTAGCTCTATCAAAGTAATGTCGCCGTTCACACCACTCTGATCTGTGTACCTCTCCCAGTATTATCTGTCCAGTTTGGCCCCTTCCAACGTCCTCTGTAGGGCCTACATGGTATCTTCAACAGTGACTGTGTACCCACACACATTGTAAAGTATAGTGTAAGAATGTTTTGTGTGCCCAGTCTGTGTATCGGTGCTGCTATCCGCTCCCACACAGTGCTGTCAGAGTTGTATCAGGAGAAGTTGGTAACTGAGGATGAAGTGAAAAGGATGAAAGGAGAAGGAGAGTACCTTCCTTATCAACTTATCCCTATCCAGTGCACCAAACCTTCGGAAATAGTGACCAGAACAGCTCACGTAATGTCCAAGTTTGGACACAATGATGAAGCAAGGCAGTTGAGAGGTTGGTGAGATAGTCAGACTACTCAACATTGAACTCAGTGTAACAACTGAGCCAGTCCACCCTATACCAGCCTTGACTATTGCTTTTTAGCCTCATCTAACCCATGCTGTACTGGCACATTATCTGCGTATATTTCTAGTTGTGTGTGTGTGTGTGTGTGTGTGTGTGTGTGTGTGTGTGTGTGTGTGTGTGTGTGTGTGTGTGTGTGCGTGCGTGTGTGTGTGTGTGTGTGTGTATGTGTGTGTGTGTGTATGTGTGTGGAAGAAGAAGACCAGAGCATCTGGTCAAAAAGTCGGCAAGGTTTTCAACCCTGTTATGAAGCTGGTATTGGAGAACCAACCCTTTCTGATGCCTGAGCTAGCTGAGAAGCCCTCACTTCATGTTGGGGGTTGCACACAAACTAAAAATGTAGTGTGGTGTTGTGTTAGGCGTCCCTGTCTGCTGACTTGTGCATGTGTTGTAGACCGTAGCTCATGTTTTGTCACATGTTTTGATAGCTTTGAAAAGCAGTTGTGCATGTGAGTTTTCCCGTGGTAGCCTTTCTGCCTGCTCTCATAAGTTGCTGTACTGACTGTAAATCCACTCAAATGTCCGTCTTCTTCGGGTTTGATGGCTGATAAAGACTTTCAATCAATCAATCAATGATCATGAAGGATACATATCTCCAGTTTCTGGAGGTCATCCCTAAAAAACAAGCTGTCTTAGGCAACATACATCAGTCTGAACATTACATACCAGTACATAAATCACTTAAAATTATCACTCCATCTCATCCTTGGTCTACCTCTCGGCCTTCTTCCTTCAATCTCTCCTACATACACCTTCTTTGTCACTCTGTCGCTGCTCATCTCATTCAGTTTGCCCTTCCAATTTTCCTGCCTTCTCCTTATCACCTCTAATACACTTTCCTGCCCAAGATGCTGTCTAATGTGTTAACTCCTTATTCTCTCCATTCTACTTACTCCTTGTACTCTTCTCACAACATTTATTTGTGTTGCCTGCACTTTCGACTGCTGCTGCTTTGTCAAGCTCCATGCCTCACACCCATACAACAAAGATGGCATCATTGTGGCATTGACTACTTTAAACTTTGTGCCCTTACTTAACTCTTTCCTCCTCAATACTGCCTCACTCATTCCTCCAATCGTTCTCGTAGCACTCCCAATTCTTGCCTCCATTTCCTTCTGCATCCTACCATCACTACTTAACATCACTCCCAAATATTTCATTTCATCTACCTGCTCAATAGCCTGGTCACCAACTCTTACTTCACAGTCACCTCTCTCCCTTGCTACCTTCATCACTTTTGTCTTCCTCCAATTAACCTTCAAGTCCCATCTAACCATTGCCTCACTTAGTACCTGCAAATTGCTCTGCAGCCCCTCTTCCGACTCTGCCATCAACACCATGTCATCTGCATAGAGTAGCACTCCCACCTCACCTGTAGACAGCTTCACCTCTCTCACAAACCCTCCTCTTGCTTCCCTTGTCACCTTATCCACAAATACATTAAACAACCATGGTGATAGTGTGCAGCCTTGTCTCACACCCCTATTCGCCCCAAACCACTCTGACTCTTTATCTCCAATCCTCACACTTGCCTTCCCACCCTCATACAGCGACTGAATTGCTAGTAATAATCTTCCCTCAACACCATATTCTTCCAGCACTCTCCATAGCTTTTCCCTATTCACTTTATCATACGCCTTCTCTAAATCTACAAATACCATATACACCACCTTGTCCTTTTCAATGGTCTTCTCCATAATCTGCCTCACTGTAAAGATCTGATCATTACAACCCCTACCAGCCCTAAAACCTCCTTGCTCATCCATTACTTTTTTTGCCGTTATCAACTTCACCCTGTCATTTAGTACTCCTGCATACACCTTACCAACCACACTCAAAAGGCTTATCCCTCTGTAATTCGTGCATTCCAGCCTACTACCCTTCTTTAAAATGGGGATGATCTGTGCTTTTCTCCAGTCTGCTGGGGCTACACCGACTCTCCATACCATATTGAATAACAATACCAACCATTTCATTACCACTTCTTCTCCGGCTTTTAACATCTCTGGCAACACCCCACACACCCCAGGTGCCTTCCTCAACTTTAACTTCTTTACTCCCTTTCTCACCTCCTCCAACGTTATTTCTCTGTCATCATCTGTTACTACCTCACTATACCGCATGTCCTGGCCAGACCCTTCCTCAACCCCAAACAGCCCCTTAAAATGCTCCTTCCATCTCTCAATAACATCCGCCTCATCAACCAAAACCTGGCCATTCTCATCACGGATGCGGTTCATACTGTCCTTTGGATCTCTGCTATTGACTCTGGCCCAAAATCTCCGTGGATTGGCACTCACATCCTTCTCCATTTCTCGTCCAAATCGAACCCATTCCTCATTCTTAGCTCTTCTTCTCACCACCCTATTTGCCTCTATCTTTGCCTCCTTGTATTTCTCCTTAGCTTCTTCAGTGCCTAAATTCAGTAACCTTCTGTACATAGCTTTTTTTCCGCCTCACTGCAACCTTCACCTGATCATTCCACCACCTTGTATGTTTCTCACTCCCTTTTCTCCCCTTGACTACTCCACATAAGTTCTTAGCTCTCCCTACAATACCTTCTTTCATCTTATTCCATGCCAATTCAACATCTCCCTCCATCCAATACCTCTTCACCTTATGCACCTCATACAGTTCACCCAATCTCTCCTGATATTCTCTCCTCACTTCATACTCCTTAATCTTGTCAATTTTGATTCGCTGTCTTCCCCTTCTGTCCACACGTAAACCCTTCTCTCCACCTTCAACTTAAGCTTCAACAACACCAGGTAGTGATCACTCCCCAACTCTGCCTCTCTCACAACCCTTACATCGACCACCTGCTTCCTAAACTCCTTACCAATCAGGAAGTAATCAATAAGTGACCTGAGACCCCTTCCTCTACATTCCCATGTGAACATGTGTATTCTCTTATGAGGGAACCATGTGTTGGCAATCAGTAGGTTGTGTTCACTACTAAACTGTAGCAACCTGCTCCCATTCTCATTGCATAACTGTTCACCGTGCCTCCCAAGGACCTCCCCCCAAATGTCTGTCTCACTGCCCACCCTGGCATTCAGATCCCCCATCACAATCAGCGGGTCCCTTCGTGCTACTCCCCCAACAGCGTCTTGCAACTTTGCATAGAACTCATCTTTAACATCCTGGCTTCTATCTTCTGTTGGTGCATATACCTGTATCAGACTCACCCAGACACCCTCTGCTTTCAACCGAACCAGCACAATTCTTTCGTTAATACACTTCCATTCCTTCAAGAAGGCTCCAAAATTCATCGACAAGAGAATCGCCACCTCTCCTTTTGCCCTTCCTTCCTGCACACCAGAATACACACACACTACGTCTCCAATCTGCTTCACTCCGTTTCCCCTGACCTTTGTTTCGCTCACTCCTAATACCTACAGTCGATACTTCTTCATTTCAGCGACCAGTTCCTCTTCTTTGCCGTTCATTGACCTCACATTCCAACACCCGAATCTCTTAATCATATTATCTACTCTCTTAGAATCATTTCGCTCCTTCTCATTAGTCCCCATCGTCCCCCGTTGCTGACCAGCTGTCTTCGACAAAGACCGAGTGCAGCGCTCAATCCGCCATTTTCAATCACCGGATGTCAAAAATCAAGAGGGAGAGAGATAAAGACTTTTGTGGTTGAAATATACTCTTTGTGTTCATTCATTGTTATGTGTTTTGCTTGAAAACTGTTCCAAGCGAGTGCTCACTTGATGTATGGTAATAACAGTGTAGGGGTAGGGGTAGGAGGGGTCAGCTTTCACCACAGACCATGCTCTCTCATGTCCAACCGGAGGAGTCACAATCATTCGGCACAATGAAGTACGCGACCTCACCGCCAGCCTCCTCACTGAGGTATGCCATGATGTGTGCATTGAACCACGCCTGCCAGCACTGTTGGGTGAGACACTGTTTACTCACAGTGCTACGACTGAGAACAATGACAGACTAGACATTGCAGCAAGCCACTTCTGGGGAGGGAGGTTTGAGAGGGCATTTTTTGATGTGAGGGTTTTAAACCCCTATGACCCCTCAAACAGAACCCTACCAACAGTAACCTGCTATCAACGGCATGAACGCGAGAAGAGGCGCAAGTATGAAGAATGGATACGTGAAGTGGAGCATGCCTCCTGTGTACCCCTAGTGCTGTCCTGCACTGGTGGAGCAGATCCCTGTGCAAGCAACTTTTTCCAAAGGCTGGCAGCCTTGCAAGCCAAGAAGCACCACTCCACCTACAGCATGGTGATGAAATTGCTTCGTTGCCGCATCAGCTTTGCCCTCCTGCGATCAGCTATTGCATGCTTCAGGAGTGCACGGTCAACCTATCACCACCTAGGCCGGATCGACATGAGTGCCATGGACCTTGCAATGTCCGAGGGTTGGGTGGAATGCAATTAACTAACGATTTCCTGACAATACATCATCTTGTCACTTGCTATTTTTTCACTTTCATTTCTATTTACTCTGTTTTAATCATGCTGTTACCACAACCTCTCTCTGTGTTTGCTTATTAACAATACATTTCCTTTGCTATTATATGTCCTTATTATTGTGCTGTAAATAAAAAGGTAGGAGGGGTCTTACTTTCTGGTAACTTTTACAGGTGTCTATCTGTTGAGTGTATAATGTGTAGTGAAATGTGCACACAGCACACTGCATGAAGCAGTGAGTGGCCATGTGATTTCTAAAACCTTCCACACCCTGTAGTACTGAATGAGCTATTCACTAGACACCTCCTAACAGCAGAAGAGTGCTTTGAGGCAGATCGAAAGGGGAGGAGGGAGTGTGAGGACCATCTTTGTCAAGTCCTGTTAACCAAACCTGCAGAGGTAGTGCAGGAAGCCATTCAAATGCTGGAGGAACATGGCTGCCATGTGAAGGAGGAGCTGAAGTGTGAGTTATACTATAGTAGCACACTTTGCCAAGTTACATTCCAAGTACTGCACTATGACAACTTGATAGTGACACATGCACCAACTGCATAGACTGCTTTAATGTACATCTCCACCATTTGTTCAAGGATTCATTCCACATGTTGTGATGAACTGAGGTGTATGGTACATGTCACAAGTTACTTGAATGCATATGCAGGCTTATTGCACTAGATAACTGTGGATAGCTGAGCATCAAATTGTTAGTATCCGTTCACGTCCTGCAGAGCAGTCGTTTATCACCTATGGAGCGGTGATCTGGCATCTACGGAGACCGTAGCTAAGTAGCTACACCCGTAGTCTGCGGTTTTTATGTGGTAGTTTGTCATAGTCGGTGTGTTCACGCTGAAATCAGTTCCAAGCAGTTTCATCCGAATCGATTCACTGACTTGGGTTCAACTTGCTCTTGAGCAAAGTTGTAGATTTAGCACCCATTGCTAGCACTGCCATTTTTGACTTCAAGCAGTCAATACGCACCCTGAGGGTGATGTCAGGCATTGTGGTTACTGTAAGGTTTATTTAAGGATGCAGTGTTTGTTTAACATTGCAAAAGGTCAAGGGTCACCCAATGAAATCATAATCAATTACTGATACAATGCAATGAAACAGTGCAGGTATAAGGCAAGTCTATCAATTAGGTGTGCCAGAAAGCCAAAGCGCCAGCTGGAACAAAGAACACAGAACTCTAGCTGTACGTTTTTCTTGACTAAACTGTTACTTTGTGCATGGTGTATGATGGTTTAATTATTCGCTGTATCCTGAGCGAGCTATTTCATTCCATCATCTGGCATACATTCATAAGATGTTACGATTTAGCTATGTTCAGGATCCTCTCTCAGGTTGTCTCTGTCTTCATCTTCTGTAAAAGCTTTGCAAAGTAGTTTGTTAAGTCCCTCTTTTGTGTATACTTACGTGCATGCATATGTAAATATAATCGGCTACCTCGTACACTCGTACGCTCATATTGTCTCTGCCATCTGCTGAACGTTTCGCGCAGACACACTGTTGACTGCGCACATGCATTATGCGGATTGCGCACACATCCTCTGCAATTAATTGAGCAGAAATTTTACAGTTACTGCACTGGCTTACTGCAGATTTCAGCGCGGAAATTCAAGTTACATGTAATACATATAGTACGGTAGGGAGGTCTATAGCCGATATATAGGACTGAGGTGCTTACATATTTACGGAGGCATAAAGCACCGAGGTAAATATGAGCGCCGAGGTCCTATATAGAGGCTATAGACCGACCTACCGTACTATATGTCTTATATAGTATGGTGAGTGCGCAACAGGAACAAACCTTCTGCAGCAATATCGAGCCCAGACCTCTCCGGCGACGACGCCATTTGCATTCCATAAGCGCCTGCATTACGTCACTGATCCTTCTGGAACGGGCTACGGCACCATTGCATGCAGTAGACGCCTTCGTGACGTCACAACAGGCTTCGTGGCTGACCAATGAGAATATTGCGCGCCTATTGGCAGTACGCTGACCAATGAGATTACAAGGAACTGAATTCAAAATAATGCACAGTCAGCAGTTTTGGTTGTGGCTGTGACAGGGTGCTGGACGGAGAGTCTTGAAAACGCTTCTTTTCTGGCAGAACACCGACTTCGATGCGGACTCAGAACTAGAGGGGACAATTTTAACCACATTTGAGAGCTTTCGATGATATCCTGCTGGACTTTGTTTTCGTCATCTGAAGAAGTTGCTCAACGGACCGTGTCTGCGCGTCTTCTACGCCATAGTTTCGCGCAACAGAGCCGGACTCAGTGCTCGGTTCCTAGAATGCGTCCCTTTACGCATGTATCTTGTCCAACTGACTTTCCTTCGTGCGACGATTTTTAGCGGTCGCGTTTTTTCTTGGAGCGTCAAGATCCTCTGCAGCACTGATTGTCACGACCACAGTGAAATGGTAAGACTGCTTCGCCTGACTACGCACATTTGGCTCTGGTTTCATTACATTCCTTCTTGATATCAGACCTGTTGTGCAATCAGAGCTTTGATATCGTGATATCAGACCTCTTTTCAGGTCTATATCACATATATAGGACCACCTGCCAATGCTTAAATCCCTAAGGGCATGCCATTGAATTGAGGGTGCATGGGAAGAAATTCAATGGCATGCCCTTAGGCAAGTTACATTTGCTTGCTGCAGTGTGAACTCCAATGGCGGCGGTGCAGGTTCTGACCGGCTGTAACTTGCGCTGGTGGTCTTTTTCTTCAGCCATTGAGCGCATTTACTTTCTGGCACATCGTGGTGTGAATGGTGCGTGTACTGGCCCGGGGCCACTGTAACTTGCACTGGTGATCTTTTTCTATGACCAACTAGCGCAGATACTCTACTGGCACATGTGGTGGTGGCTACTGTAACTTGCACTGGTGGTCTTTTTCTGTGACCAACTGGTGCAGATACTCTACTGGCACAGGTGGTGGCTGCGATATCGTAACTTGCACTGTGTGGTGGTGGCGGCGGTTATTTTCATCTAGGAATGCATGTGGTGGTCATAATATTGTAACTTGCACTGTGTGGTGGTGATAGTAGTAGGTGGTAGCAGCGCCTGATGTGGTGGTCTGTTTTCTTGCAGCTGTAGCACATAATGTACTACTCATTGCAACTACCACTGTGGTGGTGGTGATGGTGGTTATATTTATCTATTGGTGGTATTGTAACTGGATATTGTGGCTGGATAGTTGTGACAAGTTTATATGTGGGTGCTGCTCTGCTCCAAGATAGCGGCAAATGCCTACAAATTGGTGTCAAAATGTGATTGTTCAAAACATCGCCTCCATTTTGTGAGTAATTAAGCAATCCTGCTAATGACATGAGCAAATGGGCCATCTAACTATGTCCACTTAGTATCAAGACTTAGCGGAGCTGGGTAGGTGGGATATGCATTGAACCTCGCTTTTCTCGGCCATTTTGCGACTAATTAAGAAATTCTGCTAATGACATGAACAGTTGGATTATCTGGCTAGGTCCACCAACTGTCAAGACTGAGCGGGTCTGGCTGGTTAAATAAATTGTACACCTCACATATGTCGGCCATTTTGAGACTAATTAAGAAATCCCGCTAATAACATAGGAAGGTGGACCACTTGGATGTGTCTACCAAGTTTCATGTCTCAACGAGCCCAGTTGCATTAATATACAAGATACCACTATGCAACAATATAAATGCACCATACATTAAGTGCTCTCCTATGTACATTTATATTAGTATTTTGCAGGCTGCTTGTAGAAGAATGAAGGCTTAATTAAAAATTCCGTCTCATTTAAAAGTCTTAAAATCTCCCATACTTCAAAGCCATACCTAGCATATGCTCATGAAGGCCGCCAACCCTCCTGGGAATTATTTATTTATTTATTTATATTGTATTATATTATTTACTTTAGATTAGTGGTGTATATTGTAACTTGCTCTGTATATACCCCATTTCCATGGTAACCGCTCGAAAATGCGCAAAGATATCACATATATATGGTATAACAGTTCAGCCGGGATATAAAAATAATATACCTCCCTGCCCTGGTTGCGGTTTCGTCACCTTCCAAATATGGTAAGCGTTATCATAACAATCACATGAAAACAGGAACAGCAGCAAAACAATACAAAGATCAATCTTGCAAAGTCAAGCTAAAGTTAGCTCAAAGGCACAGCTAATTGTTCTTTAGGGTTGGCGAAGCTGTTCATTCAGTGTGATACCAAACTTTTCCACTGATGTAGAAGTCGGAGGCATAGGTGGAAGTGGTTTTGGCTGTGCCATACTGATGTTAACTGTACGGCCTTCAATATTGACGACAGCTGGCTGCTGCTGGTACAGAGGGTGTGGCACGGTGTGCTCAGATTCCTTCAGTTGGTAAAATGAGTGTCTTGTGCTTGATGCCAGGATGTCTGAAACTGACTGGTGTTGCTCACCAGTTTTATGCTGATATTTCCTCAGTGCCTGCACACTTTTGTGGCCGGTTCTTTCTTGGATGAGCGTTTCAGGCACATCTGCAATGAATAGATCACTTGCCGCTGTAGCTCGCAAGCTATGGTTGGTCTTCTTTCCTTCTATTCCTGCTTCGGAGCACATGTTGGGCACCATTTTTGCCAGCTGGTTTTTGCCATTGGGAACACTTTGGAACCATGCTGCAGTTGGATCAGAAACTCTTGGCAAGGGGCAAAGGTAGAAAATGTCTTTCTCAAGAGCACCTTTGGGGAGCTTGGAAAGATACAAATCCAACAGGTGCACGACACCTTTCCCCTGCTGCTGGGCACGAGTATATATGGACTACTTTGTTTGGAACATGCATTTCCATGAATGTACCCTTCTTGTTCTTTGAACTGGCTTCTGTATACACATAGCAGTCTGGGTTGGTCTGACGAACTATCTGCGATAAGCAGAGACGTCGATAATCCTCACCTCCACGAAGGCAGAAAGATTTTCCATTCATGTAGAAAACCGCATTCAACAAAGATTGTGGTGTGGAGGTTCCCAGAACACCTGTGTCCCAAAGCATCTGCTCCTCCTCCTTCGTGAAAATCTCCGTATGCTGCACACTAGTACCGATGTTCCTGGTGCGTAAATTGCGAAAGAGGCTATCCAGTGAGTTGTGGAGAGGCTTGAGATGTAGATCGCGCTTATCCAGAAAATTTAGGGCGCCTGGGGCCACATCTTTCATTTGCCGTAGTAGACCAGTGAGCAGCTGATAAAGGGTGGACGGAGGGTATGGCTTCCCTTGAGTGGTGCGAGTCTCAGCCACAAATCGGGTGAGCCACTTGCAGAGTAGAGCAGGATCAGTTGATGATAGAAGATTGTCGGGGCATTTTACCTGCTGTGCGTGCGCATCCTTCCACGCTGCAAAGTTATTCAGAGCCCACTTTGTAGACTTAGTAGTGTTAGCCGGCGTGTATCCCTTTTTTAGCTTGTTGCACTCGTCCTCAGTCAAGAACTGGAATCTCGTATCGTTCTCTTTGTCATCGGGTTTGTCAGTGCCTCTCGCGGACTCCTTCCTCTTAGATCTACCAAGGCTCAGTCGCTTCTTCTTCATTAGCGGTGCACAACTGTCCATGCACTTGCGACAGTTTGATGGGTCTGGACAAGAGCAATGGTCATAGTCACCTACGCACAAGTAAAAGCAGCGTACAGCAGCCATGGTCCACTAGAAGATTCGCGCGCAAGAATACGAATGAACGCCTGGAACGGCGTATGTGTTACTTATACCACGGTGCTTCGGTGTATATGGCTCAGCGCCGTGGTATAACTACTACATATATATCCAATATATGTATCGCATGACACGTGACTGCACATTGGACTCTGTCACGTGACGGTTCGTCTTCCAGAGGGTGCTTCTGCTCCTGTTCGGCCACTCATCTTTGCCGACATGCTCTCGCAAAAGAGGGGCACAGAAAGAGAGCAGATAGGAATGGCAACGACGCGGCTGCATCCAGCACGCCAAGGAGCCACGCTGCAAGACGATGTACGGGACTTGACATGGAGACAGTTGGGCAGAGAGAGGCCAGAGTAGAAGCGAATGTGGCAGAATGGTGCTGGACTTACGTACCTAGGTACCCTCCTGCCAATGTCTGGTTTCAGCAGATCCATATGTGTCTGCAACTGACGACCAAACATTAACTCTGAGGGTGTCCCTCCAGTTGTTGAGTTCGGTAGTTCAGGAGGAATCTAGACAGGCAGTTAGCCAAACTGCCTTATGCGTCCTGACTTAAGCGTCTGTACAGCCCGCTCTGCCAGCCATTGGATCCCGGATGGTATGGGGTGGTTGTGATGTGCTTAATCCCACTCATCTGCAAAAACAGAGCAAACTCTTCACTGGTGAAGGATGGTCTGTTGTCTGTGACCAATTGCTCAGGAAGACCCAAAGTCGCAAACTGCTTCTCATCTTTTCTATAGTTACCCCCGATGAAGTCGAGGAGTTGGTCATGTGAACCTCTAGTCAATTAGAGTGAGCATCTATCAAGATCAGAAACATGTGCCCCAAAAATGGTCCTGCATAGTCAGCATGCACCCGCACCCAGGGCCTTTGGGGCCACTCCCAAGGGTGTAATGGTGCTGATGGCGGGCTCTTACGTTTGTCTTGGCAGGGAACACATTTCTCCACTCTCCCCTCCAGTTCTCCATCCAGTCCAGACCACCACACACTGGCGGGCCAGGGCCTTCATTTTTCCAATGCCTGGGTGACCATCATGCAACTGATCAAGGATTTTGCTCCGAAGACTTGGCGGCACAATGACTCTACTTCCCCTCAGCAGGCAGCCATCTTCCACACACTGCTCCTCACGCCGCAATTGAATGGTTGCATTTCTGGGGATGTGACCGGAAGTGTAGGCCACCCATATGTCACGAGCTGTCTCACCTTGGACAGCATCGGGTCTCTGTCAGTCTGGGAGCGTATGCTAGCTGCTGATATTGGGGGAGCTGCCAGGTGCTCCATCAGGAAGATGGTCTCTGCTGGCCGGGGTACCTCAGTTGGCGCCTCTGCTAACGTTTAGTTGGCTAAGGGAATCGGTGTTGGCATGCTCCTTCCCTGCTTTGTATTGAATGGTGTAAGAATATCCACTCAGGGTGAGGGCCCATCTCTGGATTCTTGCTGATGCCATTGCCGGGATTGCTTTCGACTCTTGGACGGGGCTTGTGGTCCGAGTGGATGATGAAGTGGCGTCCATAGAGGTATTGGTTAGATCTCTTACCCGAAAATGATGGCTAGGGCTTCCTTATCTAGCTGGGAGTACCTCTTCTCAATTAGAGCTAGGGTGCGTGAGGCAAAGGCAATGGGTTTCTCAGTGCCATGTTCCATGACATGAGACAGAACTGCCCCTAACCCATAAGGTGACACGTCACAAGCCAACACCAGCTGTTTCTGGGGGTCGAAGTGTACTAACAGGTCTGCCGACTGAAGCAATTTCTTCACCTCCTCGAAAGCAGTACTCTGGTCCTTCCCCCAAACCCAGTGGGCCTTCTTTTGGAGCAGACAATACAGTGGGGCCGCTGTGGAAGCCAGGCTGGGCAAGAACTTGCCATAATAATTTTCCAAGCCCAGGAATGATCTCAGTTCATCCAATTGCTGGGGCTCCAGGGCTTCTGCCACAGCCTGTACCTTGGCCTCAGTGGGTTGAAGGTGTTCCTTGCTGATCCGGTGACCTAAGTACTCCACCTCCGGCATCAGAAAGGAGCACTTCTCTTTC
Organism: Ianthella basta; assembly: GCA_964019415.1. Taxonomy (NCBI): domain Eukaryota; kingdom Metazoa; phylum Porifera; class Demospongiae; order Verongiida; family Ianthellidae; genus Ianthella; species Ianthella basta. The sequence continues at coordinate 12,089,397 of OZ025868.1, read as the reverse complement.
TTAAGTCTCAGCCCTGCATCTTCCAGTCTTTTGAGGACCTCCTCAAGGTTCACCAGGTGCTCCTGCATTGACCTGCCTGAGACGAGTATATCATCCAGGTACACACATACATTAGTGAGGCCTTGTAGCACCGACTCCATGGTTCGTTGAAAGATGGCGGGAGCTGAGGCAACTCCAAACGGCAATCGTTGGTAGCGGTAAAGCCCCTTGTGCGTGTTCACCGTCACAATTGGTTGTGACTCTCTGGCCAGTGGTAGCTGTAAATAGGCATGTGACAGGTCTAATTTGGAAAACATCTTGCCCCCAGCCAGGGAGACAAACAGGTCCTCAATCCGTGGCAAGGGATACACCTCAGTCATGGTTGCCTTGTTTGCGGTTAACTTGAAATCTCCACAGATTCTAACCATCCCATTGCTCTTAAGCACAGGTACTATTGGAGCCGCCCATTCAGAATGCTGCACTGAAACTATCACCCTTTCATTTTCCAGCTTGTTGACTTCCTCCTCTACCTTTGACCGGAGTGCGTAGGGTACAGAGCATGCTTTGAGGAATCGTGGCTGGACATAGGATCCACGTGGAGCCTTGCCTCCACACCTCGAATCAAGCCCAGCCCTGGACTGAAGACCATTTTGTACTTATCCAAGACACTCTGCAGTTCTTCCTCAGCTTGTACTGCAAGGATGGTACTCCAATCTAGCTTTAGCTTGGCCAGCCAGTCCCTCCCAAAAAGGCTCTGGCTATCGCCTGTGACAACAACCAAGGGTAGTTGTTCCACCAGCCCCTGGCACTGTACCTTCACAGAAAGTTCCCCTACCACCGGAATTTCCTCTCCCGTGTAAGTCCTCAGTTTCACCATGGAAGAATATAATTGTGGGAGTGAGCTCACACCACCAACCTGATTGAATGTGGCCTCACTGATCATCGTGACAGCTGCACCTGTGTCCACCTCCATGACTAAGTTATGATCCTCCACTGAAATTTGGGTCTGCCAAGGCTTGGCATTTGGGCCTGTAACAGGGTACATTGTGTACTCCGCTGGACGGTCTAGGACATCCTGTTGAGCTTTGTGGATGGGCTGCTTAGGACTTGGGGTTCGGCCACATGTAGGTCTGCTGCGGCACACCCTATTGAGGTGCCCCCTTTCCCGCAGGCATGACATTCCACATCCCGGAATCGACACTGTGTGTGGTCATGCTGACCGCCACACCTGAAGCAGGGCTTCCTGTCAGCTGGGGACTTTGCTGTCCCGGAATCGACACTGTGTGTGGTCATGCTGACCGCCACACCTGAAGCAGGGCTTCCTGTCAGCTGGGGACTTTGCTGTCCCTCCATTCGCTTTATGGACTGGCTCAACCGGATGAGTCTCCACCTGCCGCAGCTCCTTGGCATCGCGCTCAGCCACTTCCATGGCCTGTGCTATTTGCATAGCCTGGTCCAAGGTCAAGTCCACCTCAGCCAGGAGACGCTGTTGGATTCTCGCCTGGGCCAGCCTACAAACTAGACAATCTCAAAGCATGTCATCTGGACTCTGTTCAAACCCACAATGTTCAGAGAGTCGGTGGAGTTCAGCAACATAGCTAGCAATGCTCTCACCTGCTTGCTGTGTCCTCAAGTTGAACTTGAACCGCTGGACGATCTGAGATGGTCTGGGGTTGTAGTGAGCCTGAGCTAATTTCACCAAGTCATTGTATAGGAACTCCGTTGGCTTCCTTGGAGCCGCCAGACTACGTATTATGCTGTAAGTGGTGTCACCACAACAAGCGAGGAGGATTGCTCTCGTTTCTCGTTGGTAGCAACGTCATTGGCGGTGAAGTAACACTCCAGACGCTCGATGTACTCTGTCCACCCCTCTGGGTTACCCTGGAACTCACCGATGCTTCCGTGAGTGGCCATTGTCTGTTGCCACTTTACCTTCGTCGCCAATATCAAGGTCGCTGTCACAATCCAAGCATGCACAACTGCGGACGCTGATGGTCACTCGCACGTGGTTCCACACCAATTACACCAGAACAAGGCACACGTGCTCCATACAAGTCACATGATACATAACCAATCCAAAGCTACAGCCATGCAGAAGGCAAACAAAACCGAATGATAATGCAGCACTACACACAGGTAACACAACACAGCTAACATACAGTCACTACAATCTACAAGCGCATAATTGTCTTGATGCTCTGCACAATCTTCAGCTAATTTAAGGAATGAGTATTAGTCAGTGCTGGTATCAATCTGATATAACCATAGTCATTTGGATATGCAAAACTATACCAACTACGGTAGTGTATAATAATTCCTTTAGAATTAAAAGGGATTTAGGGATGGCCAGCAGAGAAAAACATAGAAACAAACAACGTACAGTAACTCAACACCATGATGAACCACATTGCCGTGAAGTTCGCTATGCATTCCTAATTTCCTTGTAGCTACATGGGACTAGCTAGCTAGACATTTGGGCCCATGTAGCTGTACAAAGACCTTCACGGCAATGTGGTTCATCATGGTGTTGAGTTACTGTTGCTTGTTTCTATGCTTTTTCTGCTGGTCATTCCTAAATCACTTTTAATTCTAAAGGAATTTTTTATACACTATCTTATATATAGTGCTGCCTTCAACACCAATCCTCCCTAACTGTACCTGTTCCTCCTACCTTCAGCAGTGACTGTGTACCCACAAACATTGCAGACCTTTGATATTAGCATAGTGTGCGAATGTTTTGTGTGCCTAGTCTGAGTATCAGTGCTGCTATCCCACACAGTGCTGTCAGAGTTGTACCAGGAGAAGTTGGTGACTGAGGATGAAGTGAAGAGGATGAGAGGAGACGGAGAGGACCTGCCATATCAACTTATCCCTATCCATTGCACCAAACCACCAGAAGTGATGACCAGAATAGTTGATTTAATGGCCAAGTTTGGACACAAGGAGGAAGCAAGGCAGTTGAGAGGTTGGTGAGGTAGTCAGACTACTCAACAGTGAACTCCGTACAACAGCTAAGCCAGTACACCTTTACACCAGCCTTGACTATTGCTTTGTAGCCATCTAACCCATGCTCTATTGGGCACATATCGTATGGTGATTGCCCAATCATGTAGTAAAAGAATAGGGCTAAAAAGTATGTTATATGCCATAATAACTCAACAAGTATTTCGAGTTAAAAAACTCGTGGGGCGCCAGGGCGCCCCTGAACCTCGAACTACTTGCTAGCAATTTTCCCATGTACGTTCTGTAAATCAGATAGTTGGGGGTACAGTATTGTTGTTGGCCTGAAAGATACATCAAGACACACTAGACCGTTGGGTTTGCAAGAGTTTCAAGTCTCCAGAGCAGCCAGTCATATCCAGTGAAAGCACCCCTACCAAACTGTCAAATGTTTGTCTACTGCTGTTTGATCTATATGACATTCTGAATGAGCAATTGTTACTTTGTGCCTGGAGGAGGAGTGTGCTGGCTAAAGGCTACTCTATGAGGACTCTATGAGCAAATCATGGCTATAATCATGCAGGGGGGGTTGGTCAAGGTCACGTGTGTCCGCAATATGGCCGACGCGGCTGCTCTTTACTGTGTATTTTACCTATACTAGCAAAGAGCAGACATATTTCAAGAAACACGTCGCATCACTTGTTTCTTTGCTTCTGAGCACACAGTTGGACAAGGGCTATCAGAAAATGGACCCTTCCCCGCCCTTCCCCAGTATCTAGGTAGGTTTTGCGAGCATTTTCCAACACCGGTGTACGAGTGTTCGCTGCTGCTGGCTACGAGGCAGATGAAGCCTAATCAGGAGTACTGAGCAAGTGCTCCTGTGGAAGTGACTCCTTAGAAGCTGGTAGCGAGTCATCATTGATCACTTCAGGACTGCAAGACTGATAGGTTGACTGCTTCTGCAATGGGAGTGCAATCGGCAGCCACGTCCTTGCAATCGTCTTGGTTCTGTACACGATTTGACACATTCGATAGCAGGGATGCTAGAAATGGCTTAAGCGTGCTGGCAATCCTCAGGAAATGCTGCGATAACTTGCAAAACTAAATCGTGAAAGCGGTCAGACAATTAAGCCTAATCCACTGTATGGCTCCTTGGCTACGTACGTACGGGTCATACCATGGGCGCGAATGCAGTACAAGGCCCTGCCATGGCTCAGGGTATGCACATTCGGCCTTAGAGCACAGTCAGCTAACATATGGGTACGCGATTGGAATGTCAGGAATGCAATTATTGAGGTGCTGGTATTGCGCAATCCCAGGACTTGTCCGACCCCCCCTGATAATCATGTGTCATGACTCGCTGGTCTCCCATTATTGGCCTACGGGTCACTAGACTTGTTGTATTTAGGGCTGTACCTCGCAGAAAAACAGTTAAGTAAGCTTCCTACCACAATACTATTACTTACACATGTTCTAGGAACACTTTGCGTTCTTTGGCTACACGGCGAAATCTAAAGAAAGATGGTTTAGAGCCTAGCAAACAGAAAGCGTCGAGCGCGCGGCCATTTTACAATGTCCGTCAGTGATAATTGGAGCTGTATCTCGCAGAAGAGACGTTCCTTAGGCTTTTTATTAGTATCACTCTATTAACACATGTTTATGACCACATTTCGTTCGATTCAAACACGGCTAAACGTCATTAGAGAGGATTTAAAGCTTTGTAAAGATTGACGTGAGCGCCGCCATTTGCAATGACAGAAATATATATATATACGAACATGAAGCCATACGAAGACCTAAATCTGAAAACAATATAGGGGCGCCCCAAAAATGAGGTTCGTTAACATATCATACCTGGCATGTCACTATGCAACATACAGTAATTGATGGAACAGAACAAGCAGAAAACTCAAATGCTCTTTCTCTCCCTCAAGCGCTCATCATCAGAGCGATTTCAGGCTGTTCCATCAGAAGAGATAAGTCGATCAAAGCTTCATGGCTCTCTACTCGCCTTTCTCACTTCCATTACAAAAATACAAAGCCAGTGACAGCGCTTCCTTGTCCTCTGTCAGCAAAATATATTGCATGGGCACTCGAATTTGCTATGTCTGGAATTGTAGAAATCCCTCCATTCCTCGAAGGTCCTAACTGCCCAGTCAGTTCAGCGCTGCGTGTTATCAGGAATGTAGGGTTTCTTCGATTGACTTATGGAACAGCCTGAAGTCGCCCTGATGACGAGCACTTGAGGAAGAGAGAGAGAGAGTCTCTGAATTTTCTGCTTGTTCAGTTCCATTGCAAACCACAAATGCGACATGAAATTGGTGCCAGAATCTACTGCGCATGCGCAGATTAGGTGACGTCTACCTAGGCATTTTATAAGGAATGCAAATGGCGTCAGCTGCTACTTGCCTGACAGACGAATTGAGCTTTCGCGCTGGCTGAGCTACAGAAAGACCATACAATATAATGTATAACGTATGTTAAGGAGGTTGATATAAGCACCCTCGGGTTGATATTTTCCAAAACCAACCTCCTTACCATACGTTATATATTACATAATCTGCATATATTTCCAGTGTGTGTGTGTGTGTGTGTGTGTCTGTGTGTGTGTGTGTGTGTGTGTGTGTGTGTGTGTCTGTGCGCGTCTGTGTCTGTATGCATGCGCACGCGCGTATGTGTGTGTGTATGTGTGCGCATGTCTGTGTGTCTGTGTGTGCGTGTGTGTGTCTGTGTGCGTGTGTATAGTACCTCGGTATGTGATAAAGTATTGTAGTATAACTACATACCTACTGTTTTGAGCAGAATGAATTCCTGACATGTTACTTGCATATATATGGAAGATTATAACTTCTAATGCTAGAACAGATGGTGATTTATACTTCGTAGCTTCATTTGTGTACGCAGTAGAATAGGTTTGCGCTTTGTGCATACGTAGTAGTAGGACGTCACAAAAAGACTGCCATGCAAAGGTAACAATTAAGTTGCTTAGAATTGTACAAAGAAGCGTTAGAAACGTCTTAGAAGTGAACAAATCGTAGCAGAATCAATAACATACGTGATCTGTGACACTTACAAGGGAATACCGTGTAACTAACCAGTATTTCGGTACTGGTTTTTATAAGATGCAAATATATACCTTCACGGTATTGAAACACTGCCGCGGTATAACTACATGGTTGCTTGTATGCTGTAATACAAGTGAAAAGTCGCATTACTCCTGATCAGGACCAAAAACCGACAAACAAAGCTTACAATGAGGAATCGGGGACTGAACAATGCACACAGCTAACTTTACATTCCAGCGAAGTTGCGTCTACATGTAGAGAGCATCCTCGAGTTTTCCCACATTTTGTCTTCTTTTTATTCTTCTTCTTCTTATTCTTCTGTGATAGCCATAGTGCACTGACCAAAGGGACCACGAGAAAACTTCTCGCACCATATAGCACCATTTTTGACTGGCTGCATTCCTTTGTAGGTCAGAAGGCGTCACAATTATGTGCGGAAGACGACGCTTGCCACGACTCCAGTCGTGTTGCTTGGCCAAGCGGGGCAGACGCCATTTTCTAATTATGTAATTCAACCGGATGAAACAGGCATGACTGGTGCCATTGCGAGCAGCTGCGTACAGCTTCCAGAGGCTCCTTCTTCTGCTGTTTAGCTCCACAATGGAATTCTTCACCTTGCTTTACGACTTAGCATGGCATTTGGTATGTGGAATGAATTATTTACAATGCCAATACAATTTCCCAAATGCAAATTGCAGCTAATTCTGTCAGGAGCTACACAAGAAGTTTAAATAGCTAGCTATATTGTGCATCTTAGCTCCTGCTCCATAAAAAGTGCAGAAACTAGACATAATAAAGAACTCTACAAAAATTGTAAGAATGTAGAAATGGCATAAAAGGTACAGAAACAAGTAAAGGCTATTAGCGTAAGCTGCCAATTATTGGCCAGTGCATATACGACAAGTATCCGGCATTGAAACAAGCAATATACGGTGGTTTACGGCAGCGATGGGTAGATGGTCAGAGATAACTACACTTGAAGTACCTTTGCACCGGCCATTTCCAAGTAGCACTACATCAGAAGGCCTTTACATGAGCTACACGTGAGTATGGACGAAATTACAAGCTTGCTTCTGCATGTTAGTGAGCTAGCTATGCAGCAGAGTGAGAAATTGCCTGCTACGTGCTTGTCAGCCATTCTGCTTGTGTGTGCGCATTTGCAGGCAACTGTGCCTCAGTTTGTATGGCTGCCACTGCCGAGCAGAGTAGGTTAAAGCAATGCGCCGGGTATTCAATCACGTAAGAATGTGATTTGAATTGGGCGTGTCCGCGTGTAGTTCACCGTTCACAGCAGCAACTCCTAATCGGCTACGCTTACTCACAGCTTCTAGATCTCCATGTCCTTACAAACCTTAGCTTCATACACCTTCCCAAAGCTGAGAAATGGAAGAATGTTTGAAAATCGGCCAATAATTGGTATAGGCATTTGTACGGGTGGCCAATAATAGGTACAAGGTGGCCGATAATTGGCAGGACACCGCATCTACTGGTTTGAGTCTCACTTCAAAACTGAATGCGATATCAGCACTGAAATGTTAGTGTGTAAAGAGGTACTTTGTTGGGCTAGTGATCGCTGCAAGAATGAAGCTTATACAACCTTCGGTCGCCGAGATACATCTCAAGGTTTGAAATGTGGCGATAATTGGCAGCTTACGATACACAGTGAAGCATTAACCATTGTCCCTACATTCAAGGGTGTAGGACTATACAGTGTGACATTCTTGCATGTAAGAACCATGGTTAATGCTCCACTGTGTTGCAGCTTTTACTTGTTTCTGTACTTTTTGCCATTCCTACATCTATATATAGTTCAATTTGTTTGTTTGTTCGTGACCTACAGCCCAGGATGCCACCAGACTCTCAGGGAATATAAAGTAGGGCACCAGAAGTGTCCTCCACTGGTTGAAATTGTCCGTCTTGCTGTTCTTGAATACATATCATTCAATTTCTGGTTTTTCGTTCGCAGCTGACGGCCATTTTATTAACTATAGCTCCATTGATTTCCGGTTTTTGGGTGGTTTGATTCGCTGTCGTCCAGCAATCGAATTTAAACTGGGCCGTCGTTATAGCAGCTACCCTCCATTGCTAACAGCGAAGGTACTTTGAATCAGCCTGGGCCCGACTCGCTGTCGTGCGACTCGCCGTAGCAGAAGCCCGCCGAAAGCAGGCCCCCTGTAGTCTCGTCTCCAGACCCTTCCCGTGGGGGAGGAAGGGTCTGGTGAAAGTGGGCAGGAAGTTTGGCACAATGGAATGTAATTATGGATGATGACGTAATGCTGCGTGTGATTAGTTGCGGCTTCTCTGACACTTCCGTCGTCTGTAGCTATTCTGTGAGGACAAAGGACTCACAACGATGACAATTGAGGTAGGGCTGGCGCACTGGTGTAGAACATCGTTAATGGCGGGCAGTGGAACATAGCAGATCTTCCACCGCCTGTTGGCAGACTTACGAAGACATCTTTGCCGCAAGTGAACTCCAACACTGCCTGGTACTGCTTGTCCTTCAACTATCCATATCCAAGCTCTTTAGCTGCTCTGGAGATGGCTGCGCTCACTTCTTCAACTGCGAATCTGTTTACGTACACACTCTCCATTATAACTTGTTCCCAAGGTGAGAAATTGGGCAATATTCCGCTACTGATTGGCGCTGCCCACATTCTGGCAGCGGTCACGAAAACCTGTCTACTTTCACCAGACCCTTCCTCCCCTCGCTTGCTTGCGCGCGCTTCAGAAGGTCTGGGAAAGAGACTAGGCTCCCAGCTAGTCCTTACTATTTTTGTAGAACATTTTTATTGTGTCTAGTGGTAATAACAGATTAGTGGTAGGGGCAGGAGGGGTCTTACTTCTGGTTTCTTTTAATGTGTCCAACTGTTGAATGTATACTGTGTAGTGAAAATTTGTACACAGCACACTGCATGAAGCAGTGTGTGGTTATGCAAGTGATTTCTAAACCTATTCACTCCATGCAGTACTGAATGAGCTCTTCACCAGACATCTCCTAACAGCAGAAGAATGCTCTGAGGTGGCTAGGAAGAGGTGGTGGAAGTGGATAGACCATTTTTGTCAAGTCATGTTAACGAAACCTGCAGAGGTAGTGCAGGAAGCCATCCAAATGCTGGAGGAACATGGCTGCCATGTGAAGAAGGAGCTGAAGAGTGAGTTATACTGTAGTAGTACACTTTGTCAAGTTGTGTTCCAAGTACTGCACTATGACAACTTAATAGTGACACATGCACCAACTACATAGACTGCTTTAATGTGCATCTCCACCATTTGTTTAAGGATGCATTCCACAAGGTGTGATGATCTGATACCTCATACACATGCATGCAAACAAACACATGCACACACTGTCCACTCATCCTATGCACTGTGCTGTTAGATGGTTATATACACCTTGTGTAGTCTGTGTTAGTGTTGCCTTCCACACCAATCCTCCTTATCTTCACCTTTCACGGGACTAATCTTTCACAGATTGAGAATTTTTGCACATTTCGTGTTTTAATTTTCTGAATTTCCAAATATTATATTGAAAAATATGTACTTTGAACGTATCTGTACTAACGTATATATCCCACATATGTGAGACATACGAAGCATTTGTGTGTTGCGTCAAGAGTCAGACTAGCTCTAGCAAAGCAATGTCACTGTTCCGCACCACTCTGATCTGTGTACTTCTTCCTTGTAGTATTATCAGTCCAGTTAGGCCCATTCCAACTACCTCTGTAGGGTCTGCATGGTATCTTCAGCAGTGACTGTGTATATATCCACACACATTGTAGACCTTTGATACTGACTTACATTTCGTTTACACTAGTGGAATGGTTCCGTAACCGGTTACGAGAACCGTTCTATGGGTTGGTTCTCTTCGGTTCAGCCCCCGTTTACACTATTTACAGCAAAACAGGATTAGGTAGTGCAAATGAAGTGTAGAAAACGAACATACTAGTGTCCATGAGACGATTTCCATTGCGTAGGCGCCACATTTTTGGGCGAATGGCAGAATTATCAGTAATTGCCGCCTGAACGGCCCTCCCATACAGATTTCAATCGAAAGAAGCACCTCTGCGTCACTCCAGACACCAGCCATTGCCTTCACCTGCTTAGAGCAAGGTACAGGTTTCTACTGAAGAATTGGAACTACTAAAGCTTCTCTCTGCTCTCCAACTACCCAGCTACTCATGAGACAAGTGGTGTGAACAGCCACTTACAAGCGGTATCATTTTTACTAGCAAACGGAACAGTTCTGGAGCGGTTTAGACCACCTACCTGAGGTGGTATCGTTCCGCCTGGAGCGGTTTGCTTTAGAACTGTTTGGAACGGTTAGCTTTAGAACTGTTCCATTTACACTACATTAAGAACCGTTCCAGAGCCGTTCCCCCGCGTAGTGTAAACGGGCTGTTAGTGTACGAATGTTTTGTGCGCCCAGTCTGTGTATCGGTGCTGCTATCCGGTCCCACACAGTGCTGTCAGAGTTGTACCGGGAAAATTTGGTGACTGAAGATGAAGTGAAGAGAATGAAAGGAGAAGGCGGTGACCTGCTTGATCAACTTATCTCTATTCAGTTCACCAAACCTTCAGAAGTGGTGACTGGAACCGCAGTAATACTTGGGAAGTTTGGACATAATGAGGAAGCAAGGCAGTTGAGAGGTTGGTGAGGTAGTCAGACTGCTCAGCAGTGAAGTCAGTTGAGCCATTCCACCCTATACCAGCCATGACTATTGTTTTTGTAGCCTCATCTTTTGGGCACATAATCTGCCTGTATTTCGTCTGTGTGTGTGTGTGTATGTGTGTGTGTGTGTGTGTGTGTGTGTGTGTGTGTGTGTGTGTGTGTGTGTGTGTGTGTGTGTGTGTGTGTGTGTGTGTGTGTGTGTGTGTGTGTGTGTGTGTGTGTGTGTGTGTGTGTGTGTGTGTGTGTGTGTGTGTGTGTGTGTGTGTGTGTGTGTGTGTGTGTGTGCATTTCCAGTATGTGGCAGAAGCTGAGTCAGTATGCCAGAGGGTGACAGATCTGCAGCCAACGGGTCTGGCATTTGGAAGTTTGAAAGCTTGGTTTTTGCTTAGTTACAAGTCTAGTCATACTTGTGAACCACAAACCACGAAGTGTGTCAGAGACCTTACTCTTGTGTGGTCTGCCATGTTTGCCTGTGTTCAGTCGTTTCAAGATTTCTACTCCCAATTGACATTTGCACTTTGCAAGCGATCACGTGAATAAAGTATTTGGAGCTTACCGCATTCTCATGTGTCCAATACTTTATTCACGTGATAAGTGCAGAGCGCAAATATCAATCAGGACCAGAAATGGTGAAGTGACTGTTAACAGCTGTCCAAGCGAGAATACCCATGGCAGATCTTTCTGCCTACTTTGTGTAGAATAGAGCTATGTGCTAGGGACTATGGTAGGGTAATTGTGGGAATGGGGCTTACTTGATGTATGGTAATAACAGCTGGGGTAAGGGTAGGAGGGGTCTTACTTTCTGGTTCATATTACATGTGTCCAACTGTTGAGTGTATTCTGTGTAGTGAAAATGTCTGCACAGCACACTGCATGAAGCAGTGAGTGGTCAAGTGATTTCTAAATCTATTCACACCCTATAGTTCTGAATGAGCTCTTCACTAGACACCTAACAGCTGAAGAGTGCTCTGTGGTGGCTGGGAAAGGGAGGTGGGAGTGGGAGGACCATCTTTGTCAAGTCCTGTCAACCAAACCTGCAGAGGTAGTGCAAGAAGCCATTCAAATGCTGGAGGAACATGGCTGCGATGTGGAGGAGCTGAAGAGTGCGTTATGCTATAGTAGCACACTTTGCCAAATTGTGTTCCAAGTATTGCACTGTGATAACTTGATAGTGGTACATGTACCAACTGCATAGACTGCTTAATGTAGATCAAGTTGCTTTAAAGAAAGTTTCCAAATGGTCTAATGAACGGACATGCATGCATGCATACAAGTACGCACACAGCACACACGATGCGTGCACACATACATACACACACACACACACACACACACACACACACACACACACACACACACACACACACACACACACACACACACACTTTACCACATTGTGTTACAAGTTTACACTAGCAACAAGTGTATGTAGTGATTGTTATGTGAGACCATGATTACATGTATACAATGCTGTTGTAGATGCAGATGGGCTAGGGGCAACACCTGTACTTCCCAGATCAGCCAGTGATCCCGATCTGTTGGTGAATGACTATCAGCAGACAAGTATTGAAGAAATGTCTGTTCGAACAGCAGCTGAGACTGAGGGGGAGGAGTTCAAGGTGGGCTGTCATGTGACCAGCATGTGATGGGATTGTGTTGTCATGTGTTCGTTTATGTGCATGTGTCTATTTCCATTCAGGAGCATGATGTAGTGGTGATCCCTCAAGTCAAAGGTAAATGCCACAACACTAATGTGTTGCATGTTGGTGTCTTCTTCTGTGGGTTTATGATTGGGCAAGGTTTTACTTACTGGGAAAGGTGTGTGTTTGTGTGTGTGTGTATCCTTAATATATTCAATCTATTCCAGTCTGTGCGTTTGTTCATTTGTGCGTGCGTGCATGGCATTAAAAAGAGGCATTTGATTGGACGACGCAATGACGTAGCCGCAAACATGGTCGCTCTGGCAGTGTGCATATGCCTCGCAGCCAGCTGTCTCTTAGACATTCGACGCTCCTCAGTTTGGGTCTTCCAGGTGCGACACACACTTGCGCAGAAGCTTACTGTTATTGTCTGCTACAAGGGAACTGCTCTGCCTATCGATATGTGGGTATTTTTGTTTCACTATTTGGGTACTTTAGCTGTCAGTGCTCTGGGTTGCTGAAAGCCCTCTCTCTATGGCGAAGTAAGCTATTGGGCAGAAAGCTTGCTTAGCTTCTGCACTGCCTTATTGGTTAAGGAAAGATATGACCAAACATTGCAGGTGTAACTATAGATAATTTATGCATGCAAGTGTATGACAGTGGCCGTCAGTGCAAACAAGATTAGCACTATACGCAGGCAGTGTCACCCAGCTGCAATCACCAAAATGGTGATGGATGGCCTGTGCTGTCCACTCGGCGATGCGATGCAGAGCGAGCACGGCCAAAGGCCGCGCTTTTGTATAAGAGAATAATAGAACAAGCAATAAAAGTAAAAGAAAAGTGAAAGAAAATGCCATGCTACATTGATATATTGATATATCATGATACAAGTGGGCTCGATTCAATATGATACCCGGTCTAGAAGGAAACAAGTGCTTGAATAGGCATTGAGCTTAGTAATATCTAATGGCAAGCGTCAAACCAGAGAGGACCTAGAGGTCACAAGTTGATTGTGATGGGTGACTTCAATGCCAGGGAAGGAAATAAAGCTGTGATGTGGAAGGCTGTGATTGGAAAGCATGGTGAGGAGGTGGAAAATGACAGTGGGAGAAGGCTGCTGAGCTTTAGTTCTGAAAATGAAATGCTAGTGATGAATACCCAGTATGACCACAAGAAAATTCACAAGTTCACGTGGACATGCCCTGGTAGAGGACAAAAGTTTGTCATTTACTACTGTTTGGTGAGAAGGGACCTAAGGAAGGAGGTGCTGATGAAAGTTAGTATCTGTGGAAGGAGTAAAATGAAGAGAGAAGAAAGAAGCAGTCAGATCAGAAGTAAAAGGCTGAGAATGAAGTAGGGAAATGAAGTTTTGGGTTAGACTGAGGCACCTAATATGTACAGAGCAAAACAAATAACTGGGGAAGATGCTGAAAGTGCATGGAGAGAGTTTAAGGGGAGTGTCCTGGAGACTGCTGAAGCTGTAAGTACAGTATAGCCTCAGAATGTGTGTGTTTGTGTGTATGTATAATATGTGTTTGGCCTGAATCACTCCCTTCTCTTGGAGGCCTGGAGTACAAGCAGTATAATTATAGATGTATTATAAGTGTGTGTGTGGAATACAACACACTCACCCTGTCACACCTTTGTATGTTGTGAGAGTGGTATTCCTGTCAGTGTTGACACAGGTGTAGTGTTTGTTGAAGGAAATCCATAGCACAGTGGAACCTCAGAAATAAAACCTCCATCTGGGTCTAGCAAAGTGGTCTTATTTTCAAGGTGGTCTAAATTCTGTGAAGTTAACATAGTGTACGTATATGTGCACATGCATTTGGGACTAAACCAAAGTGGTCTTATTTCTAAGTTGGTTGTTTTATAGAGGTGGTGGTTTAGTGGGGTTCCACTGCATGTAATTCATATACAGTAAATCTAGAATAGAACAGGCAATGAAAGTAAAAGAAAAGAGAAAGAAAATAATTAGGAGAAGCAGGGTAACAAATTCCCTGATATGCTGTCTGATTCTTTACACATACTGTAGATGTACATGTGGTCCTCTATGGGTGTGCGAGTATGAACTCCCTTTGTGTAGACATTGGCAGTATGTGGCTATAGCAATGGAGTCCATCAGGGGATCAGCCTGCCTGTTTGTCAAGGGCTGCTGTATTGTGTACAGAAATGCTACTGACATTAAGAAAATGGGAAGTGCTCTTTACAGATGCTGGTCATAGGGACAGAATTGTTGAACGGTCACAGATCAGTCTGGACTTATAGCTAAGGATGGTTTCTCTGATGTTGTTTGCAGGAGGGCATCAGCATCTTGGCCATCTTCCGTGTAGCTCAATGGCCTTTATCAAGGTAGCCCAACATGAACAGTTGACTCTGGAAGTCAACCAAAAGCCTGTAATGTGGAATGGAATCTTAGAAATAAGACCACCATCAGGGCCAGGCAAAGCGGTCTTATTTTCGAGGTGGTCTTAATTCTGAGAACATAATGTACATGTGTACATGCATTTTGGACTAAACCAAAGCAGTCTTATTTCTAAGGTGGTCATTTTATAGAGGTGGTCGTTTAGTGGGGTTCCACTGGTTTCATGTAATAGAGGGGAATTTTAATGACTGCTGAACAGCTAGAATGTGGTCTGGCTAAAACTGGACCAACCACACCATTGGCTACACCCCTAGGCATTAACCTTTTTTAATAGCATTAAGTGCCAGCAAGTTTTTCTGCTTGTCTCTTGTGTTCTAGGTTTTACAGAGGCAGATTGCTCCAGACTGTACCACAAAGCTATCAGAGACAACCCCACCATAGCTCTCCACATTGCAAAGGCCATGACCATTGGACCCCCTCAAGTCGGCAAGACTTCTCTATTCTACCACCTGTTGGGGCTGCCACCACCTGATGTTAGCAGCACTCCTGTGATAGAGTCTGCTAAAACAGTCAGTGTGTGTCCACCTGATAATGCAGAGTTGTCAGATGACGCTTGTCTCATTCCATCATCAGGAGCAATTCTAAATGATGATTATTCATCGGACTCAGAAGACTCATCATCATCAGATGACTCAGAGGATGATTTGGGTCAGAGAGTAGTTGAGAGGAGTAGATATGAAGCCCGTATGTGTGTGGTAGCTGAGAATAAGTGGATGCTGGTAAATAATGACAGTGGAATACTCAGTCTACTCACATTCCTGCGGCAGAAAATGGATGCCTTGGTCACACCAATCCAAAGAAGCACAGTAGAAGTTGAGGTTATTTCAGAACCAATGGTTTATGAAACAAATGTTCTGCCGAGCACACATAATGAGGTCTACCGTGAAACACCTATTCACCCGTCAGGTAATGTATCACCCAGTCATCTTTTAGATGATGCATCACCCAGTCAGCCTGTAGGTGATGCATCACCCATTCAAACACCTGTTCATAAACCTGACTCAGTTGAAACAATGATTAGTCGCATGTTCCAAGAATTGCAGAATCCTGACATAGCTGATGTCACCCTGCCTGATGTGCATCTCCTGCAGTTTTTAGACAGTGGAGGACAGCTGGCGTACCATGATATCCTCCCAATATTTGTCAACATTCCCGCCATCTACTTGCATGTGTTCAACGTGGCAAAGGAGTTGACAAAATGCCCTATAGATGAGCTGTGCTCCACTGAAGGGAAGAAGAAGTATTCAGCTAAATCTGCCATCTCCACTGCTGATATGATCACACGCTCGGCGATAACAGTGCATTCACTTGCTGACAGAAAGGTTCAGCTTCCCTCAGAAGTGACGTGTGAGAGCAAGTCCCCTAAGCCCTGTGCTGTGCTGGTAAGCACTCACCTTGATAATCTGGTTGAAGGAGATTCAGAGTGTAAATTGAAGGCTGTAAATGAAACACTGCATAAAACATTGCAGTCAAAGTGTTACCACCTGGAAAAGATGGTTGTGCCAAATCAAAAATTCAGCCTCATGTTCTTCCCCGTCAACAATATGCTCTATGTTGACCAAAGTCATCAGTTGCGTAAGCACTGTAAATGTAAGCACTGTCGTGCCACCAAGCATCTCAAAAGGAGGCTAACGAAGCAGGCAATGGAAGATGCTGTTAAAGTAGAAGTCCCTGTGAGGTGGTACCTCCGTCAGCTGTTGGAGATGAGCCAGGGTGCAGATAAGCCGTTGTACTCATACAGTGAGCTGTATCAAAATTGCAAGGAAGAAGGTTCTGTTGGTGATGAAGGGGAATTTCATGCCATGGTCACCTACTTCCATGGTCTTGGTCTCCTCATTCACCTTTGTGGAGCTGATGTAGGGCACACTGAAGACAGTGACTGCCTGGTCTTCACCAATCCTTCCTACCTCTTTAAGAACATTTCCAAAGTTTATCAAGTGCAATTTGAAGAGGTTGAAGGAGTTGGCATGAGAAAGCTGAAACATGAAGGCAAATTGACAAAGGCAGCACTTCGGGACCTTGAAGTTCAGCTTGATCATGACCACTTCATGGACCTCCTCGTCCAACTCTTCATTGGAGCAGAGGTCAGGTCTCATGAGAGAGACAGGATGCTCTTTGTCCCGTCAGTACTGACCAACTCACCAGTTGATGTACCCCCATCAGGAGTTGGCATCAGACCACAGGAGGAATCCCTGTGCTTTGCCATCACCTTTGAAGACAAGCATTTCATTCCTTGTGGAGTATTCACAGGAATGATTGCTCGTTTGCAGTCCACCCCAGGGTGGGAGATATGCACCCACTCTATCTCTCGTGTGCGAATGGAGTTTGCCGTAGGAGCAGTAGGCAATGTTCTTTTGTTTGATCATGCCACCCACACCAGTGTACAGCTGGATCGCCATGAAGGACAATACCAGGAGTACCGTGACACCATCATAAAGGCCACTGCAGACTTGTACTGCTTCCTCTTCCACAGCAAGACTGCCAAAGACCCTCACAGTGGGACCTGCAGTGAGTGCAGGGACAGTCCTTACCTGGTCCTTGGACAGATGTGTCA
>OZ025868.1:11972122-12067122 GCA_964019415.1 Ianthella basta | reverse complement strand
GAGAATTCTAGATCTGCAGCTGGTAATTGCAGAACATCGTATAATTGAACATCAACCAAGCACAAATTCTTTTCAAAGTTGCAGGATCACTGTTGACTGTAGCTGCCTCGTGTCACAAAGAGCTACATACTTTGTCTACATACCATACATAAAATTTATGCATGCATGCACTTGAACACACACAGGTGGCCGCAGGGGTACATGGACTATATTAGCTATATATCAGTGCATTGTTCAATGTTTGTGACACATGCAGAAAGCTATATAGTGTATAATTATATTGTGTGTGCCACCATTCCTTGTTTGCATAGTAAGACTTACTGTTAGTGTTAATTGTTTTAGTAAGCACATTCCTTTATGATAATAGTTGCACAGATATTAACTGAGCTGTGATACCTTGATATTTTAGTGTTAAGGTTACAATGCCATGCCAATTTCAAACTTTGGTTATACAGTTAAAGTTTGTTTAACCTGAGTTGGCAAAACAGTTGTAATTATAGTCATAGTTACAGTCATGCTAGACAGTGCAAAGTTTTGTCCAAAGAGTTAATTTCCTGCATGTACAATTTCATGCCATTAGCCAGTAACTCGTCCCTAGCTGACTCTGCATGACCACTGCCACCCTCACTAGGCATTAACACCAGTCTACTGTACTACTACATGGGCTGACTGGACTGCAAACAATGTGTGGCACTTCAAGATCTGCATGATGCAAGGCATGATGCCTATGGCTGCAAGCATTGATGACCAAGTTTGTATAACCATACTAGCGAACTGTAAGAAAATTGAATTATTGTATCAGTTAGGCACATCAGCTTTCTTTCTAGTTACAGTCTAAAATTAGTTTCTCAACATTTAATAATTATAGTTAGGTATGAAATAAAAGCTCAAACGCCTTGCTAAATTGTATTCTTGTTATATAGTTATGATTGACCATAACAACACTAGCACACACACATGCACGTACAGACCATATACTGTAAGCTCACAATACCTCATCTCACAATACTACCCCTCCCCCATGAAGCCTTCGGCAGGCTTCCCTGCTCCGGCATCCCCACAACGGCTGCTCCACAATGGCCATGCAGGTAGGGTGCATGTAAACACGTTGCATGTGCAGCGTGTATATGGCATGATGTGGACAGATGTACAGTGGAATCATGCATGCACTGACAATTATTAATAGATATTATAGACATATATTAATAGACTTGTATATAGCTCTAGATAGCATTACGTAATAGTAGAGCCATAGGAATGTACAGCTTTTGCTATCTTTTCACTGTCTACTGGTGTCAATATCACGTACGTACAGCTGCTGTCATCCGTGAGTAGCCATAACTGCTTTTGGTGAATTAAGTACCAGGTATGTGTTTATTGTCACCCGTGGCCATGCAGGCGTTTGCATACCAAGTACACGCTAGAACCAACCAATTTCTCTCCAGTTGACTTTGTTTAGTTATTCCTTGCACTGAAGGACAATGGACAAGGCTACTCAACAACAACTTTTCCCTCCATGGCGGTCAGAAGAAGGATGGCTGAAAGCACAAAACTTCAAGCCACGAAACACAGATATTTTTGTCATTGGTAGTTCAAAGACAGGCACAACATGGATGCAACAGATTGTTCACCAGCTGCGAACTGGAGGAGACATGGACTTCAATGAGATAATGGAAGTTGTTCCATCTGTTGAGTTTGCATACGATTTCAAAATGGACCTTGAAGTGCAGCAGAAAGCCTTTCCACGCTGTTTCAAGACCCACTTCTGGTACCCCCGCTGTCCTAAGGGTGCTAAGTACATCTGGTGTCTGCGTGAACCGTGTGCTGTCGGATACAGCTACTTCAAAATGTGTCAGGGTTGGCTGTTTCTGCCTGGAGAAATCTCTGTAGAAGACTTTGTGAAGAGTAAGTGGCTATCAGAGGGCGAGCCACAAAAGGTAATAGAGTATGCCTCCTACTTTCACCACCTCACCAGTTGGTGGCCACACAGAAATGACCCTAATGTGTTGCTACTGTTCTATGAAGATGTCAAGGAGTACTATGAGAGTTCTGTTCGCTCCATTGCTGAGTTTATGGGCATCACAGATGAGGGTCACGTCCAGGTTGCGCTGGAAAGAGGTACATTCGAGTTTATGAAACTGCATTCTGATAAATTTAGTGTGGCAAAATTAATGCAGAAGAGCCGCAATGCAGCAGTTGCCCAGCCAGAGCATACTGCACCAATAAAGAGCATGGTACGCACAGGGGCAAGCGGACTGAAGATGCTGTCTGCAGAGCTGCGCAGTGAAATCCAAAAGAAGTGGGAATCTATTGTAACTCCTGTGACAGGCTGTACCACATACCAGGAGCTGAGGGAGGCTTGGAAGCAGGAGAAGGAGAGCAAGTGCAGCACAGCACAGTAACACAGTATAATTATTGAATTAAATAGTACAGAATTCCATAAATACCTCGTAATGTGCTCAGAAATAATGCATTTATGCCTTAGTTATCTAATTGAAGTGCCGAGCCACTTGCACACAAAGCCTATAAGAAATTTGACACCTACTATGTCACATTCGGTGGCAGCTGTGCGGCCATTTTATGTATACAAAAGATTAGTCTAGCTTGCTAGCCCATCCCAGAAAGTGCCCAGTACGCACCAGAGGGGGCAATATATGGGGCAGACATGAACATAAGAGCAAGAAGACTTAATTTAATTGGAATCTTGACACAGCTAATGATGTCCCTACATGATCAATTGGGCTTATTCAATTATAATAACTAGCTGAATGCCCACCCTACGGGCACGTTGCCAGCCTCTTGCAAGCCAGCGAATCGGTACCTTGCTAGTTTTGAACCATCTCCACAGGTAGCAACGGAGGCTGGCTGCTATAACGACCGAGAGTTTAATTCGAACATTTGCCGACAGCGAATAAGATCTCCTGTAACCAAAAGTCCTAGAGACCGATGACTAAAAATGGAGTCTCGGCCAGCGGAAAAATGAAGTATCAACAATGCCCATTGAGAAAGTGAAACATATTGTCAATTGACTAAAGCAAAATGCCAATTGCATAACTGCAAGTGCTATACACAAAATCGTTGATGTAACGTACTAAAGTTGCAACCTGATTTCTGAATTGCTGACTAGAGAAACAAGAAAATTAAACACAGCCAGCTGTGTTTGTCTTGATCTACTGTCTTTGATATAAAAGGCACAATATGTGATATAACACACACATGTAGAGTGATCAAAGTGGTTGGTGAAATATACCTCATGTGTGATGAAAACTGTACCAATGACTCTAGTAACAGCAGTACTGTGGACGTGCAGGGTGGTGTCAGTTCGGGAAGATACATCAGTACTGTACTTGACATCAGGACGCTACCACAACAATTTCCGCAAGAGTGACAAGCAGACTAGTATTCTATGAAAAAGAGCCAAATTCTTCCTGATGAAAGAGACCCAACTGTTCTACGTTGGAGGAAGCACCAAGGAGAACAAACGGAGTTGCACCTATACAGCCACTCTGTAAGGCAAAGACTTGAGAGTGGCAGGAGATTTGTGGCATGCAGTTGTAGAAACAGAACAGTAACAGAAAAGGGGCCCTAATTTCATGAGAGAATGGGTTAGGGGTTAGAGTGGTATGGGTTTCCAAGCTGCAACAGAGGGAGTCCCAATTTAATAAGAGGGTCCCCATTTCACTGTAAAAATGGGGACCCGGGGGCCCCATCCTCATGGGAAAATGGCCATTCTCATATTGAAATAGGGACCCAGGGTCCCCATTTTCACATGACACTGGCATTGCGCAACATAGTGACATTTTGTGATGTCATTCAGAAAGAGTTCTATATAAAGCACATGCACCATTTTTGGAGCAAGTACATTCTGTAGAGTGATCACAGTGCTTGGTGAAATATACCTCCTGTGTGGTGGAAAACTGTACCAATGACTCTGGTAACTGCACTGCTGTGGAAGCACAAGGTGGAGTCAGCAATTTTGCGGCTTTTGGTGTTCTGATAACAGCAATGGGAACTCTAACCTTTGTTCTCAACACCCCTATAATCATTGCGCTATGCATGACACGAGGTGTTGTCAAGGCCCTCAGAGTTTTCTTAATCAGCACACTATTGTCCGGACTTCTGATAAGTGGAACCATGATTGCTTCTAGCCTGATTGCCTTTGTGGACGTCTTCTTTGCCACCCCAGATCCTCCCCTCCTTCTCTGCCGCTTCATTCTGTGGGTGCATAACATTAGTGCTGTGGCAAGAAGCCTTAGCGTAATGGGATTTTCCATAATGGTACTGATTGTTGTACGATATGGAAAGAAAACCATTAGGCCCATTTACATTGTATTACCCATAGCTATTATCTGGGGATTGTCCCTACTTCTAACCATCCAGTACCAGGTACCTCAGGTGTATGCAACTAGATACATTGGGGGTTCAGTCTGTCTGCCAGTTCAAGATGACACAATCATTTTTGAGGCTCGTCTGTTTTTCACAGTCTTTGTGCTCATCATTGCTTCTTGGTTGCCTCTAGTTGTATGCATTGTTGTGCCCATCATTGTCCTCTGCTACATCAAGGAGCGTAGCATCACAGCTGACAATGAGTACAGTAAAGCAGTGGCAAAGCTAGGTCTCTTTCTGATCGCTGGCAACTTCATCAACGCAGCAGGACTCACGATCATCAGTATCCTCACATATGTTACCTCTGCCGGAGGTGCTGAGCTGATATACTGCATTTATGCCATTGTACTGCTTTCTGTTTATCCTGCTCCAATTCTCATTGTCACATTTCTGAAGCCGGTGCGTGCCAAAATGAAGACATTTCTAACGTGTCTGATTTGCTGCTATGCAAGCAAGCTTTCCATGAAATCAGAGGGATCTGCATCAACTGCGGACACAGCTGTGTGAGACCATCAAGAGGTGTTACAGTAGCAAGTGATTTTGAACACGCACTGTTCCATGCATATAGCTAGCAACAGCTACAGTAATGTATAGCATAACTGCGTTTTGCTCTTTGGTTTGTGACTTTTGTAAGTCAGTTTTTCTGCTAACGAAATGTTTAGAATGCCATGCAGTCTCAAGGCTTGCATATTGTTGTAGTATCTCTGGAGTGACTTGATCAACAAGACTGTGTTTATTTATGTCAATTTTATTGTGCACGCGCTGGGAATGAAGAATAAGCATGCATTAGAGAAAGTAATAATACTTATATTCATAAACATGCAGATCAATAAGATTCAGACTGAATCTAAACAATTCATTTGATTGTTTGCCTGCTTATGGTTCAGGCAAATACCACCAGAATATAAGACCTAATGGAAAGTGTCCTAAATGGGATGAGATCATCCGTCATCGGTTCTTGTGGAAATATTGGTTAATTATATGCAAGACTGACAGCCATTAACTGATTTGATTCGCTGTTATCCAACAATCAAATTTACAATCCCATGCACTATCATACCACAGTAGCAGGTAAGCCCATGCTCCTTTAAGTTATACTCTGAGAGGGATGACTTTGTGAACAGTGAGCACGCATGCAGTAAGCAAAAACATACATAACCTACAACACTATACCATACTGAGCAAGTCGAGCTACCAGCAAATGTAGTCTGAAAGGACACAATCAAAAGCTCTCGGCATAATACAAACATGTACATGCATTGCATGGGTTACGTAAGAGCACAGCACTTCATGTACACCAAAACACCATAGTGACCAGTGAACAGTAAACGACAATAACCCAGAATCAACCAGCTATACATATGCATTGGCAGATTAGATTAGTTGCAGTTTGGGGGGAGCCTTCTGGCTGCTCACGCACAACGTCCAGTGTCAGCTACACAATGTCTGGGGTTTGGGACACGACGAGGATGGACTTCTCCACTTCCACCACTGTCTGTCGCAACATGTACTTGCACATCGTAGTATGCGTTTAGCAAATTGGAGGGGTTAATCACTAAATGTACAAAGCAAACAAATGTGCGATGAAAAGTGAAATCTACAGAGCAGCGAAATCAATAAATCCTATTACGTAGCCAAGTAACTCACCTTTAATTACTGTCGGAAAATAGTACTCTTTTAAAAACGCAAGCAGCTCGGGACGTGTACATGGACACGGAATGAAGTGCTGAACATGAGCAGGGGGGTGGGACAAGGTCCTGGGATTGCGCAATACCTGCACCTCAATAATTGCATTCCAGACATTCCAATCGCGTCTCCATATGTTAGCTGACTGTGCTCCAAGGCCGAATGTGCATACCCTGAGCCATGGCAGGGCCTTGTACTGCATTCGCGCCCCTGGTATGACCCGTACATACGTAGCCAAGGAGCCATACGGTGGATTGGGCTTAATTGTCTGACCGCTTTCACGATCTAGTTTTGCAAGTTATCGCAGCGTTTCTTGAGGATTGCCAGCACGCTCAAGCCATTTCTAGCATCCCTGCTATCGAATGTGACAAATCGTGTACAGAGCCAAGACGATTGCAAGGACGTGGCTGCCGATTGCACTCCCATTGCAGAAGCAGTCAGCCTATCTGTCTTGCAGTCCTGAAGTGATCACTGAGGACTCGCTACCAGCTTTTAAGGAGTCACTTCCACAGGAGCACTTGCCCAGTACTCCAGATTAGGCTCCATCTGCCTCGTAGCCAGCATCAGTGAACACTCGTACACCGGTGTTGTAAAATGCTTGCAAAACCTACCTAGATGCTGGGGAAGGGCGGGGAAGGGTCCAATTTCTGATAGCCCTTGTCCAACTGTGTGCTCAGAAGCAAAGAAACAAGCGATGCGACGTGTTTCTCGAAATATGTCTGCTCTTAGCTAGTATAGGTAAAATACACAGTAAAGAGCAGCCGCGTCGGCCATTTTGCGGACACACGTGACCTTGACCGACCCCCCTGGAACTAGTCTCGTCCCCAGCCCACTTCCGGCCGCCATTTTGCAATGGCCCGAAAGGTGGTCTGGCACATTTGCTCGATATTTTGATACCGCCCTTGGGGCGCTTGCCAAAATCTTGGCAAGCGCCTCCACGTCTTGCCATACGCAATTTAGCAGCTTCATTCGCTCACCTACGTGAGTCATATTTAGGTATTCTATCGAATGAGATCAAACTGTACCCAATTTTACCGCTTTCACAATTCTGAACGGTGGCCTGGTACAGTTTCTCAATCTCCGTTACCGCCCCTTGAGGCCATTCTAGCAAGCGCCCCAATCATTGTGCTTCTTGCATGCATGTGACGCAACATACCGAAAGTTTTTAATTAATCAGAATATCGAGCAAATGTGCCAGACCACCTTTGGGGGGCTGGGAACGAGACTACCCTGGAACATGAGTGGGTCAAGAAAGCAGCCATTTTAATAGAACGTGACATTGCGCAATGGCTTACCGACTCTCCGCACACTTCCGTCAGCGACGTCGGTTATTACTATAGCAACTGAAAATGTCTACTGTCACAGTTGATTCCTGAGCACTTCTTCTCCCAGGGGCTTTTCTGCAATGGCAACAGTCGATGAATGTAAGTGATATAATTCTTACAAATCGTATTAGCCTACTGCTCCCCTGTGCTTACAGCCAATTTCACAGTTTTGCAATGTTGTTCACTTCAGCGTATCAAAGCAGTGTGCGCGCACGCGCAGCACGTACGTAGACTGCCTTTAATTTTTCCTTGCAACTACTCTTCTACATGCGTACAGAATAGTTTAACAGTTCTGCAGGTTTCTAGCGGTACTTGCGCTGTCTCACCACTTCAATGCAGTGTTTAGCTTCTCCAAGGCCGAGCAGTCGGCAAGAAGGATTGCCTTCAGTAGCCAGGTGGAGCGCAAGATGTTCCCCAACCATGCGCCTCCCACCAGGTTTGGGATAGAGAGCGGACTGCGGGGAGCACCCAACAGAGGTCCCGGCTGCTACAGTCCTGACATAGTGAGTTTAGTTTAAGGCGGCTGGGTATTACCTCTATGTATGACACAAAGCATTTGGCTCATGTGTCTTTGTTCTGTTGTTTTGTGTACTGGCATGGGCAAAGGGGGTCAAGTGGGGTCAAGTGAAAAGAACGGACCATACATTTGCCTGGGACGTTTAGTGCAGGTTAGGGTTAGGTTGGCATTATATTGGACAATATACGCCTACAGGTGTGGTCCGCTTGATCCGTCAAGTAAAGAACAGACCAGCCACACCCGGACACATGGTTGCGCACATTTCGCTGCATATATGGCTGGCCCGTTCTTTTCACTTGATCTGACAAAGGTAGTACATGTGAAGGTCCTTTATCGGTCACCTAGTGTTCCTTTGTGTTGGCTGCTGTAGTCCCTGTCCCATCTTGCATGTGTGTATGGTTCTGAGATCAGTACAACTCATACGTACGTACCTACTATTGCTAGTAGTCTGTACTGGGCCTATGCACTTCCCTCCATTTACCAGTGTAGCTGATTATGTACGTACAAACATATGCATGTGAATGATAGCAGTGTACATATGTATGTATGTACATACTTTGTATGTTTGCCTAGTTAAATGTAGTGGTAGGCTGTCAGTTTGAGCAGTTACACTGATGTGGGGCATGTTTGTGTGTACTTTTGATTGGTTGGAGGCTGGTATGCATAACTGTACTAACTGTGCCTGTGGAAGTGTGTGTATTGTACGTACATGCATAGTTTGGGGGGGGCAGTAGTAGCCGCGTAGGCTGATCTGCTTGCTGGTGAGTGAGTGGTGTAGGGAGTGTAATCCTAGGATTGTTGTGCTTCATCCAATGACATGACTAGCAGCTTCCCTGTTTCTGGTACTCCCTATCATGACTTCATTCATTTTTACATATTCATAAATAAGCACATACACAAATATCTCTCACGCGCACACATACACACACACACACACACACACACACACTGTTGCTCTGTCTGATGGATGGTTGTATGTACTGCTGTTGCCTGCAGTAAAAATTATTGCCTCTTGCTTACTACATGTACATACATACTTACATACATACTTGCGTAGAGTGCTTGATTAGGTGTAGTACTGTATGTGTGTATGTACAGTATGCAGCAGTTGCTTTAAGTGTGATGGTTGTTGGTCAATGTACACATTGTGCTCTGCAGTATACAACGTTCCTCCAGCCGTTGACAGAGAAGCCTCAGAGCACCAGGGGAGTATACTTTGGAGGAAGTACAGGACCAAGGCTGGTCAAGATGAAGAAGGTAATTTGTCTCTTTCTTTCTACCCATTCGCTTTGTATGTCCCTTCTTCTTATCTCAGACAGAGTGGGTATGTGTGAAGTAGCAGTTTGTGGAGAATACCTTCAGTGAATGCCGTATCTTGTTGGCATGCAAGCACCTTTGAAGGGTGTAACTGTGACGTTGGTTGTTGAGAGAGAAGCAGTTGATAAGGGCTGGCTATGTGAAAGTACATTTATTGTATCCCTTGACTGCTGAGTTGCCAGAGGGTTTTTCAGCTACAGTGTGTGTGTGTAGCAAATCATTACAGTCACTCACAAATATTACACAGGGCCGTAGCACCAAGATAAAAACCGGTCAGGCCATAGATGATGTGACGCAAACTAGGGGGCTGGGGGCATGCCCCCCCAGGAAAATTTTTGAAATTTAGATGTTCTGTGAGTACTTTTGGAGCAATTCTAGGCCCATCAACACTTCAGTGAGTATGATAAAATGTAACATAGACCAACAGGCACTTACAGCAGGAAAGGTGATCAAGTGCCATGAAACAGGTAATACAATGCATTGAAATAAGAAGATTGCGCATTAAAAATCAAAATCTAGTGGTTTTTTGGCTGTCTTTCCGATGCTAGGCAGCACAAATCTCTCCTACCCTTGAATAGAAGACACCATCAATGCAAAGGGTGTGTAAAAATGTTTCCTCCAAGAACAGGAGGAGGGCTGGTCCATGCAAGGAGGGGGGCCAGCCAGTCCATGCAACAAGGAGGGCTGGTCGATGCAAAACCCAGGTCATTAACATGCGCTGACTTTGAATACGTTTTCACCATCCCTACATCTGCCAACATTTTGCCGCTCTTGCGGTCTTGCTACCATCCCCTGTTTCTCCGCCTGCGTATGTGAGTGTGCAATAACAAGGGTTGCCACAGGAGACTATCCTATTGCATGCATATGCCCATTCAAGCTACGTACATGTTCCCATGTACAAATATATACCACCATGCTGCATGCATACATCCATGTACAGCGGATTTATGCAACCTTGCAACAGTTCCCATACCTGGGTACTCGTTACCTAGGATACGAACAGGGTGATATATAATAGGTGAGTACAGTACCAGTCCGTATCCAAGGTAACAACTGCCCATGGTGTGGGAACTGTTACAAAGTTGCATAAATCCGCTGTACCAGACTGAAGGGCTACCGTGCTGTCTGATTTTGCATGGTGATCGATTAACACACCATTTTACGCATCAGAAAACGTCAAAAAACGTCATGCGACATCCGTAAAAGGGCTGTCGTTGTTAAGGTTGATTAGAGAACTAAGTATCTGGCTCTTCCTTGTTCAAACTAAGTCATGCAACACTGTAACAAGACCACTCTGCTTTTAGAACATTGTTTATCCTTAGGCCACTACCACCCTCCCAATTTGAAAGTGTGTTTAGAATGCATATCTTCAATAATTAGAATTTTTGTTACAGCAGCGAAAACCAGTCCGGCCATGGCCGGACCGGCCGGACTGGGTGCTACGGCCCTGTTACATCACTTGTGCACGGTATCTATGTATATTTACATAACCTCTAATGTCTGTGTGTGTGTGTTTGTGTGTACAGAGTGCCACCCCCAGTCCCGTGAAGTATCAAAAGATTGTTCCACTTGCAAAAGTTGATGCGTACAAATCATTCGGCAGTGCTCAGCCTCGATTTGTAATAGGCGCAGAAGAAGTGAGTCACTGTATGCACACGTATGTACACTTGTACCTTGCTGTACATTGACTGGGAGTGATGTGTCACTCGCCTGTACCTGTGTTGGCAGTTCACTTGTTTGTATTCTTTGTATAATAGAATGGAATTGTGATGTGATGTACGTAACGTCTAACGTCATAGAGGGTTATTGCTAAAATACATGCGTATAAAAATTATGGTAATATGTTGTTTGATATTCATACGTACACTGAGTAAATTGATCTAGATGTAATATACGTATGTGATCTGGGAAAATTTCTATGGAGCCTCTTTGTACGCAGTATTCCTACGTACTTACTGTACTGAGTCTCATCACCAAATTTTTGGAGAGCCAAGTACGTACTGTATTTAGTGTGGGCGTATCAGAATAATTTGTGGTGACATTCCAAAGGTTTCCAAGGAATCGAGAAATTCTGTGTGGTACGTATGTCGCAACAGTGTGTTAGTGGAATAACACATCAACTGATTTGTAGATAGGTTCATTGCACAAAAATCATGCTAAGTTGCATGTAGAGCAGAGTGAGGATGGCTGTTTCGAAGACTTACTCTGCATTCTCAAATGTACTGTTTTGTATGTATACGTAGGTTGCCAAAACAGCAACTTTAAGCCCTGTCATGACTTAAACGTTCCCCTGCCGAAATGGTTCCGCTGGGCCGAAAATGGCAGAAAATGGCTGCCGTAATGGTTCCACCGTAGTGACAAAGTCCTTTTCATTTCCTGATATTCTTTGTTGTGGTGGATCTTGAGCGCGCAGCGAAGACATGTCAGCTGAAATTGTCTATTCATTGAACAAAATTGTGCACTGATCGAACCAAAGCGCCTATAAATCGAACCAAAGCGCCCATCCAATGAACGAAATCGCCTTTTCATCGAACAAAACATGTTATCCTGGATTGAGAATGTGTCCCAACTTGGGAAAGACGTCAGGGTACAAGTACAAGACGAATCAGACCGTCAGTCCGCGCTGGCACTGGTGATTTAGCAGAGGGGGAACCATTTCAGTTGCTGTTTCTGTTCTGTGGGGTGGGGGGGCTAATTATGGGGGACCCAAATTTGGCATGACAGCCTCTCCATGGTTTCTACAATATTGCCACATCCTGATGGGACATGAATTCAGTCCATGTCTGAAACTGTAAGGAGTTAAAAGAACTTTCGCAGTTAACTCACCTTCAGATTGATACGTATGTCTGCCAATTTACATAGCTGTGACCTATCTTACCCCAACCATCAGGGCTAGCGGCCGTGCTGGACTCAGCGCTACTTGTGACTATGGACTACCACGTGGCTGAGGGCGATCTTGACCATGTATCGTGCCTGCCAGGAGACTTCTCCCGCCAGCAACATACCTCCTGAGATAGCTTCTTGTACAATCTGGAGGCATAATCATCTAATCCATTTAAGCTGTATATAACTAGCCATGTTACTAGTCTGTACTTGAATGGCCCTTATTACCCTTCAGCCAGGTACATGGCTAGCTTGCCTACAGCTACTAGGGAGTCTTGAAGGAGACAACAATTAGTACATTTAATGTGACGATGGTCTGCTGACCTACTCCCTACAGCTGTCAGACATACAATATGAAGTCACCAGGCAAACCATATTGATAAGTTCTCTTTGAGCTGGACTGAGGCATTTGAGGAACCTTTTCAGCATTTGAACAGATGGACGATCGCCCTTTGCAGTTTGTTCTTGATATAGCTTTCTAAATGTCTGAAGCTGTGCCTCCAGATCACGCCTGTTCAGGTCTTCTCCGTAGAAGTCACACACAAAACACAGTTCTCTATTGCGGTCTTCCCCTGAGCATGCCTTGAAGAGAAGCTGCTTGATATTTGAATACACTGTGAAGCCCGGCTGCTCAAATCGGTCACGGATGCTGGTGGTAGCAAGATCTATAGCCTCAAAGTAGACCTGGCAAAAGAAGTCCTTGGCTGTAGAATGGAATTCTGCTTCACCAGTCCTTTGTTCATAGCGTTGCAACACCTTTCGTTTCCTAGGAAATTGATGCTCTTCCACGTCCCACTGTGTTCTCCTCAGTTCCATTTTCTCCCAGAACAGGTTGAAGTCCCGGTCTGAGCGCATGTCCTGCAGAGTTGCCATGGTGAGCATAGCAATTTCATGACCCTCTACACTTGAGAGCTCTGGACTCTGCAGGGTCTTGCTGAGCTTGTCAGTGTGCCTCAAAATCATATTGCACAGCAGCAAGCCAACAGAAATCTGAAAGTATCCATCTGGCTGCTGATGCCCTGAATTCTTGCCTTCATTTCGGTGTCTGTAGTGGCTGTCAGTGCCTCCGCCCACAGTCTGTGGAGATCAGTGCAGTTTGCCAGAATGTTGGCAAGGGATTCAGCACGGACTGTCCACCTAGTTGGACACAATGTGCGAATTGACGGTGCATCACTATCTATTTCTCCTTTTAGTTGAGTCAGCATGGCATCACGCTTCAGGGAAAACTTGATAAGCTTGACTAGCTCATAGCAGGTGTCAAGGCAGTCCCTCATGACACTAGACTGCTTGACGGTGTCACTCACACTCAGGCTGTGTGCATGACCGTAGCAATGTGTGAGCACTGCTCTGGGCTCTATTTCCCGAATCTTGGCAGCTACCCCACCTTTAGCTCCTGCCATTGTGCTGCAGTAAGTTTCAATTAGCCATTTCTTGCTCTTTGCCCTTGGTCGGCTCAAGGATGCCAAGACCTGCTTCATGGAGCTTTCTTAGCGCTGCCTCTGCACCTTCTTATGCCTGTGTGCCCTAATTTATGTACTTTGCATGCAGCAAAGCTGACACATCCAGCTTCTTTCCAGGGAGCCTCAGGCAGTGAGCTTCTGTGCTGTTAGCTTCAACTGGTACTACATCAAGTGTATATTTAGAATCGCCTACAGCAGGAAAAAGAGAAAAGTACTGTTTCTTGGTGTTTTGATTGAAATTCAAAATCACTGCAGTAAGCATACTCAATTCAGGGATCTGAATATCTTCAGCGATTTCTCCACGTCCAGCAACGAAGGTAGTTTGCTGATGGCAAAGCCCAAGAAAATTGATGGCAGTGATGCGGCCTCTTCACTGATGTTTCCCGGTAATTCCTCCTCAGTTACCGTGGCAACAATACGTGGAAGGCAGCCACAACGCTTAGGCAAATAGCTTACACTGCACATGATGGCGGTCCAAACTTCAAAAATGGTAATAAAGAGAAAATAGAGAACAAAGTTCACAGAATAATAAATGAAGCAAACATACTAGGAAAAGGTTAAAAAGGTATAGTCTATAAGCAAAAATGGTAATTAGTATTTAGTCTGCACTAGGACAGGGTTGGTCTCTTGTGTGCCCTTTCATTGGCCCTTTGCACTTTGTGCATTTGCGGGTTTGCCCTTTATTGGGACAAGGGACATCAGCTGCCAGAGTGGTATTGGCAACAAATTGCCCTGCTTCATACTGCATCCCTTCTCTTTCTTTTTGTGCATCTTGGATGCCCTTCTTCTCAGCTCTCCTTGTCTTCCTTTGAAGTTTGGTGCTTTTCATGAACTTTATGCTAGCATGAATTATACAATTGTAGTCGTGTCGATGCTGTGCAGTAGTGCAGTGGGTGCCCGGCTCGATACCCATCTCCTTGAGCACTTGAGACAGTCCTATGCTTCCCCTGTTGAATTGAAGTACAGCCAAGCCAGCAGAAATGGCAACAATGATGGAGCTGGTAAACACTGTTTGGGACAAAAATCCTACAGCAAGTAATGGAAACTCTCGTTTGCATTTTGAGCAAAGCCATCTATCGCACTCTTGAGCAGCTCTGGCTCACTCAACAAATCAAACAGTGGCTATAGAGCGTTGGCCACTGCTGCAGGCAAGGGAGCTTTGTGATACAGCTGTGTTCCCTTTGCCCTGTCTCTCTGCCAACCGCACCAAGATGTTTCACCTTTTGGGCAGTATTCATGGCATGGCTTCTGATCTTTTACCGCCCCTTGGGGTGATTTTGACAAGCGCCCCAATCCTGGTGCTGCGCACGTGAGAACTCGTCTCCAGTGCATTGACAGTCACATCCATTGCTATGCCCATCCTGCTACTCACAGCTAAAGAGTCGCGTGGCAACTTAATCTTCTGCATGATCTGCTCTCCCAAATGATAGCAGGCATGCTAAGTTCCCCAAGTCTTCTATCTGCACTCGTACGGCTTGTGGTAGGCCACTGATCCGGGCTGCCGTTATGCATAACAGTGATGGGTCAGTTCCTGATTGCAGATGATGCACTGCATGGGCTCGTGTGATAGAGTCAACCCTTTCCCTCGGTAGAAGCTCAGCTGGGTCAGGAGGACTGGGCATTCATCCTAACCCTAACCCAACAGACAACAGTTAGTGGCAGCCACAATGTATCCCATCTTCTTGCATGTACGTAGCATCACCCAACGATCATCTAGGATCATGAGAGCTGTACCCACACCTTTTGTGCACCTCAGCCAAGATGTCATGCGGGTACTGGTACAAGGAAGACTTGGTACCATCTGTGGGCATGTTGATGCGCAACCATACAAGTGCTCTTTCAGACCAATGAGTTCCAGAAACTTTCACAATGGCAGGTGACATCACGGAGCTGGCGATGATCAGCAGACCTCCCTGGGCAGCAATGGGAAGGATCTATAGTGCCTTGCCAACTTGAAAACATTCCTACGTACATTGTACATATAAGCAATGAACAACTAGTGCATATATTATAGGTTGTTGTAGACTGTGTTGGCCCTCTGATGTGAACACACACTGTTTACCAAGGTTACATTGTTACTCATCCTGTAGCAAAGTGTACGGAAAGTTTCCCACATGAATGTCACCACTCACCCAGACAAGCCATCATAGCATGAGTTGATTGAAGCCAGGATATCCTTGCTCCACATTGACGCCTTGCCTAATAACACCCGCTATCTTACCTGCTTCAATGGCAAGAGTAGCAAATCCCAGTTAAGTTCCTTGGTCCAACACTTTTCCAGTCTCTGCCTTTGGACCAACTCATATTGCTTCCACTCAAAATAGTACTTCACTTGTACTGTGCAACTGTCTTGTCCGGCTCCCCATGTGGTATACTGACTGCGTCGTGGCTGCTAATCATCTTGGTGGAGGAGGATGCTTTCTTCTGTGACTATGTGGGCACAACCGCAGTAGCTGCAGACTTGCCAGTGACAGCAGGTTGGCTACACTGGTTCGCGTTACACGTACGTACAGCCTGCAAATCTCCCCGGACTGCCACTGCTGCCCCCTCCCCTGAGGTGAGGGTGTCGCTCTGATCCCAGTAGGGGACAAGCTGAGGACCACCTTCTTGATGGCTTTTACATATGTGTTCTTTTACTCCCATGTCCGGGTCACACTGTTGTACACATTCCTTTGATGTGTGGGTTGTTGCAAAACAAAGTTCGCAGTGGGTAGCCTTCCTTGCAGAGCCCACAGAACAAGGGGTGTAATTTGTGGGATATGTGACAGCCACTGTGTGAGGCCAGTGAGGGCTGCCTGACATCTAAACGTAGAGCTGTACTGGACCCATGCCAGGTCGGCATAGCCTTGGCTGGCAAGTACAATTGTGGCCTGGTATGCCATTGACTCCTGGTATGCCATCGACTCCTGGATGTGCTCCCAATGGGTACGTAGGTGTGGTAGAAGATTTGGGTTATTGGATCATGACAATTGTGTGCTGCCTGCCCAGGAAGAAGCTTGTGCTGGATTTTCTCACTTTGGATATGCAGTGAAGATCGTATAGATGCTGAGACTGCCATGTTTGAGATGCAGCACAATGCATCCATGGTCTATTCATGCATATAGTGAGGACCAGCAGTGAATGCTGCTGGCAGGAGTTTGCACAGCCCAACGTTAACACAATCCTAAAGTGAGCTGTAGCTGTTTGCCCTCAGCTGTACCATGAAGCTCACACCACGTTGCATATAGATTTCATAAATACTAGATTTCTAGAATACTAGAAATTAATGTCAATATTGGGTCTTACTTCCACCAACACTTTGGCGCTCTCTGTGTGTGTCAATTTGCTTTCTGAAGTCTTACATTGGCAGTGTTGTTTGTCTTGTCTGCTACCTATACACGTGTGAGCAACGTGTTGTCTCTGTTCACTCATCCTTTGCAGGCAAAGCCTAACCCTGGGTAAGTTGACAGTGCTGCTGCACATGTGTATAAGTATTGCTACATTGTGTGTTCACCACACACACACACACACACACACACACACACACACACACACACACACACACACACCATAGGCTCCCCCTACTGTTGCTATTCTAGTGACCTGCTGCCTTCTGTAGTCCTGGCAAGTATGAGCATGACGTGCCAGTAACTCGCAAGATCCAATTCCACGAGTCATTCGGTGGCAGACGTGCCTTCTCTTCCACCATCAGCACAAAGTGTACAAAAGGAGAACCCGACAAGGTTAGGAGACACGGTGTACAGTTAAATGAGTTACGTATGTTTGTCTGGTTGTGACTATGAGATAGTGTGGGTGTTATTTTCATGCATAGCCTGTAAAGTCATATAACTCCCTACAATATCTGAATGCAGCTGAAGCATTCTACAGTTATGGAATGGTTGCTTAATGCACTCCCACACAGTGCGTGTGAACATGCATGCATGCAGGTATTTCCATACTCGTGTCACCTAATGACCACTCAGGGCCGTAGCACCAAGATAAAAACCAGTCAGGCCATAGGTGATGTGGCGCAAACTAAGGGGACTGGGGCATGCCCCCCAATAAAATTTTTGAAATTTAGATGTTCTGTGAGTACTTTTGGAGCAATTCTAGGCCCATCAACACTTCAATGAGTATGATTAAATGTAACATAGACCAACAGGCACTTACAGCAGGAAAGGCGATCAAGTGCCATGTAACAGGTACTACAGTGCATTGAAATAAGAAGATAGCGCATTAAAAATCGAAATATAGTGGTTTTTTGGCTGTCTCTCCAACGCTAGGCAGCACAAATCTCTCCTACCCTTGACTAGAAGACACCATCAATGCAAAGGGTGTGTAAAAATGTTTCCTCCAAAAACAGGAGGAGGGTCAGTCCATGCAAGGAGGGGGGCCAGCCGGTCCATGCAACAAGAAGGGCTGGTCCATGCAAAACCCAGGTCATTAACATGCGCTGACTTTGAATACGTTTTCACCATCCCTACATCTGCCAACATTTTGCCGCGCTCATGGTCTTGCTACCATCCCCAGTTTCTCCGCCTGTGTATTATAGTGCAAGTGTACATGTGAGTGTGCAATAGCAATTAAGGGTTGCCACAGGAGACTATCCTATTGCATGCATATGCCCATTCAAGCTACGTACATGTTCCCATGTACCACCATGCTGCATACATACATCCATGTACAGTGGATTTATGCAACTTCACAACAGTTCCCATATCTGGGTAGTCGTTACCTAGGATACGAACAGGGTGATATATAATAGGTGAGTACAGTACCAGTCCGTATCCTAGGTAACAACTGCCCATGGTGTGGGAACTGTTGCAAGGTTGCATAAAATTAATCCGCTGTACCAGAGTGAAGCGCTACCGTGCTGTCTGATTGCACGGCGATCGATTAACACACCATTTTACGCATCAGAAAACGGCAAAAAACGTCATGCGACATCCGTAAAATGGCTGCCACCGTTAAGGTTGGTTAGAGGACTAAGTATCTGGCTATTCCTTGTTCAAACTAAGTCCTGCAACACTGTAACAAGACCACTCTGCTTTTAGAACGTTGTTTAAACTTAGGCCAGTACCCTCCTCCCAGTTTGAAAGTGTGTCTAAAATGCATATCTTCAATATTTAGAATTTTTGTTCCAGCAGCAGAAACCGATCCGGCCGGACTGGATGCTACGGGCCTGCCACTGTGGTCAGCTCTATCCGTTCGTGCCATCACTGTACTCACACCTACACATGCATGTGTGTATCATAGCAAACTTCTTACTTATCAGTTCACAATTGGCTGCAAGTTGTTTGTGCCTCCCGCAGGTACACAGACATGCCTGTAGACAGGTACGTGTGTGTTGTGTTGTGGGTAGTGGACATGTGTTGCTATTATCTCCAGTTTCATTTGGGGTGTACCACAAATTAGCCAACAGCTAATCACCAACCAACCACTAACCACCATCAATTTACATACTATTATTCCATCAGATTATTGTAACATGTGTTGGCATGTCTGGTATAGATTACATATGTGTGAGTACGTACGTACGTACATAGGTACATACACACGCGTACTTATACATATTTAACTTTATTCCCAAAGTATTGACTGCTGTCTTCTTCAGCTACTTCCACCTATTGCAGAAGGCAGCTTGGGGTAGATCTTTACGTAGTTAGTTACCTCCTCAAAGGTTCCTACATAATTGACACAGCCCTGCTTATCAGTCTGAAGGTGTTGAGGATTTCTTACACTTAATTTGCCCATTTCTCTTCCATTTCCTTTGCCTTCCCTTTGCACAACAAGATACCAAACACATTTCAACAGTCCAATGCTCCTGTTGTATGGAGACGGACTACATAGCTATCATGTAGTATTCCACTTTACACAGAGACTGGCCTTGAAGTGGAGGCATGTGTGTGGCGTTGGGAGGCATGAACAATGCTGCATTTGTACCTAAGGCCTCTTGTAGCACTGTGGTGTGGTGGTAGCATACATGTACGTACATACGTACGTATGATATGGCACCCAGTGCAGGCCCTTACTGATCAGACATGTACTAGCAACAGTAACTAATATGTAAGTTAACGCCACTGTCACTTTGTACTTGTGGAAAGCTACTATGTACGTACACTGGATGACTTTACTACATATGTAGCTACTCAGATCTCTACAAATACATGTATATGTAGTACTATACATGTTTTACAATGGAGGTTGCTATTGGGTACAAACCACATCAAGACCTTTGTCAAACATACTGTATTCCTGTTTTCGGACGTGTACCACTATGTGCACCACCTTTCACATAGCCGCTACTGTCTACATCACTATATGCTTAGCCTCATTCTTCATTCCTTATGCACTTGATGTGGTTTCAAGCTGTGTTGTTGAGCAGAATTGGGTTGTTCATGTACCTATTTTGAAGGGATAAATCAGTGAGCAGTTTCAACCTCGAGGGTCTTAGCAGTCGCAAAACATTTGAAATTGACAAACATTGTTTAGTGACTGACAAGACCCTTGAGATCGGAATACCTCACTAAGTTATCCTTCTTACTCTGCCATATTTGACAGCTCAGCAACAATCCCATTTCCCATTGTGCACATATTCACCAGTTTAGACCATTTCCTCAACACACCAGCTGGGAAGGTACATGGCATGTGATGGGACTACACAGTGTGTGGTGATGTAGTACACCTGGCCGTGGTTGGTCACTGAAGCCCTGTGTGCGCAGTGTGGCTGAGTCATTAGATAATTGCCTGTACTGGGAAGGTAGTACCTTCAACAGAAGCCATAGGCATGCCTCCATACCTGGTGTTGGCATGCCATTGGGCTTCACACCTCAACTTCCACCTACTCTGGGCAGATGGAGACCAGACCGTGGTCAGGCGCCTAACCTCAAGAATTTGTATCATTTTTCAGTCAAGGTATATAGCTGCAATGTTGTGTGAAGTTGAAAGTGATTTCCTACCTATCCCACCAGGAGGCTAGCAATAGGATGGCTCATTGTCTCACTGCTGTTTGACATTCATGCTTTGTAATATTGTGTGTGAATACACTACACACTGTCACCTTCTGCAGTGTGCATGTATGGGGAAATACAGCTGTGTGTGTTGTATTGGTGTTGGCAGAACACTTTACACTTGTTTGCATCCAATTCACACAAGTACTGCACCTTACTGACTTACTTCCCCCTCCCTCCCCTCCCTCTCACCCTCCCACTCTCCCTCCCCTCTCCCTCCCCCTCCCCTTCCCTCCCCTCTCCTTCCCTCTCCCTACCCCTCCCCTCCCCTCCTCCCCTCCCCTCTCCTCCCCTCCCCTCTCCTCCCCTCCCCTCTCCTCCCCTCCCCTCCTCCCCTCCCCTCCTCCCCTCCCCTCCCCTCCTCCCCTCCCCTCCTACAGTGCAACGTCTGCAGGCAGACTCCTGTGGGAGACTACTACGAGTACAGAAGTGACGTCCTCTGTCGGCAATGCTATGAGCACCAGCTCAAAACGGGTGAAAAGTATGCCCCAAGGCAAGTCTGCAGTAGTACAGGCAACTCTTGGCTTGTGCAGGAATTATGTGTGTACATGTATAGGAACTGGAAGGAATGGGAAATGCTCTGTACTACTGCACACGTACAGTATGGACAGCTGTTTAGTTGGTGCATAGTTTATAAAAACCACAGGGATTGGAAACATTGAATTTATACATGTTATTATGCGTTACAATAGTATAAATGTTAGTCACCTTGTATTCATGCATGTTGAAGGTAAAGGTGGGCGGTATATCGGTATTCTTAGTTATTTTCGGTATTAACACGATACCGAATATTATCGGTTCCTTGTTAAGAGATACCGAAAAACCGACTTATTTCGGTATTGGTCAATATTATGTGCTACAGCTGCAGCCAACACTTTACAATTAGGAGTACAAGCTCACAGATAGGCAAGCGTTAGGCCTAGAGCAAGATCCTTTCGTGTCCTACGTACGCAGGTTTTAGTGCCCTTACTTGTCGCGTCGTCGCTCTTCCTCAAATCGGCGGAAATCGTCTATGGAATGAACATCCCTCGCGATGGCAAAGTCTCTTAGTGCCTGCTGGCGTCCGTCGGTTCAGGGGACAGTCGAGCGGGAGCGCACGTACAACCCACCATTTTCTTTCACGTTCGAGAATACGGCCTACACAGTGACGTATCCTGAGGTATTCGAGCGAATTTCGCGCGATTTTTGAGCGATGGCGGAAGAGCGGATCGTCAGAAAGAGCAATGCAAAATCGCCCGTGTGGGACCACTTTGGTTTCAAGGCAGGAGAAGATGGGAAGGCTGTGGATGATGGGAAGCCTATATGTCTCCATTGCAAGCGCAGTGTTGTAGCTCGGTGGGCTAACACTTCAAATCTGTTTTCTCATTTGCGATCAGCACACCCCATTCAATATGAGCTAGCTCATAGTGGGAAGAAGAAGACATCAGCTGATAGTACTGCGGGTCAATCTACAAAGCCTGGTGGTAGCCAGCCGACACTTGCTGAGGCTTTCTCGCAATCACAGAAATACGATCGAAAGAGCAAACGATGGCAGCAGCTGACAGACTCTGTCACATACTGTTTGGCAAAAGACATGCTGCCAATCTACTCAGTTGAGAAGCCAGGTTTCAAGCAAATGATGGCCACTTTCGACAAGCAGTACACCCTACCTGGACGTAAGTACTTTTCCAACACGGCTATCCCAGCGCTTTACACCCGCACCAGAGAGCAAGTCATGCAGGAGGTTGCACAGGCAGACTTCTTCTCTGCAACAACTGACCTATGGTCAAGTGAAGGAATGAAACCGTACATGAGCTATACGGTTCATTTCATCACCAATGAATGGGAGCTCACAACTCGGTGCCTCGAGACATTGTTTCTTCCTGCAGATCACACTGGGGAGAACATAGCCGATGCCATGCTTGCAACATTGGAGTCATGGAGACTAGACCAAGACAAGCAGGTCTGCTTGACAACAGACAGTGGTGCCAACATGATCAATGCTGCTTCTAGACTCAAGTGGCAGAGGCTGTCATGTTTTGGCCACAACCTGCATCTAGCAGTAACGAAAGCCATCGACAGTGATGTTCGATGTACTCGAGCACTTGGGCTATCGAGGAAGATTGTAAGTACATTCTCCAATTCATGGAAGAAGCGCCGTGACCTAGCCAAAGCACAGATGGAGCACAGTCTCCCCCAGCATTCTCTTGTTGCAGATTGCCAAACAAGGTGGGGCTCAGCACACAAAATGGTGTCTCGAATTCTGGAGCAAGAAACTGCTATTCGTGCTGTCTTAAGCGCTGACCGCATGAAATCCCACTTGATTCCATCGTGGCAGGATATTGAAGTGCTTGAGGCAATCACCAAAGCACTGACACCTGTGGCAGACCTCACTGACCTTCTATCTGGTGAAAAGTATGTCTCCATTTCTGCTGTGAAGCCAGTGCTCAGCCACATGTCTACTGAGGCTCTTGCTGAGAGTGATGACGATACACCCCTCACCAAGGACATCAAGCGCCGTATCCTCACTGACATCGAATCGCGGTATTTGCATCCAGATGTTGATGAACTCTTGGATATTGCATCTTTCCTGGATCCACGATTCAAAACTGAACACATTTGCCATGAGAATGTGGACTCCATCAAGGCACGGCTGCAGGATGAAGGGATGGAACTAGCTGGTTGCATATCAGTTGCAGAGTCAGTGGAAGACCAAGCAGAACCTGCTGAGACTGACAATGAGCCACCACCAAAAAAGAAAAAGCTTGCTACGATCCTAAAGAAGAAGAACAGGACAACTTCAAGCACATCACGTGGTGATCAAATGGAAAAAGAGATGGAGAGCTACCTCAGTGCACCAGATGTAGATGCAGAAGACAACCCTCTTCTATGGTGGAAGGCAGAAGCTCTTCGTTACCCCATATTGGCCAAGCTAGCGAAAAAGTACTTGGCAATATGCGCCACAAGCTCAGCTTCAGAGCGAGTTTTCAGTGCTTCTGGAAAGATTGTGACACCGCTAAGAAGCTCGCTCAAGCCTGACAAAGTCAATAAACTAGTGTTCTTATCGCAAAACCTGTAGTACATTATTGCTGCTGCTGTTTTTAGTATTGTATCCATTGTGCTTTCTTGCTGCTTATTTATACACTTAGTTAAAAAGTGAACAGTTACATCTGTTCTACAAGGAGCGCATAATCTTCCTCGATAGCCCAAGTGCTCAAGAACATTCTGTCAATGGCTTTTGTGACTGCTAGGTGCAGGTTGTAGCCAAAAAGTACTTGACATTATGCGTTCCTGGTTCTACATGAGTACAATGTAGTGAATTAGCCAAAATAGTCGGTATTTAGTAATACCGAGGTATTAGAGTGAATAATTAGTCGGTATGAATAAAACTCAATACCGCCCACCTTTAGTTGAAGGTGTGTCGTCACCAGAAATATCCTATTTTCTTACTTTCTTTGAATCTCACTTGTTGTTTGACTGTTACTGTATATGAAACTATCAAGGTTCTATTCTCCAACATATTCATGTACACAGAGCTAGAAAGAAGCAACCAATGGCTAGTACATAACTTTGTAAAAAGATACTCAAGCAATTGTAGAATTTGTGACAACAAATTCTCATCGACTATGAAGAAAACCTTTCTATCATTGAATGTTCTGGTTATAAAGCAAATGAAATTATCATAATAAGTGGCAAACGTTACCTTTGAAAGAGGTTTCACGCCAGGCAATATCGTCAAAAATCTGTTGCCCATAAGGTAAACTGTGGTTACAAATTCTAAGATATACATGAGGTCCGACAATCTTCATTCTTGTGTGAATCTGTAGAGGATATACCTATTTATCATGCTACCCAGCAAAGAACTGACTCAACCTCAAATAAAAGGAAGAGAATATGAAGTTTGTGACGTTCCAGTGCAGGTGCAAGCCTTTATGGGACTTCCTAAGGAATGAATCTGTCATGTTGTTCATGAATATGATTATCGCTTAACAAAGGCATGCTACACCTGCAGAATAATGCTAGGCAATGATGACAGGCATATCGTCACTGCAACACACATGAACACTGTGCAATTGCAGAGTTGCCAATCCATGTGCTTGTTATTATCTGTGGTTTGTGCTTACAAACAGGTTTTATCAGGAACAATCTACTGTAGATGCATTACTACTACCCCTTGGGGAGTGTAGGGTGACACAAGCATTTGTTGCTATTGTGACATTCTAAACCAATTGAGATAAGTAATGAAGCGTAAATTGGTCATTGTACTAACCCTCTTACTACAACTACATGCTTTGCTCTTTTTGCTGTTGTTGCTTATCAGTCTTCTGTGACTGGTATTCCACTGCCCCACAACATCTAATGCCTCTCTGTGTTACGTTGTCTTTCACGTGCTGTGTGTTTCTCCCCTCCCAGTTATCTGATGTCCTTCAGCAAGGTGCGGGACTGCAGTGCCATTCATCGACATGAAGGGACAGCAGCTACCATCATGGTGAGCCAGCACAGACTACACATGCAGCAGCACACTTCTAAGTACTTTCCACTGTTTTATGCGGTTAAAGTGCTAAGCCTGTAAATTGGCAACCCGTGCCGGAGACAGAGATAGAGCATTAGAGATAGCATACAACATTCCTGTATTACTAATTGTTGCACATGTGTATGCTTATAGCGTCTGTCCACTTAGAGAGTAAGCAGCATTGTTCTAGAGGTACTGTGCACACAATGCTGCAATCTGTGTAATGTATTCAATGTATAGCATGCACATGTACATACGTATGTACATACGTATGTTACTGGTATCATGTTGCCCATGCCCTAGTCACTGACTCCCCTCCTACAGCAATCAGCCTCCACTGCTGAACCTAATAACAGCAATGTGTACGTATGTGCCATGTAGCCACCTGTTTCTATAGCAAGAGGTCTGACACGTCACTAGTTCCTACCCACATGTCCGTATGTGTGTGTGTGTGTGTACCTCCACTGGCTGCCATTGTGAACTTTGTGCCATGCTGTAGTGACGCCGCCATGGACTACTGCCTGGCCATGTCTGTGTGTATGCATAAAGTGTTTGCGTCTTTGTTTGTACTAGGTATGTACTTTTAAGTTTACTTCACCCAAACTGCCTGTTCTCTCCCCGTACAGCTTCAGTCAGACAAAGAGCAAAGGAAGCTAAAGCAAAGAGAGGCATACCTTAGTTTGTACTTTGCATAACTTTTAACATTATTTGGCTGTACATACGTATGATTATATATACATGTTCTGCGTATGCTTTATGCTCTCTGTATACCGAAGCATGCAGGACTGCATGATGTCATTCTGCCTCCCCGGCCACTTACTCTGGCTTGCTGACATCAGCAATGTGGTCATGTGCTTTGCACGTTGTCCGCCTTCCCCCCAGCTATAAGTAGCGGTAAGCTAACTGGACACTGTTGCTTCAGGCGCTCGCTGGCTGGATATAGTTAATGCCATGGCTGCTCTTCAGTTGGACCGTCTGTGGAGGAGGCACTTCTTTGCTGCTGTCACCGCCGCGTGTCTAGTGACACTCGTTCGGGCGTCTCACGACGGAGGACAGAAGGAGCCAGAGTATCGCCCAGACACGTGCCTCTTCGGCGACAA
This sequence comes from Ianthella basta, assembly GCA_964019415.1. NCBI lineage: Eukaryota > Metazoa > Porifera > Demospongiae > Verongiida > Ianthellidae > Ianthella > Ianthella basta. The sequence continues at coordinate 12,040,967 of OZ025868.1, read as the reverse complement.
GCACAAGACCGAGCCTAGTCCAGAAGGTAACGAATCCAAAGCACAAATAAGTCTACTATAATGCCTAGACAAGGCGCATGACAGGGGCGCATTCATGATTGGGTACTGTAGATTCAAATTGCTATAGATCCTCCTGTGTATGGAACTGTACCTCTTTCACCCGTTTCCACTCCAATGAGCAATAAGCGCATATTGTAGCTACGTACCATGAACTCTTGATATCATCTGATGGGTGTAGGTCTTGTATACATGTGACAGTATAGGCCTCAAAGCCACGCAGTATAACGTACATCACCCGTCCACTGTTGTGTGTTAGCTTACGCCCCTATAGCTATATGTTATGATCAGCTATATATACAACAAGAGATAGCATTCCTACTTGGCTCGGGTATCAAGTTATGTTGTTGCTGTTCTCTTGATGTGGCCTCAGATGATAGCTACAAGACCTGTCACCCTTGGAAGGAGGCTGCTTGCTGCTCTGCCGAGTTCACCCAGCAGCTGGACAGGGATGTGGTTACTGACATTGATGGATTCCACTGGAATCGCTGTGGGAATTTCACAACTGCCTGCCAAAGGTGATTATGTCAACAGTAGCATTCTTACCTAGTCTTGCGCGCCAGCCCCTATTATTGTGCAATCACGCATGGAACTCTCATGTAATATGTGCAGTTCATTGCCAACCAACAGTTGCCTGCCGGATCAAGGGTGTGAAGCGCCAGAGTGCAGAATGTTCTAAATCATCTCAGATACCAACAAATTTGACTTAGCTGTTCTTTGTGAGGCATGTATCATTAGTAGCAAGCTGGATCAATGGTGTAACTCTCGAGCTGGATTAGTGTAGTGGGCATTCAATGATACAGGATCTAGGTCTTTGTCAGCTGTTAGATGTCAGCTGTTTATCAGCTAACAACGTTCAACATGCCGTGACATCTTTGTATCACTGAACCTCTCCCTGCAAGCAAATCAATGTCAAACGTGATACCATTGATCCGTTATTCTACAGAGTAATGAGTCTCTACTATATCAATGTTAAATCTGTTTATACACTAATACGAGATTCTGAGTAAGACACAACCGATAATGATAAATTAAGTGCAGGACGTTTCGAACTGGAGGTCTTGTCCACTGCGTACAGGATAAGGGGTGAGGTGAGAGGTGGCTATTTATAGCATTAGGGGCAATAACATTGAACAATAATTGTTGTTATTGTCCCTAATGTTATAAATAGCCACCTCTCACCTCACCCCTTATTCTGTACGCAGTTGACAAAGACCTCCAGGTCAAAACGTCTTGCATTTGATTTATCATTATCAGTTGTGTCTTGCTCAAGAATCTCGTATCATTGTATTATCAACGCAACTATGAGCCTCTACAACATCAAATCTGTCTATGCCTGTATTTACAGTGATGTGTCCATTGCTGATGGAGTTGAAGTTAAGATCAGTGAACTGTATTATTTTGACAATGTGTCCCACTCTGTTGCAGGTTCTTTGTGGAGATTGAGTGTTTCTACCGCTGTTCTCCTAACACGGCACACTGGGAGGGTCTCTTTCCTTCCTCCCTAAACCACCTGCCCCTCTGCTCTGACTACTGTGATGCATGGTTCCAGGCGTGTGCAGCAGACATGTCCTGTGCTGCCAACTGGATATCAGACTTTAATGTGACTGATGATGAAATCAACTACTGCAGAGCGGATGCACAGTGTTCAAGGTTTGACCAGGTAAAAATTCTAGTTGAAGCATGACGTGTTTCTGCTGCCATCTACCATTGTTCAATAAATGAACTACGTAGCTGAATGCCCACCCTTTGGGTAGGTCCCCAACTTTAGCTGCCTGTCGTTTAAATTTTGAGCATTTAGCATTCCGCAGACTCATTCCACAAACGTCTGTATGCTCAGAATTTCTTTTGTTGACTCATTGCATCAAAGGGAGTCCATGCAGTGGTGATGGCGTTAACTCTCTTAAGTCACTACCTGGATTGCTGTGATGTACTCTTACATGTTACATGTTTGCTGAAAGTTGGTAGAAAATGGAAGGAGGGGTTCGAGTTCGCCTGTGGAGTGACCTGAGCTATAAATGTATCCATTTGACACTCACCTCGTGTGACCAAGTTTCTGACCATAATTATAGTTTATATACTTCTTGGCTACAGATGGTGTAGTTGGACACCTTATTACACACAGCCATGCTTGAGAACTGCTTGTGTTATATGTAGGCATACGTATATATATCATGTTACGTATGTGAATGGCCTCTCTTTTCCAGCTGTACAACGATAGCCGAGCCCTGTGCAACACTTTGTGGGGACCATCTTTCGAGTACTCCACTGATGTGTCCACATCACCTAACAGGACGTGTCTTGTTCCGTGGTTCAACGACACTGACACCAACCCCAATGAAGCTGTCGTTAGGAGAATATTTGGCATCACTAATTCTGCAACAAGTGCTGGTGGCTTCACTTACCTGCTTGCAGTGACAGCTTTAACCATCTTTAGTGTTCTGTCTACCTTATTGTGACCCACTCATTCAATCTGTGCCGTAGAAGCAATCACAAGCAATTTTGCCACTTCTTATGCCATAGTTCACACCTTCATTGCATCATTAATTGAACTGGAAATGTCATCATTCTAATTCTACATCAGTATTACACTCATAATTTACATAATGAAAGTATTACTTTAAATTATAATCTAATTGCAATGTATCATCAATACCGTATATACTTTAACTTTCACAGGGTTAAACTTTCTTGGTTGTCGCGGATCAGCAACCATCCGCAAAAGTTCACCCCACGAAAACTATTTCTCCTGCTTAAGACTCTGCGACCACGAAAGTACTGTAAAAACATGAAAAACGTGAAAACTCGCAAACCGTGAAAGTTTAACCCTGCCAAAGTTAAAGCGTATACGGTATAACGGATATGCATATAGTGAAGGAATGTCTCGACATAGCACATGTGGTAAATGGTATAGTCTAGCTAGTGTGCACATGCACTAGCCTCCAGCTGTGGACCTTCCAAGCATGAGTAGGTCTAGCATGTAGTACACTAGATAGGCAAATGTATGACTGTTTGCATGCATCATGATCAGCAGCACTGATTTAACAGCTTTATAAGGTTTGTGGACAAGCCAGTATGCATGGCTCCATGAAGAGATTATACCACTCACATGTATAAGACAAAGATATAGACCTTGCCAATTAATGACTGCTTTCTTAAAATAAGTTATGACCACTCATGGATGCATCATGATCTATGCTTATTTTATTGTCTAGGTATAGTTACCAGCACATGAAAGTCATGTGATCTGAAAGTACTGTGCATGCAGCTGAATGTATGCTGGAAAGAAGTGGAGTGCACATACATGTATACATGTGTCAACCTGCCATATTCCTCCTAATTATATTCATTATCACCATCTGATCAAACCTTATTGCCCACACGTACAATACAAATTTTGGGAATACTTGTCCTGTTACATATAATACATTTCATGATCATGCAATACTAATGCTGCAATACTGTGCATGCATGTACGTACTTCAATGCATAAAGGCGTGTCCACGTTCACACATATGCATTTTGCTATAAGAATCAAGAGGTATGCCATGTGCCTCTGTGTATAGTGTATAATCGATCCTACGTACATTTTACCTACATCTAGAGTGGCTTCCTTTGTATGTGATAATGTGGTAGGGTTCATGCTACGTTGTCTAGCAGATTAAATTTTATGGAGTGTTGATGAGCATTCACATAGCTGTAGGTCTGCTTCTAGACGTTTCGACCACGAGGGTCTTCATCAGTTACAAAAAACTCATCAGTTTTGTAACTGATGAAGACCCTCGTTGTCCAAACGTCTGAAACCAGACCTACAGCTAGCTACGTGAGTGCTCATCAACGCTCCATACATAAATTTTAAGCTTCCTTTGCATACATGCACATATCACATGTGTGAGCTCTGTACACGCATATGGGAAAGTCGCATGTATCATGATCATGTGCACTGATAATCCCTAGTCTTAACTTGTACCCAGTCATGTTTCCATTCTGACTTTCGGTTTGGAAGTCAGAATGGAAATGGGTACTAGGCAGGAGGCTAGATTCCCACAATCATGCACATTGTGTGCTTATCAGCTTTCAGCAAAATCTGCGTTGTATAATTCCCTTTGAATTTGATTATACGACCATGAATAAATACCAAACTTCCTATGACTGCCAGACAGGGATAAGGCACTCATGAAAGGTATTAAGTTAAGTCACAGTGAAAATGAATGTCGGTCTCTCAAGAGTCCATCTCGCCTATTGTTCTAGATCATACTGAAACAAACCATACTCATCTGCACTTGATATTAATGAGCAGAAGAAGGACGACTCCATCTATACAGAATGAATTTGAATACAGTGCATGCTAACACATAATTATAGCAATTGCTAGTGACCCATATATCAATTGCAAGGGGTCAAGGAAAGACATGAAATGACTTACAATCAGCAGATACTTGCAAGTTGACGGCTCCTGCAGCGACATGCTCAGAGACACACCTTCCATACACCTATAGGAAAAAAACGTAACATGTCAACGATCAGTAAGGGCAAAGCATAACAATTATCTTAAGGAGGAACAGTAACAAGACCAATCAGGAGTACTTTACATGCACTTAACTACTCATTTGCTTTACATTTAACCGCTAAGGCAGAATTGGCACTAGCTGTTACGGTAACTCACTTCATTCTCACTTGAACGTCTCTAGGTTTGCCTGTTAAATCACACTTGTCACCCTTTGCGTAATAATGCACAACGGCTCTGTGTGGAATGTATTAGCAGTGGAGTGAAGTAGTCAGTATAGCCAGCTAGACCCTCCAATACAACAAGGGGCTATGAACTATCAGCATATCCATATATATGAAAGCAAACTTAGATCACAGCTGGCTAGTGAGTGGGTCTATGAATCATGCCAATAACCAAATGCAGTGTGTAGTGTACGATACAGGATAAACAGCTGCAAACGCTCACCCTTTGGTCCTATACTGATCCAGCTTGCGTTTGTTCTTCTTGTACCAAAGCTTATGGGCTTCCACGTCCCAAGTGCCCAGCAATATGTCTGTCTGCCCTCCTGCATGTGAATGAAACTGCTTCACATGACTGCCGTAACACACCTCCTGCTTCCACCATCCCTGGCCCTATATACAAGAATGCACAACAGTGCAAATATACGTACGTTTATACATACATTTTGGGCATACATGTAAACTGATTAGTGCGATTACCAAAGTTAGCTCCCTGACCGAGATGGTTGGAGCATTCAAGTAGAGGAAAGTGCTTGAATGGAAGAAAGGAATGCAGACACAACTTACCCCTACAAGACATTTAGTGCCGGCCAGGAAGGCCTTCACAAAATCAGCATCTGGTTTTGGTGGTTTCACCCCCTGCTTAAAAACCGTTGACACCTGCAATCAATGTGTATATGTAGACACAGTCACACACATATATAAAAGCTATAGGTTTAAAGAACAGCACAGCTAAGACATACGTGGTCTCCAGAAGGACCACCAGAGGCACTGCCGGATCGATCAGGAGGAACACTGCTCATTTCAGTAATTTCTTCCTCAATTTCACTCAGAATTGCTGGTTTCCTGCACATAATTGAACGTGACAATAAATACAGTCTAGCCATTGTATGGATTTAAGTAACATCTCAATGCACCTAGCAGTGGATTCCCTTGTGTAAGGTCCTATTGAATATGGCTATACCATACATGTACATGGCACAGTCATGCATTGCTGTGATTTCCTGCATGAGTGTTAACTTTGATATGGCCAACAATACATCCTTACAGTCTGTGCTACTGAACTAACTCTAATAATGTCGCTGGTTGTGTGGTATTAGGTCAGTTACTACATGCATTCGTATGTGGGAATATGCAAAACGTCATTCAAGTAGAACGTGCATTGGAAACAGTTCTACCAGTAGCCTCTGTGGCCAGATTCTTAACAACAGCACAGATTAACTACACCATTATGATGCTAAATTTAAGGCGATATCGTATGGTCAGGAGTGTCAGTGTGAAAATGGCAGCAAAATACGGCTGATTCAGAAAGAGTTACATGAGCTGGAGGTTGCTAAACCATCAGCAGTGTAATCTGCTTCTCCCGATCTTCTAAATGCAGGGAGCACAGTATAAGTGATGTCATACCTTGACACCGAATAGCCGAAGTGAGAAAAGATCCAGATGGCCACACAAGAATACTCTACCAGTGTCAGCCATTTTTAGTCCAGCATCCCATGACTTCCATAAACAGCTAGGTTACCACGTGTACCAGAACATAAAGTACCCTAAGCAGATGTCACCTTATTGCATTGCACATCACCACACAATGCTTAACTCCAAATGGTAGATACCGTATGGCCAGAAATTTTGGCAGGAATTTATTTAGGCGAATTGCTGACATTTCTGTATTTGGCGGAATTTACTTTGGCGGTTTGGCAAAACCATGTGCCATAATGATATTCATAGCAAAATGGCTAATCCGGATGAACAGAGCTAGATCAGGATCAAGTAAATAGAACGGACCACGCCTGTAGGCGTTTATTGCCTAATATAATGCCAGCCCTAACCCTACACCTAACGTGCGCTAAGCGCTCTGGGCAAATGTACAGTCCTTTATTTTTACTTGACCCTACTTTCGTTTCAATCCTTAGCTTTTCCCAGGAATGCTGCAACGTACAAAGGCTTTCAAGCCTCCTTTTGGCAGATCTGCTGACGCTTGCCCCAAGCCTGTGACGACACACACAATTGTACCGCTCCAATGCAGAAACAGAGAACAGCCTGCCGAAATCTGTCGCAGTAAGTTACCGACAATGATCTCAACGGCTGCCTTCACAGCGACCGCATATACGACGCCATTTGGATTGCCTTAGGATTCCTCGCGCTTTTCGTCCACCTCCGGTGTGCAAAACTCTTCGGAAAAGTGGTGTCCTCACGCTGCTGTCAGTTTTGAACTCCATGCTGATGATTAATCTATAGGCCTGGCGCAACCAGGCTTGTTAAGTGGGAAAACTATATGATTCCACAAATTTTGGCAGAAGAAATATTGGCGGGTTGCTCTCAAAACCACCAATCCGCCAAAATTTCCGGCCATACGGTATATCATAAGGTAGCACTCACTCTGGACTTCCTTCTAAAGGATTGCAAACAATGGACTGAACTGGTGCCTCTTCAATCCTGTGCAAGGGGAAGCAAGATGCAGCTGTCTTGTGCAGTGAGCATTGGTTATAACAGAGGGATATTGAACTACAAGTCTAGCTACTTATGCACAGACATGCTTCACTAAAGCAAACCCTAAAGATGTATGTTACAACAACAGCCATTGTCGACCATTGTCAATATCTGACACAACAATCGCTACTCGCAGTGCTAGTAGCACCTGAAGGCAAAGAAACTATAACTATGTACGTAAGTAGACATTAATGTAAAATAAACTGAAGTCACTGCATCAGCACTGTCAAGGACTTGCTTTACCAACACTCTCACCTGTAGAGTGGATTCTTGCAGAGGAGCCTGGTGGCAAACACAGCCAGGTACTCACAGCTAGACATTTCCGATATTTGAACAAACTACAACAAGAGAAGATAAACATTTATCACACTAAAGTAGAGTGTTGCCTCACTGTCACTGCTTCATACTCTACCAAGGAATAGGAGACATGTGCTATAGTACATACTGCATACAATCATGTGTTATGTGCAAAATTGACAAATAGTGCAAAGTCTCTCACTTTTATCACATACACTCACATATATGTACTGATAGCACACATAATCCATATCCACATTTGGATGTTTACTACTGTATTTAACATTTAGTCTAGCGGATAGGCATGCTCATTGGGCTGGATCACAACCAAGCACTTCAGTGCCAATTGGACAATTGCAAGCTGAAATCACATACAATGGTTGCAATAAAGACAAATCAATAAGTAACAGGTGGTTGAAGGATGCAGGCACACAGGAGCATAGATGCCTTGAATTGTGTCCCTGACGTGCACAAGCCCATCATACCTCAAAGGCTGCTGCTTTGTGGCAGATGAAGCGCAAGTGGCATTTCCTTGGACGTCCAGTCAAATCACACACATCACCTCCCCCTATGGTGATCTCGTAATACGGATAGCTAATGCCATTGTAAATCAATGATTTGACCTGGAATGGAGAAATATATAATTAAACGATAATAGCCTACTCCATTCTGAAGGACAATAAATGGCCAATGCAATCTAGAAACGCACAGACCATTTATTATTGAGATAATAAATAGTAAAATTCATGTGCACAGAATAACAACTCTCGTCCAATTTGCACTGGGCAAGTGAATCTTGAGCAATATGCCGAGCCAATCAATCATAACTCTTCACAGAATATTATGGCCTTGTAATTCATCATCATATGCGTACGAAAAGAACGAAAGAAAACTAATACAATGCATCTCCAAACTCACCCCTTCTTCGTCATCTTCAGCCCTCTTTTGCACTTCAGGGAACTTCCCCAGGGTATATTCCGTCAGTTTAACTTGCTACAGTGAATAGTTAGGTTAAAGGATGACATCATCAGCACAGTGTGAATAAGTGGCCTTGGCCACAACCACCCATAGAGACACTCACCTGGTTTGCTAGCTTCTCTTCATGAAACTGTGTAAGTTTACGCTTGTAGCAGAACTTGTAATGCCAGTACACCTCCTCCTTTCGTGTGCATGAATTAGACAGCTGCTCAAGCAGGTGGGCAGGGTGTGTGCCCTATACAAAGGGAGTGCAAGGAACCCTTCACTGCTGTCAACCATTATATCGATCATTGCTAGGGCAGTCATATAGGCATGCATGGTTAACATTGAGTGACCCTGCCAACCTCTTGGTTCTCATCTTCTTTATCGTCACCACCAGTCGTGCCACCAAGTGTTGCCTTGTACTTGCAGGAGTACTTCTCCCTGTTTCTAGTAGTCACTACCAAATGATCAGGGTCTGTTATCTTTAGGAGATACAAAACATGAGCAGTAGTAAACTACAATGAACATGGCCTGGTCTACTTAGGAGTGCGAAGGATGGGATGACAACTAAATAAGTACCATGTGTAATGTGTGGCATTGAAAGTGCCATATTCTGACTATAGCTAACAATAGTGAAAGCAGGCCTTAGAGCAACTGTGTGGCATAAACCATAACATTCCCTATACTATAATACGTTATAGTGTATAGCTATACAAATCCTACTGGGCTGACTCTGGGCACGACAGATCACAGGTACAAATAGTCATTATAATGACAGTTGATTCAATGAAAATATTCTCCTACAACTCACTACTACAGACTGTTAGTTGTAAGATAAGTGCTAGCCACGGGAGAATAAAGTTATCAACCGAAGCCTCAACCTAATCTTGATAATCTCATATGAACAGCGTACCTCACTATGTGATCCAGGCCATTGCAACTGAAACACATGATTGCTGTCAGTAAACGACTCGCCACAGTGGAGCAACAGAAACAACACGAGAACACACGTACCGTACGATGTGGCAGCCATTTTGAAGTGGGCGTGGTTCAGAATGGTTGTCATACAGACAGTGCTTTGGGGTACAAACTCTCAGAGCTCATGCACCCGCATGCTGGAAAATCTTTGCGCATGCGCAAACAGTGGCTCCCAGGCCGTCCTTTCCGCCCCGCGCTAATTAACTTGGACAGCCTGGGACGAGGGTATACAATGTAAACTAAAAACTGTGGTTTTCCATGTTTTGTCAGTGAGGCCCTTGGGAGCAAGCACTAGCTTGCCATTTGCAGTTTCACCATTAGTTTACACATGATTAATTGCCCTTGGGTAAAACAGGGCACTTTTTGTAGTGAGAGGTGTGTACATAAATTATGCATGCAAGCTTATATGCAAGGAGGAACGTGGCATAACTTTCATTTTTTCCACAAAGATATAAAATAATAACCAATAATTGTGTAATTATGTAACAGTGAATGTGCTACTAGCAGTACCTGCTGTTTACCCACGGAAAGTGTTCACTAGGCAGCATATTGGCCAGTGCTTTGTTGAAAGGTCTTTGCATTAGGCATAGCATCCTCTTTGTTGCATCCTTCATAAAAGGGTCCTCACCACTGTCTGCTCCTCTTCCTTTGCCATCTTTGCTGCCACTTGCTTGAGCAGTGATGTTGTGGAGAAAGTTCTGATAGAATGGTGGCCTTGCAGTAGCAGTCTTCTCTAGTGAAGATGTAGGGAGAAGAGGAAGGCCAAGAAAAGTGAATATTCTATTGGCCACTGCAGGAATATTCTTCTTCATGTCTTCCAACTGAACAATCAGTATATTCTCTCTCTTGATATGCTTCAACCAGAGATGTAGGTTGGCATAGTAAGCAGACTCCTGCAGTAATAATGTCACTCCCGATTCACTGGTTTTCATGTCAGGTGTTTCCAGATACTTCCAGTAGTGCCAACTGTACACGCACCATAGACTGTCACCAGTGTCATTCACACAAGCCCAGTAAGCCTGCAACTGACGTTCTAGGTAACTATGTAGCTCATTGGACTTAGGAGTACTGATGTTCACAAGCTGGAAATAGAAGTGTGACCTCACCTGGTCTATCGGGTCCCTCACACTCACTATGTACTTGGCATAAGGGAATAGGGTGCTGAAGAGAATTGGAGTAGCATCACTGGACATATTCATGTTTGATGCAAGTGGAAGGTTTCGTATATATGTAGGTGACAGATCTCCAGTAATCTTATCAGGGTCCTTGGCTATTTCTTTTGTAGCTGGTTCAAGATACCCATTGAGGTAGACCTCCTCAAAATCTTCGTCTGGATTTGCAGAGTTTACAAGAAAGTGGCTTTCCTTCATCTGGTGTCCTGTAAACTTGGGGTGCTGTTGGAGTAGCTGGTATATTTCTGTGGTACCACATTTGGGAAACCCAATGAGGAAGAAGTACGGTAGGCACCTCAAAGATGCGGCAGTCCGGCTATCACTTGCATACCAACATGGATTCCTGTACTCTGGCAAGAACTCTGAAGGAACGTGGGGGAGAAGTCTGTTGACAAGGTCTGAGAGTTGGGCCATTTTCGGATCAGATGAGAAAAAGTACCAATCGCAAAGCTTGTAATTTAGGTACTGCTTATTGCGGTCACTGGCTGAAGAATACATGTAACTAATGCCCACTACTATTGACAGAAGAGCGATCACGAAGATGAACCGAAACAGGCTCTTCTGCCGATGATGGGTACGCATCTTAGTATAATTATATCCCTCAGCGAGACGATGGTGATATTCGTAAACAACAAGAGGTGACAGGAAACGAGTACACGTGGGGTGGGACATGTCAGTCCGTTTACATAAAGTGAACTTTGTGGTATTCACACCTTGTAGTGCAAAATTCATAGACTGGAAGTGATCAAAATGATGAATATACAATAATAAAGCCATGCAAACAGCCTTATACACCAGTAAAGCTAAACAGCACAAACACTACTATTGTCTCTTATGTTTGGGTCAGTGTCGGTCAGATCCACCACTAGACTGGAAGTGATCAATGCTCGGACACTTTTCGTTTTTCTCAATCTGACTTCTAGGAAGGAGATGAAGTGCCCGAACCATCTTTGGAATAAGATAAATTGCTGACTCTAGAACACATTATAACAGGCATGTCACCGACACTTCTCCTTGCCACTCTTGAAGAGTCGCTTCAGCTCACTCAATGACAAATCAATTCTCGGACCCGTTAATGTATTATAAATAATTACAGTTGCACTAAGCTATCGATCAATGAAACAACTACTACTTTGCTCAACAGACATTTACGAATGGCAGACCCTCTGGAATGCCTTGATTGATTACTCACACGCTACGCTCTCGCTGCATGTGATGTGCGCGTGATTCGAGAGGATTGAGAAATCAAACGTCATATCCGGCGGTGACAAAAAACAAAATTTAAAAGGGCGAGTAGAAGTTTTGGTAAGAGGGAAACAGTGCTGATGTCTTCATCGTTTTCAAAGTTCAACATTTCAAGCCAATACATAGGAATCTCCCACGGCAAACGTTGCATGGCGTCATATGCTTGCTTCCGGTTTGTACTCCATATATGGTTTGTCACAAGAATGTCATGTGATGCGCTTGATGAAGCGGCTTTCCTGCCACTGCTTTCACAAACCGCCGTTGTCGAAATTGCTGAGACGATTTCTTGGCCAGACAAAGATTGAAATGGTTAGTCAAGTGAGTTTTCTAACTATTCCATGAGAGATTATGCTTTGAACCATTCCTATCTAGAGTTGGGCGACCCAAACTTTCTTAGATAAACAAGTAGTCGCTGTTTTCTTGCTATAAGTTCTCAGTTGATTGGTTGATCAACTAATCCCTCATGAATAAGTTAGATAGTACTGTTGCGCACCCAATGATGTTGTTCTTTACCTGCTGCACCCTTCCATTGATTTCGAAATCGGCGATTCACCATTTACTGCTATTTTTGCTACACACCATTATTATATTAGTAACTGTTATATGTACTGTTTGTTGCTTACAACAGTTTGTTATTTACTGCTATTTTGGTGGCTTCGTAATTGTCGTTATAACTCGATAGAACAAAGAATTATTAACAACGTTTATGCACAGAGTTATAGAAGAGTTCTTTGTCTTTACTTTGGTACTTGTCCAGCTCTGATCCAGCTGAGCTTGTCGAAGATATAAGCAATATGGAGGGCAAAACGGCTGCGCATTGTTTACATAGCCATGTCCCACATGCGTTATTTTCACACACCATTCTGGGATGCTAAGGCATCTTCGGATAGCGCATAATTTGTAATCGCCTGTTGACAATGAGTGATGCTGCAGAGCGGAAGGTTTTAGCTCAATCATATATGTCAGGTTGCCAGGAGTTGACCTTAGGATACTAGTGGCGATGTTTGTGCACCTACTCCTTGTCCTAATCGCCCAATGCAGCTGAAACTGTGGTCTGAGGAGCAGATAAATCTTCCTGTGGAAACAGTGAGATCAGGGAAGATGGGAGTACAAAGGGCTCATCAGGAACTTAGTGTCCTACATGAATTTCTGGGAGAGTGCAAGAGGGAGGAGTGAGTGGGCCCCAGGCTTACCTTACCAATACACTTCTTGGTGGAATGTGTGTTTGAGTTTCCCAGAGCCCAAAAGCAGGTCATTTCCATTGCACAATCAGTGGCCATTAAGTGGCAGGATAGTGTTGAGGTATCCAGCGGCTGGTGTCAAAGGCATACGCTCGCAGGTATTGACACCTTTAACATAATGATTATGTATTATAATTAATTGCTGTAAGGCTGTGGTCACTGTTTGCTTATTTGTTCATTATGTAAGCAGATTGATTTGTGCCCACATGCCAGGAATAATTTTGTGCAATGGGATAATTAAGACATGATCATAGACATAAGTGTCATCAGTGCAGGTCTTTGCACTCCTATATAGTTGCCAGTAAAGACCTATAGCTAGGCATATCCTATCTCTGTTCATGATGTGCTAGCCTACACAGTGTGGGTGAACACACACACACACACACACACACACACACGCGCGCGTGCGCGCACACACACAAGTTGCAAGTTGCACAGTTTGCATGCATTTTGGGAAAGGGAAAGAATGTGCATTCAAGTACGTGTTCTGTGGCAGGTGGTTTACCCTGTGCATGATTGTGTAACAAATACGAAGTAAGCGTCCACTCAGACTTCAGAGTTCAAAGGCAGTGGGGTGTAAAGCCATGCAGCACTGTAATGGCTGTGTATGTGCAACAGCTGCTGCATGTTGCACATACACGTATACATATGCCTGTTTTGAAAGTAGTCTGCTAGACAGGATCATATAATTTATAATTAGCTGTATAATTATAGCTAGCTATAATTATAGAGTAAAGAGTACTGCATCAAATATAGATAGTTCCACAATAGTTAATCAGCCAAACAGTACAGTTTGAACAGGCCATTCAAGTGGATCAAAGTCTGTGTCAGACCATGTAACGCATGCCAGCTGTATGAGCAAGGAAGAGAAACAGAAAGACATGAGAGGAACTAGTCCATCTGTGCTGACATGATATTGCTGACTTGCATTTGTCAGCATTGATGCAGAACACTACACCACTTAAGAAGCTCATCCGACATATCATTCACCACGACACTCGATGGGTGCCAGCAACCTATGTAGTCTGGTTCCCATGGGAACTCATACATAGCTAGCTGTACACAACTGCCTTGATAACCTATACAGTGCAAGTATTGATGCTTCACAGTGCAATTGGGTAGCTATAATCCCTAATGAACAGCTTGGGGAGTGATTGGCCATTTAGCTAGCTACCTAGCTAGTTAGCTAGTGGCTAGCTATAGCTAGGTCCCTTTCGCCTCACACTACATGTAAATCATCTTCATACTTTGGGAACGATCATTTTAGCGCAATGATATTGACTTATTCGCTGAATGTCGTGAATACTGCGCTATAATGTAGCTGTTACCACTGCCTGTTGCAGGTATATCATCATCAACTGGCATGCTAGGAAGCCGGAATCTTTCCGTATACGCTGTCCGTAAAACTAAGAACAATATGGCTTCTTTTGCCCACAGACGGAATCCGTGCCCTTTTATTGGAAACGTCAAATTTTGTTCAGCCTACCCTATTAATACATTATCTAGCTACCTCGTAAGTTCTTATTAAATGTACCTTAAAATAAATGAAACAACGAATGAAAGCAGCTCACCGGATCTGTTTAGCTATTGGATAGCCATTTTGAAGAGAGTTGGGCAATCATCTTTGAAACCGCTTACTTTACCTTGCTGTGTGCTTGGACCAAGTGGGATTATGAACATAGCGAAGGTCTTGTTGGTTGCTGTCCTGCTTCAGACATCTCTTGGACAAGGTAGTCTATTCAATGATGTGTTCCCCTGTAGCTATTTTCGCAATAATTTGGCGGTTGAAACGTTCTACATTTGATGTACTACCCTAGGTGTGAATGTGCAGTGGTTGTTTCAGTATGTCTGTGAGTCAGTCTGTCAGTGTGGGATCAGTAGCACTCATTCTGGTCCCTATGCCAGATTCACAGCAGATGAAATAGCTGACCAACAACATGTATGTATAATTATATATCTTGATTTCTGTGGCAAGTGCATGTTGTTCCCAAACATCTCAATGCCCAAAATTGTTCCCATTTGGTTAAATGAATGGTGTACACAGCCATGCAGCCATGCTGTTGAGACAAATTGTTTGTGATCTGCAATCTATGCATCACATAAATATCCTTGGAATCATGCAAGTTAATTGCAGCCTCAAAATGCTTCTTATTGTTTAGTGAATAGATATATATCGATGACATGTGGCTGCAGGATGAAACACATAATATATTTAGTGTGAACTTGTACTGGTACAATAGGGTACCACCGTATGCATGCATGTTATCTCACCATGCATTTTATGCAAAACATGGATTATAGACACGAGGCCTGCACAAACCACTTGTTTAATGCATGCAGGTAAGTGCAGGCAGGGTGTACAGCGATATGTGTGCCATTATATAGTATTATGTCGCTTATGTCACTTCATTGCCTTAGAGCCTCAAACTGTTGCATGAATCGCCTTGTGCCTTCCCCTCAGTGATTGCACAGCACCCCTAGCTTTGAAAGGGCGACAAGGATCAGCTTGGATCTATGTCCTGACTTCGCAATATACCACTGTCAGTGGCAATCATGACTGCAGTGTCCATGTAACAGACAACTGGTTTTGCAAAGTTCCTCCATGTCATTGCCAATTACAATATGCTAATTTCTTTCAACAACTGCCGGACAAGTGGATCACATTTTGAATGTTTGCATGGCGGACATGCAAGCTTAATACTGCTCATTAGTGAACAAGTTAGGCAAACAGGTTAGGCAATAATTCCCTGCATGTAATAGCGCACCGTTGCCGAGTACTAGGCGTCTATTTACCTGACGCAAAGCACACATGCTGTTACCTCCTCCGCCTTTTTCATGCACTGTTTCAACGTCAGTAGTGTGGCTTAGGTCTTGATCTGCAGATTCGTTCAGTCCGGGAGTGTCAATGATTTCTAGCTGGATTGGGGGACTTTCTGCCCCTCGTTTAAATTGGCCGGTCGCACTGTGTACACGTTGTGTTTGGGGCATTCCATCGCGACCTCTGAGGAACACTTGAGGGGCATTAGGCGTCTTGTTGGGGTCGAGGAGACAATTGCCGAGAGTGCTTTTGCCGCTTCCAGTGGAGCCGATGAGCAAGATCACTTTGCGCCGCGCTGGAGTTGATGGGTTCACTCTACCAAATGGTACCAAGGCAATGGATAATCTTCCAATAACATTGAGGGTATACTGCATGGTTGCATGTCGGAGTTTCCTATTATCTTGGCCTAGTTATAGCTTACTGCCATGCCCCACCTCCCCCCCCCCCCACACACAGCACAACAAATACTCTATGATATGGGATGCACAACAGTTAATACCCTTGGGATTAGTTAAACCAATAACCTATGACAACTTTCTCCACTCCCTCTGTCTGCTGCCTCTTAATTAATTAGCATTATGCATAGTTATTATGCATACTAATATACACCTGGCTCACAAACACTATCTAAGGTGACCCTGTGCACGTGCATGAGAAGAGGTCACTGCACTGAGTCATAGATATGCATAATTATGCAGCCGTTGGAGGGCACATAATTTGATTACATGCACAGTCTAGGGGCAGAACGGCAAGCGCACTGGCTCAGGCACCACATAATGTAGAGTAAAATGGATGATCGGCCCGCAGAAGAAAGACAATACCACAATCTTCTGCAGCAGAGCAGCTGGAGAGCGCTATGTAGCCCCCCAAGAACATGCCAGGCTGCCCTCAATCAGCATGGACAATTTTGCAGTGTCCTCCTGAGCGGGACAGACTTTTTACGGCGACAAACAAACTTACAAACAAACAAACAGAGAAATATAATTAATAGTGCATTACAATAAGATATCTTATAGATATACACATGCATGGATAAGAGGAAGTAAACACTATCTGTATTATTATGTCAAACAGGCATAACTATCCAATAGTATTATTTGATACGGTTATGCCTGATGTTATGCAATGCAATTTTCCTCATACCACAAGGTGCGCGTGATATAAACATTGGCCTGGTCCACAACCATATCAGAGCAGCTCTGTCTCATGTGTGGTACAACTTACATTTATTGTATAAATGCAAGCACAGTTATACTACCTCAGTTAACGTATTATAATTATATAAACATACCAACATACCACCGGAAGCGGGACATGAAGCCATACAACAAAATGTCAAAATGAAAACAATATAGGGTCTGCCTGCGGCAGACCCTAAAAAGTAGAGCTATTGTCATTTAGCTTAGAAGGCTACCCATTGAGGAAGTATTTGTTACATACAACTCAGGACTAACCTTACTTCCCAGTGAAAGAGCATGCGTCAGTATAGAAAATAACCTTGATATTTCTTCTCTGACAGCAAACCATAATTATGTATATAGCGAGTATGGAAAGCTTTAACTGCCAACTGGGAGTGTTCTTTGTATGTTAGAAACCATCGTGAGCAAGTTTCACTCATTATTGCTACTGCATGCTTCTCTCCAGAGACATTGTTAGTGAATGTAAATTATGAATCAGGCACACATGTGCATGCACTGCATGTGTACCTGTGATACAGTATACGCACTAATCTAAGAAATAATAAATATTTAAAAATATCTACAAGAATAGTATGGATGTAGGGATAGCATAAAAAGGACAGAAACAAGTAAAGGCTATTGCACAGTGGAGCATTAACTATATGGTCCCTACATGCAAGAATGCCGCACCTTAAAGTCTTACATCCTTGAATGTAGCGTACATGGTTAATGCTCCTCTACTACTGTGCAAGAGCTTTAATTTTACTTGTTTCTGTCCTTTTTATGCCATCTTTGCCGATTTTTATAATTATTTCTTGTTTCTCTACTTTTTATAGTGTGTAGTTGCTTAGCTAGTGTGTAGCTATACACACTAACCTACAACCATATATAGGATGTTGATGCTGCTATTGGACCTTATTTCTGTAGCCATGGGGCTCAAGGTTTCTGCTAATGTGTTTATATTATTGGAAAATAACTTCATATGTATGCAGTAAATGTTATGCTTCAAACAAAGCGTAAGATTTCATTGGGATGCATGCAAGGTATACATTTGTGCATTGATGGAAAAACTTATAACATCTGATCTACATACACACTATATATATATAGTACTTGGCCTTAAATTTGCCAGCATCAATAAGCAATCAACTTTGAATTCATCCAGAGGCATGTTGTTTCCTAGCCTTCTACCCAGCCTCTATTTCCATTCTGATTTTGCTTTGGAAGCCAAAAATGGAAATGGGGATCGGCTAAGAAACTAGATAGTCCCACATTTGTACGCACCTTTTCAGCCTTATACTTTTGGCAATATCAATTCACTTTCAATTTGATATATACCACCATGAATAAATTACAAACATGCATACTATATATGATTGCCAGACAGGGGTAAGCCACTCAGTCAAGCCACAGTGTAACATGAATGATGATCTCATGAATTCATCTTGCCTATTGTTTAGGGTCATACTGAAATACACCCAAATCATCTGCACTTGATATTAGTGAGCAGAAGTAGGACGACTCCATCTATACAGAATGAATTGGAAACAGTGTATACTACAATAGCAATTGCAAGTGGTCCTAAAGGGCAATCAATTCAAGTCCTATATGATGTGCCATGTTCCCTTGGCCAGAATACCTAGAGCGCAGTCAGTTGAACAGTACTGGGCAATAATTTCTTAATATGTGAGTGCATTTGAGAAAACTACACACTTTGTGCAGTTTATCGATTTTGAGCTAGTCACACTGTGTTAAAACAGAGTGGTTGAGCTCGATCTCTATTGCCTTTGTTGTGCTTCAATAGCTGCGTCAGTTCCCAAGATATACTTGCCTAAAATGCAAAATTATGCTAGGTGCTGGGCCGGAAATAGGCATTTAAAAATGTACTTCCGAGTTCCAAGTTGGGTCGTCGTGGGAACCGTATCTGCCTCGTCTTCGACACGAAAGGTCTTCACGCTCGTCGGGAATGCTGGATTAGTGTAGGTATGTTGACTTTGAGCAATGCCTGGTTGCCTTGAATAACGAGCGTAGCTTTTTATGCTTATGTGACATTATCATATACGTAGCGCACGATGGCTATTGTGTAAATTCAAACTCTTCGTTTGAGCTTGTATATGGTGCGCACAACAGCCATTGTGTAAATTTGCAGTCTTTGTTTTAGCTTCAGAGAAGGACTATAAGATTCGCAGTCTTCGTTTTAGCTTCAGAGAAGGACTATAGGAATCACAGTCTTCGTTCTAGCTTCAGAGAAGGACTATAGGATTCGCAGTCTTCGTTTTAGCTTCAGAGAAGGACTATAGGATATGCAGTCTTCGTATCTCCTTCAGAGAAGGACTATAGGATTCAAATTTGGCCTCAAGATAGGGACTGTACCATGCACAGATATGAATAACAGCATACTTGGTTTTCTGTGAAATATCACCCGCATGACTGTTTTGTCCCAAAGCTAGTTTACATACTGCAGGAATTCATGGAGTTCCCCACCCAAGGATTGTGATTGCACCAAGTGTTAGCTGCCACCAGCTTACAGCTGATTTCTTCAGTGGTACAAAGCCCACAAACTCCACACATGCCCAGCCATGCGAGCTTCCAAGAAGTGATCAAGGAAAGACATGAAATGACTTACAATCAGCAGATACTTGCAAGTTGATTGCTCCTGCAGTGACATGCTCAGAGACACACCTTCCATAAACCTATAGAAGAATACATAACAGTTAGGCAAAATGTAACAATTATCCTGGGAGCAAAACCAAGTAGGAGTACCTTACATGCACCTAGCTACAGCATTTAATATGTATTTAACAGTTAGGGTGTTGTAGTTTGACTGTTACATCGCACTTGTCACCCTTTGCGAAATAATGCACAACGGCCCTGTATGGAAATGTATTAGCAGTGGAGCAAAGCGGTCAGTATAGCCAGCTAGACCATCCATACAACACAAGATTACACACTTGCCTCCTATCAATGGCAACATAAAACTGTATGCCAAAGCTGGGTAGTGAAAGGGTCAAAGGTTTGTTGTATGAACTAATAGAGGCATGTAGTGCACAATACAGGGTCAGCCGCAAATGCTCACCCTTTGGTCCTATACTGATCCAGTTTGTGTTTGTTCTTCTTGTACCAAAGCCAATGGGTTTCCACATTCTACGTGCCCTATGCCTGTCCGCCATCCTGTGTGTGGATGGAACTGCTTCACATGACTGCCGTAACACACTTCTTGCTTCCATCATTCCTGGCCCTACAAAAATGTACAACAATGCAAGTATACACATGTTTATGCATACGTTTTGGACATACATGTAAACTGATTGGTGTGATTACCAAAGTTAGCTCCCTGACCGAGAAGGCCAGAGCTATCAAGTAGAGGAAAGTGTTTGAATGGAGGACACAAGAAGAAGACACAACTTACCCCTACAAGACATTTAGTACCAGCCAAGAAGTTCTTCACAAAATCAGCATCTGGTTTTGGTGGTTTCACCCCCTGCTTAAAAACCGTTGACACCTGCAATCAATGTGTATATGTAGACACAGTCACACACATATAAAAGCTATAGGTTTAAAGAACAGCACAGCTAAGACATACGTGGTCTCCAGAAGGACCGCTAGAGGCACTGTCGGATTGATCAGGAGGAACATTGCTCATTTCAGTAATTTCTTCCTCAATTTCACTCAGAATTGCTGGTTTCCTGCACATAATTGAACGTGACATTAAATACAGTCTAGCTATTGTATGGATTTAAGTAACATCTCAATGCACCTAGCAGTGGATTCCCTTGTGTAAGGTCCTATTGAATATGGCTATACCATACATGTACATGGCACAGTCATGCATTGCTGTGATTTCTTTCGTAAGTGTTAACTTTCATATGGTCAACAATACATCCTTACAATTTGTGCTACTAAACTAACTCTAATAATGTCGCTGGTTGTGGTGCTTTAGGTCAGTTACTACGTACATCCGTATGTGGAAATAAGCAAAACGTCATTCAAGTAGGACGTGCATTGGAAACAGTTCTACCAGTAGTCTCTGTGGCCAGACTCTTAACAACAGCACAGATTAACTACACCATTATGATGCTAAATTTAAGGTGTTATCATAGAGTCGGGAGTGTCAGTGTGAAAATGGCAGTGAAATACGGCTGATTCAGAAAGAGATACATGAGCTGGAGGTTGCTAAACCATCAGTGTAGTCTGCTTCTCTCAATCTTCTGAATGCAGGGAGCACAGTATAAGTGATGTCATACCTTGACGCCGAATGGCGGAAGTGAGAAAAGATCCAGATGGCCACACAAGAATACTCTACCAGTGTCAGCCATTTTTAGTCCAGCATCCTATGACTTCCATAAACAGCTAGGTTACCACGTGTACCAGAACATAAAGTACCCTAAGCAGATGTCACCTCATTGCATTGCACATCACCACACAATACTTAACTCCAAATGGTAGATACCATATGGCCAGAAATTTTGGCAGGAATTTATTTTGGTGGATTGCTGACATTTCTGTATTTGGCGGAATTTACTTTGGCGAAATTTACTTTGGCGGTTTGGCAAAACCATGTGCCATAATGATATTCATAGCAAAATGGCTAATCCGGACGAACAGAGCTAGATTGGGATCAAGTAAATAGAACGGACCACGCCTGTAGGCGTTTATTGCCTAATATAATGCCAGCCCTAACCCTACACCTAACGTGCGCTAAGCGCTCTGGGCAAATGTACGGTCCTTTATTCTTACTTGACCCTACTTTCGTTTCAATCCTTAGCTTTTCCCAGGAATGCTGCAACGTACAAAGGCTTTCAAGCCTCCTTTTGGCAGATCTGCTGACGCTCGCCCCAAGCCTGTGACCACACACACAATTGTACTGCTCCAATGCAGAAACAGAGAACAGCCTGCCGAAATCTGTCATGTTACCGACAATGATCTCAATGGCTGCCTTCATAGTGACCGCATATATGACGCCGTTTGGATTGCCTTTGGATTCCTTGCGCTTTTCTTCCACCTTCGGTGTGCAAAACTCTTTGGAAATGTGGTGTCCTCACGCTGCTGTCAGTTTTGAACTCCATGCTGATGATTAATCTATAGGCCTGGCGCAACCAGGCTTGTTAAGCGGGAAAACTATATGATTCCACAGATTTTGGCGGAAGAAATATTGGCGGGTTGCTGTCAAAACCACCAATCTGCCAAAATAAATTCCCCGCCAAAATTTCCAGCCATACGGTATATCATAAGGTAGCACTCACTCTGGACTTCCTTCTAAAGGATTGCAAACAATGGACTGAACTGGTGCCTCTTCAATCCTGTGCAAGGGGAAGCAAGACGCAGCTGTCTTGTGCAGTGAGCATTGGTTATAGCAGAGGGATATTGAACTACAGGTCTAGCTACTTATGCACAGACATGCTTCACTGAAGCAAACCCTAAAGATGTATGTTACAACAACAGCCATCGATGACCATTGTCCCTATCTGACACAACAATCGCTACTCGCAGTGCTAGTAGCACCTGAAGGCAAAGAAACTATAACTATGTACGTAAGTAGACATTAATGTAAAATAAACTGAAGTCACTGCATCAGCACTGTCAAAGACTTGCTTTACCAACACCTCACCGGTAGAGTGGATTCTTGCAGAGGAACCTGGTGGCAAACACAGCCAGGTACTCACAGCTAGACATTTCCGATATTTGAACAAACTACATACAAGATAAGATGAACATTTATCACACTAAGAAGAGTGTTGCCACACTGTCACTGCTTCATACTCTACCAAGGAATAGGAGACATGTGCTATAGTACATACTGCATACAATCATGTGTTATGTGCAAAATTGACAAATAGTGCAAAGTCTCTCACTTTTATCACATACACTCACATATATGTACTGATAGCACACATAATCCATATCCACATTTGGATGTTTACTACTGTATTTAACATTTAGTCTAGCGGATAGGCATGCTCATTGGGCTGGATCACAACCAAGCACTTCAGTGCCAATTGGACAATTGCAAGCTGAAATCACATACAATGGTTGCAATAAAGACAAATCAATAAGTAACAGGTGGTTGAAGGATGCAGGCACACAGGAGCATAGATGCCTTGAATTGTGTCCCTGACGTGCACAAGCCCATCATACCTCAAAGGCTGCTGCTTTGTGGCAGATGAAGCGCAAGTGGCATTTCCTTGGACGTCCAGTCAAATCACACACATCACCTCCCCCTATGGTGATCTCGTAATATGGATAGCTAATGCCATTGTAAATCAATGATTTGACCTGGAATGGAGAAATATATAATTAAACGATAATAGCCTACTCCATTCTGAAGGACAATAAATGGCCAATGCAATCTAGAAGCGCACAGACCATTTATTATTGAGATAATGAATAGTAAAATTCGCCCGCACAGAATAACAACTCTCGTCCAATTTGCACTGGGCAAGTGAATCTTGAGCAATATGCCGAGCCAATCAATCATAACTCTTCACAGAATATTATGGCCTTGTAATTCATCATCATATGCGTACGAAAAGAACGAAAGAAAACTAATACAATGCATCTCCAAACTCACCCCTTCTTCGTCATCTTCAGCTCTCTTTTGCACTTCAGGAAACTTCCCCAGGGTATATTCTGTCAGTTTAACTTGCTACAGTGAATAGTTAGGTTAAAGGTTGACATCATGAGCACAGTGTGAATAAGTAGCCTTGGCCTCAATCACCCACAGAGACACTCACCTGGTTTGCTAGCTTCTCTTCATGAAACTGTGTAAGTTTATGCTTGTAGCAGAACTTGTAATGCCAGTACACCTCCTCCTTTTGTGTGCACGAATTAGACAGCTGTTCAAGCAGGTGGGCAGGGTGTGTGCCCTACACAAGGGGAGTGCAAGGAACCCTTCACTGCTGTCAACCATTATATCATTGCTATGGCAGTCATGTAGGCATGCATGGTTAAACAATGAGTGCCCCTGCCAACCTCTTGGTTCTCATCTTCTTTATCGTCACCACCAGTCGTGCCACCAAGTGTTGCCTTGTACTTGCAGGAGTACTTCTCCCTGTTTCTAGTAGTCACTACCAAATGATCAGGGTCTGTTATCTTTAGGAGATACAAAACATGAGCAGTAGTAAACTACAATGAACATGGCCTGGTCTACTTAGGAGTGTGAAGGATGGGATGACAACTAAATAAGTACCATATGTAATGTGTGGCATTGAAAGTGCCATGTTCTGACTATAGCTAACAATAGTAAAAGCAGGCCTTAGAGCAACTGTGTGGCATAAACCATAACATTCCTATACTATAATACGTTATAGTGTATAGCTATACAAGTCCTTCTGGGCTGACTGGGCATGACAGAACACAGGTACAAATAGCCATTATAATTACAGTTGATTCAATGAAAATATTCTCCTACAACTCACTACTGCAGACTGTTAGTTGTAAGATAAGTGCTAGCCACGGGAGAAGAAAGTTATCAACCGAAGCCTCAACCTAATCTTGATAATCTCATATGAACAACGTACCTCACTATGTGATCCAGGCCATTGCAACTGAAACACATGATTGCTGTCAGTAAACGACTCGCCACAGTGGGGCAACAGAAACAACACGAGAACACATGTACCGTACGGTATGACAGCCATTTTGAAGTGGGCGTGGTCCACAACGCTTGTGGTACAGATCAGCGCTTTGGGGTACCTACAAACTCTCAGAGCTCATGCACCCGGCAGAATGTCTTCGACTTGTTTGGGCAGATTTTGGCCAAGACATTGGGACTGCATGTCTCACCACTGTGTCTGGAAGACGGAAAATGTCGGCATTCAGCCCTGGCCTGTGCAGCTAGCTAGCTAGCTATGTTTTCTTCATCATCTCATATTTGGAAGTAAAATCAAATGTGTCTGCGTCTTGCATGTCTGCCTGTACTGCCTTGTGTTTCTCTACTCTTCGCTGTGGGAGCCCAACAATTTGCTATTATTACACAACTATTACAAGTCTTAGACAAAGTTCATTTCAATTACTGGTTGCCTAATATGCGTGCCAGTGATTTTCAAACACTGCGCATGGGACTGACGGGAGGAAAGCAATCTCGCTAACGTCGTCTGGATCTAATACGGCTCATGGTAAGGCTGTGCGCCGACTATTGCATACATGTGAGGCCGTCTGACTCCCGGTCACATTCTAAAATAGCATTACTATCTCTGCTATTGTAAGCTGAGCCATTCTGCCCAAGCCTGCCAACTGCTACGTATACGAGTGCAAAGGGATATTCACAGCGAGGAAGCTTTCAGAAGCCGCGCTCTTCGTAGTCTGGCTAGCTAGACCGTTCCAATAAGCGCCAAGTGCGCAGAGGGAAGGGGCGTAATGGGACGGTCTAGCTAGCCAGACTACGCTCTTCGCGACAGCCTTGTCGTACGTCTTCTCTAAGGCAAGGCAGACAAATAACTAGAGCTGAAGCTCTTACAAGATAGTTATTTGCTGGAAAATCTTTGCGCATGTGCAAACAGTGGTTCCCAGGCCGTCCTTTCCGCCCCCGCGCTAATTAACTTAGACGGCCTGGGTAGGAGGCTATTATTATTATATGTAAACTAAAACTGTGGTTTTCCATGTTTTGTCAGTGAGGCCCTTGGGAGCAAGCACTAGCTTGCCATTTGCAGTTTTGCCATTAGTTTACACATGATTAAATGCCCTTGGGTAAAACAGGGCACTTTTTGTAGTGAGAGGTGTGTACATCAATTATGCATGCAAGCTTATATGCAAGGAGGAACGTGTGCATAACTTTCAATTTCTCCACAAAGTTATAAAATAATAACCAATAATTGTATAACTATGTAACAGTGAATGTGCTACTAGCAGTACCTGCTGTTTACCCACGGAAAGTGTTCACTAGGCAGCATATTGGCCAGTGCTTTGTTGAAGGGTCTTTGCATTAGGCACAGCATCCTCTTTGTTGCATCCTTCATAAAAGGGTCCTCACCTCTGTCTGCTCCTCTGCCTTTGCCATCTTTGCTGCCACTTGCTTGAGCAGTGATGTTGTGGAGAAAGTTCTGATAGAATGGTGGCCTTGCAGTAGCAATCTTCTCTAGTGAAGATGTAGGGAGAAGAGGAAGGCCAAGAAAAGTGAATATTCTATTGGCCACTGCAGGAATATTCTTCTTCATGTCTTCCAACTGAACAACCAGTAGATTCTCTCTCTTGATATGCTTCAACCAGAGATGTAGGTTGGCATAGTAAGCAGACTCCTGCAGTAATAATGTCACTCCCGATTCACTGGTTTTCATGTCAGGTGTTTCCAGATACTTCCAGTAGTGCCAACTGTACACGCACCATAGACTGTCACCAGTGTCATTCACACAAGCCCAGTATGCCTGCAACTGACATTCTAGGTAACTATGTAGCTCATTGGACTTAGGAGTACTGATGTTCACAAGCTGGTAATAGAAGTGTGACCTCACCTGGTCTATCGGGTCCCTCACACTCACTATATACTTGGCATAAGGGAATAGGGCGCTGAAGAGAATTGGAGTAGCATCACTGGACATATTCATGCTTGATGCATTGCCAAGTGGAAGGTTTCGTATATATGTAGGTGACAGATCTCCAGTAATCTTATCAGGGTCCTTGGCTATTTCTTTTGTAGCTGGTTCAAGATACCCATTGAGGTAGACCTCCTCAAACTCTTCGTCCGGATTTGCAGAGTTTACAAGAAAGTGGCTTTCCTTCATCTGGTGTCCTGTAAACTTGGGGTGCTGTTGGAGTAGCTGGTATATTTCTGTGGTACCACATTTGGGAAACCCAATGAGGAAGAAGTACGGTAGGCACCTCAAAGATGCGGCAGTCCGGCTATCACTTGCATACCAACATGGATTCCTGTACTCTGGCAAGAACTCTGAAGGAACGTGGGGGAGAAGTCTGTTGACAAGGTCTGAGAGTTGGGCCATTTTCGGATCAGATGAGAAAAAGTACCAATCGCGAAGCTTGTAATTTAGGTACTGCTTATTGCGGTCACTGGCTGAAGAATACATGTAACTAATGCTCACTACTATTGACAGAAGAGCGATCACGAAGATGAACCGAAACAGGCTCTTCTGCCGATGATGGGTACGCATCTTAGTATAATTATATCCCTCAGCGAGACGATGGTGATATTCGTAAACAAGAGGTGGCAGGTAGTACACATGGGGTGGGGCATGTCAGTCCGATTAGATAAAGTGAACTTTGTGGTATTCCCACCTTTGTAGTGTGAAATTCGTAGACTGGAAGTGATCAATGCTCGGACACTTTTCGTTTTTCTCAATCTGACTTCTAGGAAGGAGACAAAGTGCCCGAACCATCTTTGGAGTAAGATAAATTGCTGACTCTAGAACACATTATAACAGGCGTGTCGCCGACACTTCTCCTTGCCGCTCTTGAAGAGTCGCTTCCTGCTCACTCACTGACAGATCAATTCTCGGACCCGTTAATGTATTATAAATAATTACAGTTGCACTAAGCTATCTATCAATGAAACAACTACTACTTTGCTCTGCAGCACTTTGCGCCTAATCTGCTACCAGACATTTACCAATGGCAGACCCTCTGGAATGCCTTGATTGATTACTCACACACTGCGCTCTCGCTGCATATGATGTGCGCGTGATTCGAGAGGATTGAGAAATCGAACGTCATATCCGGCGGTGACAAAAATTGAAAAAAACAAAATTTAAAAGGGCGAGTAGAAGTTCTGGGAAGAGGGAAACAGTGCTGATGTCTTCGTCCTTTTCAAAGTTCGACGTTTTAAGCCCTTTTTTATACAAGAGGAATCTCCCACCGCCAACTCGGCAAACGTTGCATGACGTCATATGCTTGCTTCCGTTTTGTACTCTATATATGGTTTGTCACGAGAACGTCATGTGATGCGCTTGATGAAGCGGCTTTTCCTGCCACTGCTTTCACAAACCGCCGTTGTTGAAATTGCTGAGACGATTTTTTGGCCAGATAAAGATTGAAATTGTTAGTCAAGTGAGTTTTCCAACTATTCCATGAGGGATTATGCTTTGCACCATTCCTATCTAGAGTTGGGCGACCCGAACTTTCTTAGATAAACAATTAGTCGCTGTTTTCTTGCTATAAGTTCTCAGTAGATTGGTTGATCAACTAATCCCTCGTGAAAAAGTTTGATAGTACTGTTGCGCACCCAATGATGTTGTTCTTTACCCGCTGTACCCTGACTGACCCTGACAGATCATTGATTTCAAAATCGGCGATTCGCCATTTACTGCTATTTTTTTGCCACACACCATTATTATATTAGTAACTGTTTATGTACTGTTTGTTTGTTTGTTGCTTACAAATGTTTGTTATTTACTGCTATGTCGGTGGCTTCGGAACTGTCGCTATAACTCGATAAAACAAAGAATTATTAACAACGCTTATGCACAGAGTTATAGAAGAGTTCTTCGTCTTTACTTTGGTACTTGTCTAGCTCTGATGTAGCTGAGTTTGTCGAAGATATAAGCAAAAAATACGAAGGGCAAAACGGCCGCGCATTGTTTACATAGCCATGTCCCACATGTGTTATTTTCGCACACCACATATTCTCGGATACTAAGGCATCCTAGGATAGCGCATAATCCGCAATCTTCTGTGACAAATCCAAATGAGCTACGCTGCAGAGCAGAGCTGAAGGGTTTTTAGCTCGATCGTAAGTGTCAGGTTGCCCAGAGTCGACCTCAGGATACTAGTGACGATGTTTGGGCACCTACTCCACGTCCCAATCGCCCAAAGCAGCTGAAACTGTGGTCTGAGGAGCAGATATGTCTTGCTGTGGAAACAGTGAGAACAGAAAGATGGGAGTACAAAGGGCTCATCAGGAACTTAAGTGTCCTACATGAATTTCTGGGAGAGTGCAAGAGGGAGCAGTGAGTGGGCCCCAGGCTTACCTTACCAATGAAGAAGATATAGCCTGGTACACTTTTTGGTGGAATGTGTGTTTGAGTTTCCCAGAGCCCAAAAGCAGGTCATTTCCATTGCACAATCAGTGGCCATTAAGTGGCAGGATGGTGTTGAGGTATCCAGCAGCTGGTGTCAAAGGCATACGCTCGCAGGTATTGACACCTTTAACATAATGATTATGTATTATAATTAATTGCTGTAAGGCTGTGGTCACTGTTTGCTTATTTGTTCATTATGTAAGCAGATTGATTTGTGCCCACATGCCAGGAACCATTTTGTGCAATGGGATAATTAAGACATGATCATGGACATAAGTGTCATCAGTGCAGTTCTTTGCACTCCTATATGGTTGCCAGTAAAGGCCTATAGCTAAGCATATCCTATCTCTGTGTACGATGTGCTAGCCTACACAGTGTGGGCGAACACACACACACACACACACACACACACACGCGCGCGTGCGCGCACACACACAAGTTGCATTCAAGAAAATGTTCTGTGGCAGGTGGTTTACCCTGTGCATGATCGTGCAACAAATACGAAGTAAGCGTCCACTCAGACTTCAGAGTTCAAAGGCAGTGGGGTGTAAAGCCATGCAGCACTGTAATGGCTGTGTATGTGCAACAGCTGCTGCATGTTGCACATACACATATACATATGCCTGTTTTGAAAGTAGTCTGCTAGACAGGATCATATATATTTTATAATTAGCTGTATTATAGCTTGCTATAATTATAGAGTAAAGAGTACTGCATCATGATCAAATATAGATAGTTCCACAATAGTTAATCAGCCAAACAGTACAGTTTGAACAGGCCATTCAAGTGGATCAAAGTCTGTGTCAGACCATGTAACGCATGCCAGCTGTAGGAGCAAGGAAGAGAAACGGAAAGACATGAGAAGCGTCCATCTGTGCTGACATGACATTGCTGACTTGCATTTAATTTGTCAGCATTGATGCAGAACACTACGCCACTTAAGAAGCTCATCCGACATATCATTCACTATGACACTCGATGGGTGCCAGCAACCTATGTAGTCTGGTTCCCATGGGAACTCATACATAGCTAGCTGTACACAACTGCCTTGATAACCTACACTGTGCATGTATTGATGCTTCACAGTGCAATTAGGTAGCTATAATGCCTCATGAACAGCTTGGGGAGTGATTGGCCATGTAGCTAGCTACTTAGTGGCTATAGCTAGGTCCCTTTCGCCTCACACTACATGTAAATCATCTTCATACTTTGGGAACGATCATTTTAGCGCAATGATATTGACTTATTCGCTGAATGTCGTGAATACTGCGCTATAATATAGCTGTTACCACTGCCTGTTGTAGGTATATCATCGTCACTGGCATGCTAGGAAGCCGGAATCTTTCCGTATACGCTGTCCGTAAAACTAAGAACAATATGGCTTCTTTCGCCCACAGACGGAATCCGTGCCCCTTTATTGGAAACGTCAAATTTTGTTCAGCCTACCCTATTAATACATTATCTAGCTACCTCGTGAGTTCCTATTAAATGTACATTAAGATAAATGAAACAACGAATGAAAGCAGCTCACCGGATCTGTTTAGCTATAGAATAGCCATTTTGAAGAGAGTTGGGCAATCATCTTTGAAACCGCTTAGGTTACCTTGCTGTGTGCTTGGACCAAGTGGGATTATGAACATAGCGAAGGTCTTGTTGATTGCTGCCCTGCTTCAGACGTCTCTTGGACAAGGTAGTTTATACAATAATGTGTTCTCCTGTAGCTATTTTCGCGATAATTTGCTGGAAATTGTTTCTTAGCTAGCTAGCCAACTAGCTACGAAGTGCCCCGTGGCCTGAGTTAGCTGTACCTTTGCCCCGCCCTAAGAGGTAACCTTATTTCACAGGAGGTTTGTGCACTCCTGTGTGCGCAAGGGCTAGCTATACACATTGGAGTCCTCGAATTCAGGGTAGCTAGCTATCTTAGGGATTTCTGCTGCCCTTGATCTAGCTAGGTAGCTAGCTACCAGTTGGCTTCTTCCATTGTACATACATAGTGAAATTGGTGTGACTATGAAATGTATATACTAATTCCCATTTCTTCAAGCTCCCAATCTGTTGTGTTTCACATAGCTAATCTGCTACGGTAGTCAGCCTGATGGCATATGCTAACACCAACTATACAAACAACCAAAGAGTGTCCTATGCAGTGATATGTTATGTTTAGATCTTGTTCCATACAGAATGGATGTCTGTAATACCTAACATAGACATTGTATGCATGATGTGTATTGATGCTGTAGAGGCCCAAGTCATACTTGACATGAGGCCAATTGTTCAACTGCTGAGCAATGAAATGACTGCAGGATTTTTCAAACTGTGAGTCTTTAACTTTGTCGACTGTTTTTGGGACTGTACCATTGACGCAGACCGCTGGCAGTCGAAACGTTCTACATTTGATGTACTACCCTAGGTGTGAATGTGCAGGGTAAGTGGTTGCTTCACTATGTCTGTTTGTGAGTCAATCAGTCAGTGTGGGATCAGCAGCCCTCATTCTCGTCCCCATGCCAGATTCATAGCAGATGAAATGGCTGACCAACAACATGCATGTATAATTAATATTTTAATTTCTGTGGCAAGTGCATGTTGTTCCCAAACATCTCAATGCCCAAAATTGTTCCCATTTGGTTAAATGAATGGCGTACACAGCCATGCAGCCATGCTGTTGAGACAATTTGTTTGTGATCTGCAATCTATGCATCACATAATTATCCTTGGAATGATGCAACTTGATTGCTGCCTCAAAATGCTTCTTATTGTTTAGTGAATAGATATCATTGACATGTGGCTGGAGGATGAAATGCATATTAATATATTTAGTGTGAACTTGTACCGGTATAAGAGGGTACCATCATATGCACGCATGTTATCTCGCCATGCATTTTATACAAAACATGAGTTATAGACACGAGGCTTGCACAAGCCGCTTGCGTAACGCATGCAGGTAAGTGCAGGCAGGATGTGCAGTGATATGTGTGCCATTATATAGTATTATGTCGCTTATGTCACCTCATTGCTTTAAAACCTTAGGCTGTTGCATGAATCGTCTTGTGCCTTCCCCTCAGTGATTGCACAGCACCCCTAGCTTTGAAAGGGCGACAAGGATCAGCTTGGATCTATGTCCTGATTTTACGATATACCACTGTCGGTGGTAATCATGACTGCAGTGTCAGACAACTAGTGTTGCGAAGTTCCTCCGTGTCATTGCCAATTACAATATGCTAATCTCTTTCAACAACTGCCAGACAGGTGGATCACATTTTGTAATGTTTTGCATGGCGGACATGCAAGCTTAATACTGCTCATTAGTGGAAAGTTGCTAAATGGTATGTATGCAGTATGTTATTAGAATGCCATTCAATTGGCTGCTTTTTTATTTCTGTAGGTGCTTTGAACATTGGAGCGATTGTTGGTGGCAGTGTTGGTGGTGTCGCCCTCATTGCCTTTGTTGTAGTTGTGATCATCATCATAGTTCTTATCCTTATCTTTAAAAGAGATACAAAGACTGCAAGTGAGTGTTACCAGTAGTAGTTCCACCACAGCTTCATGCACTGAGAGTTGATTACCTTCCCTAGCAAGTACTCATAATGAAACGGTAGTGTATCTTTATTGAATATTGCATTTGCATCAGACTTGGGGTTGTAAGCTGACAATAGATACCTACGTGGAGAACCTAAACATTCTAGTGAACATGTGTTGTTCACTATTAGTTGACTGCAGAGTTGCTGGCAGCCTGCCTGGTTACTGAGCCTTGTTAATATGCATTAGATGTTTAGGCATAGCATTTTGGCTACAGCATTAATACAATGTCATAATGATTTTGTATGTATGATTGTTGAGTTGGGTGTATCTTAGGCTATTGTTCTGCAAGTCTGCACTCCCGCCAAGTGAGTAAGGAGACGTTTCCACCAGCAGGTATATATATCGAACCCAATGCCTATGTAATACTCTAACAGGAAGTTTCGGTCAGTCTAACCTTGCTGCCATTATGTGCTAGCTTGCAGTAATACACAGTTTCTAAGTAGCTTGCCTATGAGGCTACTTGAATTACGCCATCTTTCTAAGCTGCCTACATAAGGAGAGGAGGTACGTTATCACTGCCAGGTTATTTGATTCGGTGGCTAAAACACCGCATTAGATGTATAGGTCCTCCATTGAGTCCGTTCCCATACCTGTTCTCTGGAGACTTGACTCCGGCTAGACTACTCTCACCTTTAAAATATATCAAGTTCTTGTGTGATCCGTCAGCTAGTGAAATGCAATTGAAGGCAGAGGGTTGGCCATGCAGTCTTAGCAGTGAATGCACCATGATTGATGTTGGTTTATTCATTGCTGAGTTTCACTTCGAATAGAATTTTCAGTGTCATTTTGCATAAAAACAGGTACTACAGACAGTAATTAATATGTTATAACTCGGCACATACACAATGTACTAGTAAGTATTAATAGTAAAAGCATAGTCATAAAATGCTTTATCTGGGTACTGTGTATACAAGTCATTCAATAATGATCCTCTGAAGAATTCATTTGAGTGTGCCCTTTGCTTCATTCTTATTCCATAGCAAAGGAATTCCAAGGAGTTTCTGCTACAATGAAGCCCGAAGGTGTTTCTGATGCACAATACCATGAAACAGTATTGACTGAAAACCCTTCATATGGTCGACTTCCATCAGCAGCTGCAGTACAAGTTGAGGATGACAATGATTATGATGAAATCATACCTCCCTCTCGCAATTAGCTATAGCCTATTTTGCAGTTAACAAATTAAATAACACATTTTGGCTAGACTATATACTTGAGTTTATATAATCTTTTGCACATGTTAAATACTGTATGTTTTATATATGCATTGTGTGAGATGCACTATAAAAGTCTGCAATGCTCAATTGCATGCACACATCAATCAACTGTAGTCGGCCTGGTAGCTGCATTAAATTGAATGAAAATTTTAAACCGGTATAATAATTGTTATTTTCCAACCAGTATATGTTCCAACTATATTAGATGGGAGAAGTACTGCAATCGATCGTTACTATAACAAGCTATAGCTAGATGCGCAGGTGTGTGGTTATAGAGAGGTGTGTCCAAAATGGCGTATGTGGCTCCTAGATTTTGGTCTCCAAAGGTAAGAGAACCTGAGAGACTGGTTCACTTGTAGCCACCATGGATGTCCTCAGGATCACCTGCAATGGACAGATAAATTATTATTACAGCAATAGCGTTAACAGTGTTGTATTCCTGACTAGGCCAATGGGCAATCTGCTATGGGAGCTCTATAATATACTCAACTCATAGCATGTCTATTCTGTGGGCAAACTATATAATAGCTGGTAGTGCCACTCATGCAGTCCAGGTGGTCTCTGGGCCATTTACAATCTAGTAAACAGCTAGGGCATGGCTCTTATTCTTTGTTCACTCCCCATCCATGCATCTAGATCACACCTAAGATCCAATGTTGTACTCTTGCTCCCCTCTACAGTGTCACCAGCCAATACTTGCACAATCATGGTGGGTACACAATACACAATTCACGAACACGTGTTATCTACAGAATTCTACATAGTACACTTGACAGGCTACACAGCCATACAAGGGAACCATGCTAAATACAGCAACACTATGCTATGATAATAGTCTAAGATCATAATTCCATTATCCATGAACAATGACGACTATCAGTCCAAGCCACACATGTGCACCTGAATTCCATACATTCTCTATTGATATACGTATAGCTACAACAGTTACTGTGTACACATGTGCAATGGCATGGTCATTGGATTGGCTTGCTATCAGTTTCAACATGGGCATCAAACCCATGCACCCCTGAGAAGGTGCCTTTTATAGGAAATGTATGGACTGAGCCTTCCTCCCATCCAGGGTGCTTGCTAACTTCAAATGATGCACCTCCATCAGCTGTGAGCTGACCACACTTTCCAAGCGTCACCTGCACTTTGGCTGTCCAAGGGCACACAAGGGTGCCCTCACTAATCACAAGGCTGGCGGTAAGAGTGGAGTTTGGGGGTATCTGAATGTGTGACTTTGTGCCAAAGGAAGTCGTTTCCGTAGTTGTCTGAGCTTGGGTGGATGAAATATTCAGTTCAAACGAAATAGTCTCAGAGCCTCCAGCTATTTCAGGAACTCCAACTTTGGCAGTCTCTGAGGCCGTCAACTTGATTCCTTCAGTCACTGACCATGTGAAGGAACTTTTATATGACTTGGTGACGTCGAATTCTTCATAGTCCCCGGTAGATGGTGTTCTGTTAGACCACGTTAGGGAATCCAAGACCTTCGGCTTGACTGTTGCTTGTGGCAAAGGATTTGGGTATGCGAAGTCAATGATTTTCTGATCAGTTGTTTGAAATCCATCACCTTCCCAATTGTAAGGCGGGGACAGAATAATCCCCGGTCCCCGGCCGAATGAATTTTCCATTGGATGGGAACCCATGAATGCAAACGCAGCGACATCAGCAAGATCTTTCACAGACATTTTAGAGCTACGAGATTTCTAATTTCACTCAGACGACTGGAGCACTTACAGAGCTATACACTAATAGATCGAGAGGCTTTCGCTCTTCGTTCACAGGAAATGGGGGGTGGAGTACATACATAATTACAGCCCTGCAAGGCCATGACGCTCTGGAAATGGCTAGCGGAAACAGCTATACTACGTAACCCTGCACGAATACGAGAAATCATGGTGGCAGAAGAGGGCTACTCTGGCATCAAAGCCTCAGTGGTCTGTTCCTGACCCTCTACTCTCTTTTAAAACTCACCACCCACTTGATTGGGGCCATTGTTAACGAGCCTAGTTCCCAGGCGAGGCCGTTTAATTTTGTGAATAAGCAACGGAATGAAATCGATCGTCGATCCCTTGTGGAAAGCCTGCATGCATGGGAACGAGGCTAGATCTTTCCTTATCATCGCTGATGGTTGCATTCCAGTGTTCATGCTTCGTGCTCCGCTCCATGCAGGCTAGCGCTCTTCTTGACAACCGGCAGGACGTAGCTAGCTCAGGTTAGGAAGAATCGCAACCAACATTTACGGGGCGGCCGGACTGCAACTGAACGGACATCTCAATACTGACCTGAACGGTGCTTATTTCCTGCTCGATTCCTCATTCTACATCTGCAATGGCTGATACCTAGCGAATTGGAGCATGCAGCTATTGCTAGTACTGACAGCACGATACATCACCTCTGTTGCAGGCACTGCCACATAAGCCTTTCGTACAGAAGCTTCCAACAAGGCTAGCACTGCCTGCCTTGAGGTGTACGTTCTTTGGATGGATGTGTACCAGCATACGTAGCATGGTCTTTAGCTGCGTGTGTATATTGACCTAGCTCACATGGACACATGGTGCCAGGGTTAAATTTCATGATTGTTCCTTTTTTGACTGGATGATATTTGATACAGCCTGAGGGACAATTAGGCTGTTACAATAGACCATTGTAACTACGAAACTGCTCCTGAATCGACTCAATTTCCCCATTGCAAAGTTACATTCAACAGTGATCACGCATAATGTCAATGCCCATTTGGCAGCTACATGCAACAATTAACTACAAGCTTGACACTCAGATTATAATTCTCTTGACAATGTGGCAACTGCAATAACCTAAATTGAGTAAGGGATGAAATAGCCTAAGGCAGTTGATTCTAGAAGCTTGCTTGATATGAAATCAGTACAGGACTAAAGGTTTCATCTCTTCTCATTACTACAATGCCATGCATGCTTAACAGCTTAAATACTGACTCTTTTGATAGCAACAACAAACATCAGACTTGTAACGCCGAGGTAAACTTTCAGAAACTTTTCTGGAAATGATTCTTGTGGTAGAAAATCTATAGCAACAGTACCCAGCAGACTTTAGTGTCTCTTTCATAAACTCCCTTGAAACAGGATTCATCTTATAGGTCTTATATACCACTCTGGTCAAGGTAAGAATGATAGTTTTCAATTGCTTGCATCAGCAGGCACCTCCTGGTTTCACAAGGCAGGCCAGTTTTGAGAAATCTTCTCTGAATTCTTCATTGGTCCTGCACACACCCTTGAGGCACAAGGAAACAGAGACAATGTCATATGGCCCCTTGTCTTTCAATGGCTCTGATTGAAGGATATCACAAGGGACAACTGCTTTGACTACATTCTGCACTAGCTCCTTCCTCTCATCCATGGCCTTCTCTGTCCCTCCTTCAAGTGTGTACACAACATAGGAGAAGAACTCTTGCCAGTTAAAGGCTGAAGGG
This sequence comes from Ianthella basta, assembly GCA_964019415.1. Classification (NCBI taxonomy): domain Eukaryota; kingdom Metazoa; phylum Porifera; class Demospongiae; order Verongiida; family Ianthellidae; genus Ianthella; species Ianthella basta. Next base: position 12,003,593 of record OZ025868.1, on the reverse strand, counting down.
TCTTTCCTGAGCCAGCTCTTCACCCGTTGACAATGGTCCTCCCTGGCCTGTACTCGGCAAATATAATTTCCTTACACACTGTGGCTGCACTGAGAATGTTGCATATGGTAGAACCTCCACCAAATTCAAGCATCTTAGCTCCGCCTTTGGGTGGCTGGTAGGTCTTATAGAATTGGTCAAAGCACTTGAGGGAGAATTCATGCCATTTAACCAGTTCACTGTAAACGCTTGTCAAGTACATATTAGAATAATATGTATCTACATATTGTTCCATTGTTGAAACTGCTTGTGACACACTTTCTGACTTTCTGCGCCTCCTGGTACCAGGCTATGTATTATGTATATGGTTGCTTTACCACATATGCAGCCATACATTTCATCAGTACAAGCAATTATATGAATTAAATTTGGGGTGTGTGTAAATTTGAGTAGTCTGGTGTGGTTGTTTCTTAATCTAGCTCAGAAAGATATGATTGTCAAGTAAAAGAGCCACTTCAGAAGGAGAGTCAGTCATATGATTAGTCAGATGCCCTCCTGTGTCATAGCAGCTGTGTTTTGCTGAAGAAAGAATGGCTCCTGATAGTTACTCTCCTTGCATAATCAAACAGCATTCTGTCAACTTTTGCCTGCATAGGGTTTGAGATCTGACATATAGGTGTAGCTTAACCGTGTATGAATGTTATTCTTTTCATATTGTTTGAGATAACTATCATTAATTTTAGTATAATTATTATAGTTTTGATGTACTTATGTATCCATATGTTCTGGCCATGAATCAAATTTATGAACGGTAGTGAAAACAATTGACAATAATAATTATTCTATATCTAGGAAAAAGCATTGCAACATATACTGTTCTATAAGTACAACTAGCAACTTAAGTGCTGATGACAAGATGTCTAATCATTTACTTCTGCAATGAAACATTCAGATGGAATGTTGAGTTACATGTCCTGAGTACATGTGCATAGGATAGCTTTGAGAGAGGCACTAGAATAGGCTTACCCTCAATATAAGTGCAGAGACTATAACAGAATAAAACTTTTGAGAGTTTTTGTCTGAGTTGCAGTGTTAACATGACTGCTCAATTTCTAAGTCTGCTGCTGATGCTAAGTACGTAAGACACTGCCACTTCAGTTTAAATGGAAGTACATGTGCGACTATGGGCTGTCTGTATTGGCATTGGTTCACAATTATTATTGGCGTTGAGTGATGTAGTGTCCTATCATTCTGCAATCTGATTGGTTTACACATTGAGCTACAGCTATAGCTACAGGGCAGGGAGGTATATTATTTTTATATCCTGGCTGAACTGTTATACCACGTATACGTGATATGTCTTTGCGCATTTTGGAGCAGTTACCATGGAAACGGGGTGTATATAGAAACATTGTCAACCCGAGGTATGCGAATGTACTATACCTAATCCCTTCATGTAAAGTATGCATGGATGCATCATGCAAGCTGTGTACAAACAGTGGGGTCCTAACTAGCACCAGAGGCTAATGGTGGACCAGTTCACACGACATGTTGTCTTTAATGTCACTGTCACTGGTAATACCGCCACTGTAAGCATTACCCAATGTACTTGGTTGCCATGGCAAAGGTGGTCACAGTAACTCTATGTTGACCCATCTTACAATGTCATTGAACGTGAGGCTGTAACCGGTCTGAGCTGTGATATATTAGCACTCTTGCATGAGTTTTGCATATGTGCATGTTGTGTGTGTGTGTGTGTGTGTGTGTGTGTGTGTGTGTGTGTGTGTGTGTGTGTGTGTGTGTGTGTGTGTGTGTGTGTGTGTGTGTGTGTGTGTGTGTGTGTGTGTGTGTTGTATGTACTGTGTTTGTTGTATGTGCTGTGTTTGTTGTATGTGCTGTGTTTGTTGTATGTGCTGTGTGTGTTGTATGTGTTATGTGTGTTGTATGTGCTGTGTGTGTTGTATGTGCTGTGTGTGTTGTATGTGTTGTGTGTGTTGTATGTGCTGCGTGTGTTGTATGTGCCGTGTGTGTTGTATGTGCTGTGTGTGTTGTATGTGTTGTGTGTGTGTTGTATGTGTTGTGTGTGTTGTATGTGTTGTGTGTGTTGTATGTGTTGTGTGTGTTGTATGTGTTGTGTGTGTTGTATGTGTTGTGTGTGTTGTATGTGTTGTGTGTGTTGTATGTGCCGTGTGAGTTGTGTATGTTATTTGTTTGATGTGTGTTACGCATGTTGTGTGTGCCTTGTACGTATGTTGCTGTGCGTGTTAGTGTGTGGTGATCTGTACTCACCTCACTGTATCCAGGTGACAATGTTCCCTATGAACTGTTCTCAGTGTCAGTCTCCTTGTGAGACAAGGATGAAGAGTGTCAGAATCTTAGAACATTGGGTGTTTGTATTATGTATTTTATGTATGTATGTCCAATGATGTGTGTGTGTGTGTGTGTGTGTGTGTGTGTGTGTGTGTGTGTGTGTGTGTGTGTGTGTGTGTGTGTGTGTGTGTGTGTGTGTGTGTGTGTGTGTGTGTGTGTGTGTGTGTGTGTGTGTGTGTGTGTGTGTGTGTGTGTGTGTGTGTGTGTGTGTGTGTGTGTGTCTGTATGTGTGTGTGTGTGCTGAACCAGTAAGTCTAGAGGTCAGCCTTTGACAGTCTCTCCAGCCATCCCTCATCCAAGGAGGTGATTGTCATGGCACTGACATGTGACACATGTGGCTATCACTCTCATGAGGTCAAGTCTGGAGCAGGGGTCAGTCCAAAGGGGACCAGGATCACACTCCACCTCACCGACCTCAGCGACCTCTCAGGAGACATACTCAAGGTGACAAGAGTCACATAGTGTAACATGTCTACTCCTGTCACTTGTGGGACCTCCTGACCTGGCTCTTTCGACTGGCGGCTTCATTGTAGGGGTTTAACGTATGTGTGTTCAGGCTATTGTGTAAAAGGGAGACTCTCTGCTTTAGGTTGCTTATGCAGTCACAACTATTAGACAGGCTCTGCAGAACATTGTATTTGTCAGTGGATGCTGTAAGCTGAAGATGGAACACTACATATGCATTCACCCGATTGGAATGATCTGCTTGCAATGGATCAGATGAATGTGGACTGAAGTAGCTAAGTAATGAACAGACATTGAAGCAAATCTAGCTGGCTAGGTCGTCTCTAGCTCCACCTTTAGCTAGCTATGATGCATGTAGCAGCTACACTTTTTACACGTATCTCAATTGTTACATGAAAGCTAATGTATGACATTGTAAGTGCGTATCTACTCGTGTTGAATTTCTTGGTGTGCCTGCCATGGCTAGGCTATAATACATTGGGTTAAAGCTACAGCATTAGCAATGACATATGTACAGTTATGCATTGTGACTTCTAGATCTTGTATTGAATTTGCAGTAGAAACCCGACCCCGCCAATTATAATTGACGCACGAGGGAACGGTTAATGCATGATTTCACACAAATTTTGCGTAAATATAAAGTAGGCCGTATATCACCGGCTATTTTCGTCATATTCGCCGTATTCATGTAACTGCTAGTCTGCAAGGCGTCGTGAAGATCACACCTTCGTGCGACACTCGTAAGGTGACAGCGCTAATTATAAGAGCAAGTTGTGCTACACGACGGACGAACTTGAATTTGAAGAGAAGGATTTCGCCCTACAAGACGCTTTTGGTGAGTCCAGTCATGTGGCCAGGACATTCCAACTTGGCCGAGTCCTATCCCGGCCGCCTCCTGTTTTCGCACATCACGGAGGAAGGGCGCCAAAGCTAGCTGCCTTGGTATGTGTCCACGGCGCGACTAGGCCTACTCTGCTAGCAGTCCCATCTATGTGTGCATGTCTGTACGTATCTATGTGCGTCTATGATCATACCACAGACGACGCACAATGGCTGAACCAGAGGAGCGTTGTCCGTGTCAAGCCCCGATCTTGCAAGCGAGGTGAGATTATGGCTAGCTAGTTAGCTGTGTGTATGTACTTTGAATCGTACTCCGCTATATGTAGATTTCAGTTCTCCGTGTCTCCTTGTTCATCACTCAGTGCTTGAGAATCCTCCACTTTGAGCGCATTCTCTCTGCCACGGAGTGTGCAGAATGTGCCAGATAGGGGCAGCGGTGGTACGAACGCACTGCCATCATCCTAGCGGCCAAGCCTCCACACGATTTCCTACAATCCCTAAACCTTGTTCGTGAACAGTTTGTGCTGACTGAGGATTCTTGTGACATGGAGGAGTTAGCAATTAAAGCACCCCCAAGGTGAGATCAGCATTACAGGTATAGATTCGTATTGTAACGAAGATTGTACACTGTGAGATATGTAGTTGAGTTCCAGCTAATCCCGCCCAAATATTATGACATCACACTTCAGCGATATATAACCTATGACTGATTACCAATTGCCAATATCTGGTCAGGACAACCAACCCAAAAATCACTGTATACCTATTTGTAATAGAATGACTGTAGGATTTGTACAGCTAATCTCGCATCATCCAAATGTAGAAATATTGCAATGTCTGTCATCACTGCCTCCAATTGACAATTTGTACCTCTTGTCTGATTATTGGAGTATCATGTCCCCTTGTTTACACTATGCATGGGCAAAGGTTAATTTGTCACATATTATGTATGTACCCTGTTCTTGTCACTTGCATTGTCTGAACATAAAACTGTATGATCAATGGATGTAGCACATGTATGATGAGAACCTACAGCTTCTGTAGTCTAGCATGTGTAGTCTTGCAAAAACATACAGTTTGGTATAACCATATAGCTGTTAGAACAGAACAGAATACAATTTTTTCACACTCTTTCGTGGGAGATAAAATATGCACCTCTTCCTTGTTCTCGAACCCTTGCCTGCATACATAAACAGCATGGAGAAGTGATAAAAAATGACAATGCTTTGATATTAAAATTTTGCTGACTGTGGCTTAGTTTGTAAATGTAAGATGGCCGAATGCATATAGCGAAGGCTCACGTGATCATTGGAGGTTGTACTACAGGAAACATAAATACTGAAGACTTGCGGCTATGAGAGATTGAAAGCCAGGAAGAGCATTTGCATGCTGTCACTTTGGGTTTCAGAATACTGCTTTGTGGCTAATTATGCTGCTCCCATTGGAGAAAAGACAGTGATAGTACTAATCTTTTGCAGGGGGAAGTTAACGAGCTTCGAGCGCAGTACTGACTTCAGTGGGATACAAGACGTTTCGATCCGTAGATCTTCATCAGTTGTAATACAAAACTTAGGGAAGCGCGACATTAAATAAGGGTGTGTGTGTCATTGAGTGTCAAAAGTTTGGCGGGGGGTGATGTAATGGGTGCATCTAATTAGGAGTAAAGGGGGTGATAGGCAATAGAATGAATAGGGGTGGGAGGTGAGGTAGGGTGAGGTGGCCTGGGGTCAGTCAAGGGGGAGAGTGAGAAGGAGGCTTGTTCAACAAGGGGAGCCAGGAGGGATTAATGTTAAGTCCACAGTCCAAGTTAGAGGTTTGGGGTTGCTGGTGGATGTGCAGGGCCTCTAGGACCCTTCTCTTCCAATAGCTACCTTCCTCTTGTTTGACTGTAGCGGCTTCCCAGTTGACCTGGTGCTGGTTGGTCCAGGAGTGCACAGCAATACCATTCTTGGGGTCATTCTTCTTTACTGCAGTCTTGTGCTCACTGATCCGCTTCTCCAAGGTTCTTCCTGTCTCTCCAATGTATACACTTGGGCAATCCTTGCACGGTACCTCATAGACTACTCCCTTCTTCTTCCTGTCCGATCTTGGCTGCTTCACCTTCACTAAAGAGGATCTGAGAGTGCTTCGGGATGACGTCACTGTTTTCACTCCCAGTGGTTTGCACATCCTCTCAATTCGCTCACTGACTCCTTTGACATATGGAATGTGTAGGAGTTTGGGAGGTGACTCAGTTTCTACAATTGTGGTGGTTGGTGTTGTTCTGCCTCTCAAGTTGTTCTTCACTACTGCTCCAGGATAGCCATTGGCCATGAACACTCGCCTGAGGTGCTGGATCTCTTGCCATCGTTTTCCTCCCCCGCATACCTTCTCTGCTCTGACTCTCAAGCACTGTACGACTCCTCTGAACACCTTGGCTGGGTGGTGAGAGTTGAAGTTCAGGTATCTGTCAGTGTGTGTCTTCTTGCGGAAGACAGATGTCAGGGCTGAGTTTCCACACCTTTCCAGTTGCACGTCAAGGAAAGCGATCTTGCCTTCTGCTTCTCTTTCCATTGTGAATTGGATAGAGCGGTTCTGTCCATTGATGTGCTGGTAGAAGGTCTTCAAGCGGTCATCATCATGTGGCCAGATGGCAAAGATATCGTCCACGTATCTCAGCCACATCTTGGGCTTGTATGGCGATGTCTCTAGAGCTCGTGTCTCCAGGGCTTCCATGAAGATGTTAGCTACAACGGGTGAGAGCGGAGAGCCCATGGCTGCCCCTTTCACTTGTTCAAAGAAAGATCCGCCAAACTGGAAGTAAGTCGACTTTAGGCAGAGCTCCACCAAGTGGCAAAGATCCGGAATGGGGATGCTTGTTCGCACCTCAAGTGTTGTGTCCTGCTGCAGTCGCTCAGCAATGACTAGGAGGGCCTCATCCACTGGAACGTTGGTGAACAGGCTCACTACATCAAAGCTGATCATGATGTCGGTCTCTGCAAGAGATGTCTGGCGGATCCTCTGCACGAAGTCCGCTGAGTTCCTTACATGTGAGGGGCTCTTGCCAGCCAGTGGTGACAGGATCCTGGTGAGTTCCTTCGCCAAACTTTTTGACACTCAATGACACACACACCCTTATTTAATGTCGCGCTTCCCTAAGTTTTGTATTACAACTGATGAAGATCTACGGATCGAAACGTCTTGTATCCCACTGAAGTCAGTACTGCGCTCGAAGCTCGTTAACTTCCCCCTGCATCGTGAACACGCAGTAATGAACCTCTACAGTACTAATCTTTTGTTTAATATTGATCTGATTGTTTGCATCTAGTGCATTGTACTTCACGTGGTGTTGAAGAGTGCATCCTGAGTGGACTGTATCCACCATTGTGAATGTTAGTTTGCATCTCATGCATTGATGGACTTTTCACTTCAGAACTTGGTACACAATCAAATGAAACATTGTTTTACAATAATATAACGAAACCTGATATTTGGCAAACCCGAATAATCTGCAATTTCAATCCTCAACTGCCTAATTTACAAAATACCAAACTCCATTTCTATCACTCACAGTCCTATGCAGCTTGCTCTGGTACTTTCTACCGGCCCAACTGCCATGTGGTTTCCTAAAGCATTCTACCATGCGTCATCTTGGATTTGCTCATAGGTTTTGTATGGAAACTGCAGCTCCGGGTCTGTGCCAGTAATGAGCATTCTCACCCATGTGAACCTTCCAGCTTTCCTCGGCTTTTTGCTGCATTTGACAACACATGTGATGTGGTTGGTGTGTATGAGGAGACTTTCACTGCTTTTTCTGGGTGTTTGGAAGAAGTAATAGCATGACAACTATGCAAATTAAACATGACTGGAGAGCAACTGCATGAGTAGAGAGATAAGATATACATATACCAGTTATGAATTGACAAGAATATAAAAGCCGACAGAAACCACTGCCTCTTCAGATCACAAGCAGTATTCTTGGCCTATCTACTGTAACAACACTAATAACTGATTCAGAAGTATGCCATGTGCAAGGAATCATAGCTACCTCTGGTGGCCCATGCACTGAAGACCACAGTGACACTTTGGCATTTCTCCTGTAATTTGGCAATAATCCTGTGTACGTAACTTAACATGAACTGGAAAAGAGTACTCTTCCCCACTTCCTAACCATGTCCTCTGATTCTCCTCAAGATCTGCACAGCAAATACAAACATACTGCTGCAGTGAAAATAGAAGGCTAGCTACGCTGTTGTGGCAATCATCACTGTGCAACATACTAGCACAGAATAGTGAATGGCAATGTCAGAGACTCCTCACAATGGTCCCAGTTCACATGCTAAGCTAGCTCTTATGCAACTACTAACATATTCCCACTGACACGGCACACTCACTGACGGCTGTCCCACTGCGAGCTGAACACACTGGTTGGTTGCTAGCTGTCCCAGTGTGTGCAGTCTGTGTAGTGCACTCTTGAGTGAGAGATAAGAGCTGCATTGAAGAGGAAGAATATGCATGTACATTATCGGCAAAACTATACACACACTCAAAGGTACATATATGCACACCTATGTACGTGTACTCATCAATGAATTCACACTCATGCATGCAAGAGTACACAATGCCCACTAACCTGCTGCATCCCACAAGGACATGTTGGACTGAGAGGTAGTCTGAGGGTATGTACTACCGAGAGGGGAAGTTAGAGGAGGAGCTGTAAGAGTAACAGTGGTAAAAAGCAACTCAGTATACTTGTATCTACATTGCCAAAGTACCAAACTCTACATTTCTAATCACCTAACAGTCCTATGCAGCTTGCTCTGGAACCTTCTACCAGCCTAACTGCCATGTGATGGAATATTCTACCATGTAACCTCGGATTTGATCATAGGTTATGTGTGGAAACTGCATCTCCGGGTCTGTACCACTGATGATTCACCCATGTGAATCTTACAGATCTCCTCTACTTCTTACTGCATGTGACATTGCATGTTATGGTTAGTGGGTGTGAGGAGTCCTTCACCGCTTTCTCCAGTTGTTTGAAAGAAGTAAAAACATGATCGCCATACTCAACGTGAGTGGACAGCAACTGCTTAAGTAGGGATAGAAGATATCTCTATTTCAATTACAACTGACCTAAAAGTTCCTACGTATAAAGATAACTGAAAGTTACAGCTGCTTCTCCAACCCATAGCCAGTGTTCTAAGCCTTCTCAGCCTTTGTGCATTACTAATAACAGCACCATGCCATATGCTGCACAAGAAATCAAAAGTACTACCTCTGATGGCCCGCTGAAGACTACACCATGGCATTTCTCTTTAAAATATGGCAAAGATCCTGTCTGACATGAACTGGAACAGGGTACCCTTCCCCGCCATTCAATCACAGCCTCTACTTCTCCTCAAGATCTGCACAGCAAATACAAACACAGACTAATGTATGCAAATGCATGCCGATGATTACGTGCATATGCACTAGCAGCTTATAGATCTTACCAGTCGCCAGTCGAAAGAGGCATATGTCACTGCAATGTCATACACGGTCTCGTCCCTTTAATTCTATTCCAAGTAAATGGCTTGGTAGCTTGCTGTGGCTCCCAACCTGAACACTACAGTGAATAGGCTGCAGTGCAGTGGTCACTAATCACTACTACTTCTATGCAGGATCCGTGAGGGAATCCACCTTCATGCAGCAGTTCAAAGTGATATGCTTTTTCCCTTCCTTGAGGGTTGTGGAGCCAAGGCAAGTGACAGGCCATCTCTGACAGTGTCCTTATCACTGTACCCGTGGGGAAGGTGGAGTCTGAGGGGCTTGGTGGACACGTCTATTGTAGAGTTGTACGCTACCAAGCTACCAAACTGGTAGCCCTCTGGCAGTTTAAAGGAGCCATGGGGTATGATGGCACCATAGAGCATCTCCACGTTATCAGAGGTGCTAACAGTGCTTGGTGTTACTTCTATACAAATAGTATCCTCCTCCTTCCTCCCCCCCCTTCCCCCAACTCTTCACTTCTAGTTTATAGGCATACATTACCACAATTACATAGCTTCAATTAATTGGCCTTTGGAAAAAAAATGGGATCCAACAGCTGGAGGTCCTTCAGAGCAGCTTCATCAGCTATGTATAATGAAATGACACACAGTAACATACGTGCTTTGGCACTGACGAAGTGAGAATATTGATGCTGATGAGGAAGCCAGCACATAAGTTGCAAACAGCGCCACCTCATTTCCTACCCTATTTCTTTTCAAAGATCTACGGACAGTAACGACGTTGATTCTGTCTTGCTTTGACACAGTGCATTAAGGTGCATTAAGGTCTTTTGACGTATGTAGCTTTTTCCATCAGGCCTGGCTACAACTATGCTTAGACTTCTTTCCTTCTCGATTGATACTATGCGGCAAACATTCTGTTAGCTAGCAACATCTCTGTCAATTGTGAATGCCACCACAGTGATTAACATAACCTTGTACTGTCTCCTTTCTCTGCAGCCATTCCCCTTGTTCACATGAACCCTGCACAATTTCCACCAAATGGGACAACAGCCAACCTCTTGGTGTGTTCTTCTGCTGGGATTACCTCAAGTAAGTGATGAAGCAGGGCAGTGTGATCTACAAAGGAACTGCCTGCTTTGTTCAAATTCATTCTTTGATGTATGTAGTTCAGAATAAGCATTAACCCATGGTTATTTACATCCGATTGCATTATTCAGTGATATCCTTGACATTCAAACATGTCACCTGTCTGTGCTCTACAGTAGACTCCAAGCATATGCTGACTAATAAGGCACTTCACTCACATAGGGTAGACATCCTATGCCAGGTTGGTCATATTGTTTTTTGCTTGGAAGAGTCTTGTACTTGTTCAGACTGTTCACTAGTTACTAGTTATTGTGTCTAAGGTTCTATATATGTCACCACATGGTTCATGCTTAGGACACTGCACCACACATCACTGGCTACTCCAACTACTATGTACACTCGTCACTTGCATCTTTATTGTGGTTCAGCCACACTTGTGCAAGTTATTCAGGACCATGCTGAGGACCTTTTGGACAAAATGAACAGTAAGGTAATTGTGTCTAAGCTGAGGCCATGAAGTTGATTCTAGAGAGTACTGCTAATTCTATCAAACTGTCAAACGATAAGAAAGAAGCTAATACCCTCCTTTTCACTCATCTGAAAGAAAATGCGGATTAGAGAGAAATTTAGGAAACACTCAGAATTGCTTCTGAGAAGCCAAGCTGTGGGAAGATTAACACATTTGCTGATTTCATGCTAAGGAAACTACAAGGCGGTTGTCTTGATATAATCATTGCACACATGCCGTTGTTGACATACTTGTGTGCCCCTACATGTGAACTTATGTGATCGCACATCTACGTACATGAAAGTTCTGAACACTCTAGCTATGTGTCATTACTGTACATTCAACTTGGATGGGCACGTGTTTGTGTAAACTCACATCTTAATGAAAGTGAACAAGTAGCTGAGAATGCAGTGCACCGATGATGATGTGTAGCTAAAACTAGCATGCATCATGCAAGAGAATGCTGTTGAGAGTTTTTATCTGGGTTGCTGTGTTAACATGACTGCTCAATTTCTATGTCTGCTGCCGATGCATCTCTTTAACTGCTAAGTACAAAAAACACTGCCGCTTCAATTTTGATGGAAATGACACGTGCAAACAGGCTGTCTGCAATCGTATTGGTTCACAATCTGTTGAGTGATGCAGTGTCCTTTCTGTAATTTGATTGGCTTACGCTGTGGGCTACAGCTATGCATAACCCAATGAATGCAAATGTACTATACCTAACCCCTTCATGTAAAGTATGCATGGATGTCCCGTGCAAGCCGTGTACAAATGGTAGGGTCCTAACTAACACCAGAGGCTAATGGAATGACTGTCACGAACACTCCGTGGACCAGTTCACACCACATGTTGTTTTAACGTTACTGTCACTGGTAACACAGCCACTGTATGCATTACCCAATGTACTTGGTTGCCATGGCAAAGGTGGTCATAGTAACTCTATGTTGACCCATCTTAGTACGTCATTGACCGTGAGGCTGTAACCGGTCTGAGTTGTTTTATATCAGCACTCTTGCACCATAATTGTACCATAATGAACCTATGGCTTTTGAGAGTGTCTACCATGTGTACTGTTGTGAACTTACATACACAATACTTGAGCAGATTGGTGTAATGAATACAATCTCTGTCTCCCTCCATCACTCTGTGACTGTGTGTGCGTGTGCGTGTGTGTGTGTGTGCGTGTGTGTGTGTGTGTGTGTTTGCATTTCTATCGAATGATTGTGTCTTTTTATGCGTACATAATTATGTGTATGACTGTGGTCTAGTTGTCTGTTTCCATTTGTAATGTCTGTGCTTACACAATGATATATTCGCCCTTCACGTAATCATAACTTGGTTGGTTTACACAGTGCTCAAGTCAGTGACACCACAGTTATAATATTTCTTACCTGTTTTAATTTTACTGTGTTTGAGTATTTAAATGTATGTTGCATTGTATTTTGTGTTGTTTACAAAGTATGTTTACCATAATGGACCTATGGCTTTTGAGAGTGTGTGCTGTTGTGAACATATACAATACTGGAGCAGATTGGTATATTGAATACAATCTCTGTCTTCCTCCATCGCTCTATGACTGAATGTGTGCGCATTTCAATCAAATGATTGTGTCATTTTATGCGTGCATAATTATCTCTGAGTGTGGTCTTGTTTGTCCGTTTCCATTTGTAATGTCACTGCATACACAATGATAATAATTATATTCACCCTTCACTGCTCACCTCTACTCAGGGCCATAATTTGGTTGGTTTAACACAGTGCTCCAGTCAGTGACACCACAAATAATTATATTTCTTACCTGTTTTTATCTTAATCACATTCTGTATGTGTAGTTTGAGTATTTGAATGTATGCTGTATTTTGTGTTGTTTACAAAGTATGTTTATGCGTTTGCGGAGCTATGACACCTCTGGAACTTCTTGTTGCACTGCAGTACGTGTTTTCATTGCATCTGTATATACACAGTGTGTGTACATAGTACTTGGGAATTATACTTTTCATGCATGCACCATGCTATGTAAGTACATGAGGTCACCATTGTACATGCATGTATTGCAAAATGTGTAAGTATGCATGTGTTCATCTGTATAATATTATAAAGTTCATTTCATCATACCATAGCATTTTCTATGTTACATGCATAATTTTGTTATGATGAATTAATGCAAAACCATGCAGCTGGTATTTCAGACTAAATTTAAAGCAGACGAAATTACAATGTTTGGCATTAGCACATCTATGTCAAAGATGATCAGACACACAAGTGTATAGTACAAGTCATGAAACTTTGCTGGAGTAGGAACAGCCTCTATATAAGCATGATGAAGTTGCTTGCATTATGTCGGCATGAGATCATACTAATATTGGTGTAAATATGAGTGCATTTTAGTCATCACAGGCGGCACAGCTGGCTAGTGCTGACATGATACACTATCTCCTACCATCTGCGAAGCTAGCTGGCCAAGAAGATAGATGACTTTGTAAACCAACTGAAGAACTTGCAATTCAACCATGTTGAGAAACCCTTTACTCCAGTGAGCTTGTTATGCATTCTGAATGCACTTCTACAGCTATCATGGTATTTCAGTGGTGTTTGGAGAATTAGAGCAATATGGTAGCCTTGCAGGCATCCTGTCATGTCAGGTCATTGATGACTTGGGCCATGTTGCAGATGTTTTATGGAGAATACTGTGGCTCTGTCTGGAGAATCCCAGTTGACTGTGGAGCTGACTGGACCTCCAGTTAGCAATAAAACAGGTGCATGTGTGTGGAAAGAGGGTAGGGGGAAGAGGGGGTTGAAGGGTGAGTGTGTGCACGTTTGTGTGCATGCAGTGCCACAGAATATCCTGGCCTTTGAATTTTCACGGAGCAAAATTTTGTTAATAGCCGTTCAAATTATTCCAAATCCTCGTGGTACACACAACTATGCATGCTTCAATTAAGTTGTCATTACCATCACATGCCCCAGACAAAGTAAGGTAATAGAAAGAAGTTCCTATCTCCTCCTCCTGTAAACTGCCACTGTTAGTGAGCCCAGTCAGAATGAGACAACAATGGAGAATGACAAGCTCATGCACTGATGTGACACGTGAACAAGTGTGTGAGCTTTGGTCACGGGTGGTGTGTGTGTGTGTGTGTGTGTGTGTGTGTGTGTGTGTGCGTGCATGCGTGCGTGCGTGCGTGCATGTGTGTGCGCATGCTGTGTGTGCGCGTTCTGTGTGCTTAGTACGAATGTTGCTGTGCATGTTAGTGGTGATCTGTACTCACCTCACTGTATCCAGGTGACAATGTTCCATATGAACTGTCCTCAGTGTCAGTCTCCTTGTGAGGCAAGGGTGAAGAGAATGTATGCAGAACGCATGTAGCATGCATGTTGCCACTTGTGGGGTGCATATGGCACGTATGGAGCACACACGTGGCATGCATGTACAACAGGCATGTAACATGCAGTAACTATGAGGTACAAACATGCACATAACATGGCACCTGTTTTCATGCATGTAACATGCATGCAAAATGTCTAAAGTCTCTGCGTGTTACATGCATGTTGTATGATGCATGTTAGTACTTGGCCTGTGCATAAAACATGCTTGTTTCATGTGCAACACATTTTAAGTAGAGGTGCATTTTAGGTGGTGCCCACTGACTCTAGCCTATGTTGGCTGATAATTGGCAGGCTAAATATGAGTGTTTGCAGCAAATCTGGCAAGTAGCTATATATATATATATGTATATATGCAACGCTATTCACTCCCACATGAGATATGTTCAGTTGTAATTAAGGTGGTTGGTAAGGTTGTGAGGTGGTTATTTGAATCAACTTCGCAGTACTATAGGGCGCAGTAATGGGGTTCCCATCCCAGCCCAGGTCCACCAACTCGTACCTCGACCCACCTCCATCACCCATCACCTTGACACACTTACCCAGCTTACCTTCAACTGATCCACTGTCTATGGCTATAGCTGAGCGCGAGGGCGCAAGGTTGGTCACCACTTTCAGCAGAGACTGTGCTGTGATCAGATTCAACTGTTGCTCGTTCTACCTCATCCTCACACGCACAAAGGACGATGGAGTTAGAGGTACGTACGTGCCTATTTTATTCAGTCAACCGGGACTAGAAGTTCTAAAACCATTAACGATATGTCCTCAAGCATACACACACTATGTCCAGCTGGCTGGTATAAATAAAAGTGGTTGAGATGGCTAAAAGTGTCTCCAGCCACATGAGACATGCGATGAGTGTGCAGTCCATTAGTGAGATGATGGAGAATGTGTGCAGTGTCTTGGCTGTCTTCTCCTGTGATTGCCTCTCAAATACCTGCTCACAACTGGCAGTAGGTCTAGAGCTAATAAGAGCAGGGAGGGGTGGGGCAACAGATAATTGTATTTATAATTATTCATAGTAAGATTGCATTATACTACATACACTGCAAATACTAGCAATTACTACTGTACTACACAAGCACGCACACGCACACGGACACACACAGGCACGCACACACGTCCACAAATGCACACGCGCGCGCACACACACACACACACACACACACACACACACACACACACACATACACACCAAATTATGCACACTCAGTCCACCATGGCAACAGGATATATTTTGCAGTTACCATTGTAATAATGGCACTCACAGCAATTAACATGCTGCAACTTGGAAATAATCATATGAGTGGTGGGCCAATGAATGGGAATGATTGGCACACACATGGAACTTGGACAGCATTTGCAAGGAGGGCCTTACCAGCAGAAACCTATACGGAAGACAGAGGACACGGTTGCCAGACAAGTGGAGTCTCTGGTACATTATAGCATCTCTAGATCTACCAATCACCTTTGAAGCATGCAACATCACAGGTGACCTCAGCTACGGCACCACACACAAGTTACACAGACAATGCCACACTGACTTGGCCTTAAGATGTGAGCAAAAGCCAATTCCTAGTAGTGGAAGACTAATGTTTATAAAAGCTTTGGCTAACTGAAGTGATAAATACTAACTAGTCCTAAGACCGAGACAAACTATCAACACACCCCAGACACGCCCTCAAACACGCCCCCTTGACACACCCCTCACACACTCCACTAGCTGGTTGGTATTGGTGAGGCTCACCTCCATCATCTGATGACATTCACTCAGTTCCACACACCATCAGACAGTCACACACCTTTGAGTGAAGTGGCTGTAGCAATCCCTTGGGGAGGGGGGGAGTCCCAACACTGAGTAGAATGATTCTAGATTGGAAATGGGAAGGAGACAGTGTCCCATCCTAGTCAGACAGCAAGTGATGTGCCTGTGTTGTGAGACATCAGTGAAGATGTGGACACACATACTTTGAAAGGAACTGGGACAAACAACAATACACACACACACAAAACATACACACATACACCAAAATCAAATAACGATGATGTTAATTGTATGGTATCATTAGGAGAAAGTACCTTCACTTTCATTACTATGACACCTGTCCTGCGCTGTTGTGGCACATTCACATTCAATCATGAAAACACACACACACACACACACACACAGACACACACCCCACCCCCCCACACACATTCACCTCATGACTTGTTACACACACACACACTCTAGGCACACCCCTTGAAACTGACAGATACAGCTCAGTGGAGGGAGGGGCTGGGAGGAGAGGAAGGAGGGGCAGTGGGTAACCTGCTAAAGTAGTGTTGTAGAGTCAAGATGATTTGAAGAAGAGGCTGTGACTCCAACTAAATACCTATCCAGTGCTGTTGTGACACATTCACATTGACTTTCCTGAACTCTCTCTCTCTCTCTCTCACTCACACACACACACACACACACACACACACACACACACACACACACACACACACACACACACACACACACACACACACACACACACACACACACACACACACCATAGACACAGTTCCTGACACACCCACCTGGTGTCTCCATGTTGCTCTGACTATGCACTGGATTCCCATTAGTCACTGCATTAGACACCACCACACTACATCCGTGGTGGAGCTGTGTTTGAAGGGGAGGGGCAACCACTGCTGGGCTAGTGTCTCCACCACTACACTGGCTAATGTTGAGCTGCTGCAGTTGGTGTTGGAGGGCAAGACCCTGGAATGGCCTTAGCTGGGACTGGAGGTCAGGGGCTGGACCAGCAGTATGGGGAGGGGACTGGGCATGGGAGAAAGAGTGTGGAGGTGGTGTGCGTACAAGGGAGTCAATGAAAGGGAACATACTGCTCCAGTACACTACTGTCACACACCACACACACCTTCAGCAAAGGAGGAGGAGTCTACAGGAGAGACCCAAATAGATTGTGAACAAGGTGAACCATTGGGCCCAGGATGAGGAGGAGGGGTATCCTAATGAACGTGAGGTCAGCTGAGGGAGTCATTAAAAAAGATGAGCTAAAAGAAATGGGTTTAGGGCACATCCAATGGTTGCTCCATCTGCCTCTGTCTACTCAGCCATCTACAGTAAGGAAGTGGAGGAATCATCATGGAGCAGTTCCTCTAATGCATGCACATGTGTGCACACACACATACAAACACACACCTTCAGTGAAGGACCCGACAGAGTGGGGTCAGAAGTCCAAAGTAGACACATGGGAACATAAGTGTGCAGTCATGTGACTGTCAGCTGACACAGGAGTGTGATATTTGAAGGTTGGGAGGGTTCTCAGAAGGAGGGGTCAAGACAGATGGGGTCATCAGAAGGAGGGTATATACAAGGGTGTGGGGTAGTCAGAGGGTGTGGTCAAGGGGGTGGGTCATCATGAAGATTAGGAGGGAGACCTGATGTAAAGGACAATAAGATTATCCACTCATTCCACCTCCACCTGTTGAGAGGAAGCACACAAGCTACAGAAACTACACAACTCACTGTGCTGACTGCAGTGCTCCAGCAATGTGTGAAGTTGCCTCCTGTCCGAGGCACCTCTGAACTGCTCCTAACACAGTAGACCAGCTACGCTCCTTCCCTCCTGTGGCCCGCTCCCCTCTGAGCCAGCGCTTGAGCATGTCATTGCAGCAGGCCTCCACCTCACCCCTCTCAGTGGCCTTGATGTCGTCCAGAAGGTAGTCCTCCACTCCAAGGGCAAGACCAAAGTGGTACCAGCGGGCAGCCACACGGAGGACCACATGGTCAAGGAGCTCCAGCATGGTGGGCTTGGAGTGGAGGAGGGAGTCTGTGGAGGGGATGGCAACACACTCACAACTGGTGATCCTTTTT
This sequence comes from Ianthella basta, assembly GCA_964019415.1. Taxonomy (NCBI): domain Eukaryota; kingdom Metazoa; phylum Porifera; class Demospongiae; order Verongiida; family Ianthellidae; genus Ianthella; species Ianthella basta. Next base: position 11,985,616 of record OZ025868.1, on the reverse strand, counting down.
CCACACAAGCTCCTTAGAGAATAGCATTCCATCCCAGCCTCACTGAAGAAGAAGATGCTTCACACGGCTCACCTTCACAGATGGGTGGGCTCCTCTCTGTAGCAGTTGCTTCTCCAATCACAACTGGAGCAGAAATGCAGACAGGTTGGAAGGGACCACTCACAGCTACCGTCTGAGGGGAGGAGGAGGAGGAGGCAGTACAAGCACTAGCACATGTGACAGGAGAGTAACACTTGCCTCCTCCAGACTGCACACAGCACATTCACTCAATACACAACACCAGCGTATTTACCTCATGAGCTCCTCCCAGTTCTGAAACAATCTTGTCTGTTAGCACATCAATACAATATTTCATCTCAAAATGGCCCAAGACGTCCAATAGTGTCTTCCAGGTCACGCTATTACCATGCTTTAACCAGTAGCTCAGGATCGCCAGATAACGATCATCGTTGTCTGAGAACTGCTGTCCAAGATCATCAATGGTGCTCTCCTTAACACCAAGAGCCAGACCAACTTTCTTCCAGTGTCTCACTTGGATGAGAGGTAGGACCAGTGTGTCTACATCCCTTAGGTCAGGACATTGGCCCAAGACCTGCTCACGCACCCTGCGATTGTCATCAGCTCCATTTGCTACACTGTCCACAGTTTGCCCACCAAGGAGTGCTATAACAGCCTCTCTTATGTCCTCGTGGCCACCATGATTGACATCACACAAATTCCTCAGCAATGAACGAAATTGGAAAAGCTCACTACGATGGCTCATAAACACACTTTGAGGTATAGCTGCCCACACTCCTGGATGTCCACCTGCCTCCTCAATCACTGTAGCTACTTCATGGAGTTCAAACTGCCGAGCTAGGTCAAGAGGACTCAGACCATTTGGGTACAGTTCATTGACTGTTTCCTTCAACACAGGGTGGGACAACAGCTCGGTGATGAATGAAGTGTGGTTGTTAGTACCATATTGAATACAACCATCAGCAAATCCCATTTTAAAGCATTTCAATGACAGCAGTGATATCTGCAATGGACTCATGGAATGTCCTTCCAATAAATGAAGCTGGTCAATGAATGGAATACCTTCGCCACGGTGAAAGTAATACTTGGCACATTTCACTGCAGCAGGCAATAAACATTCATCAGAAGCAACTAGTTCAATGAATTGGTCTTCCAGGAATACACTGTCTCCAGAAATGGCACACAAACACAGCACTTTGTGTGCATCAACCAGACCCTTAGTGATCAAGGTTGCTAAAGCATCCCTCAGCCTTTCTCCACTGCTCCCAATGCCACATGCCTCACAGAACTGACTCAGTTTACTGGCATGACCACCAATGAGGCACTGCTCAAAAGTAGAGAATGAAAATATGTCTCTGTTAGAGATAGATCCACCTTTAGAGGTGAGAAATTTGAATACCTCCACCTGTCCACCCTGCATAGCGTACATGACAGGTGTCTCACCAACTGAATCACAAATACTAATGAGATCACAAGCTGTTTGTACTCTTGAAGATGCTGCATCATTTGTGGTCAAATCAGTTTCACAAGTTTCATTCTCCAAAAGTACTTCAACAGTCTTTACATGCCCCCCCAAGGCTGCTTGATGCAGTGGAGTCCCCAATTCACCAGCAACCACAGACTTGGTTGCACCAAATTTGATCAATTCACAAACTGCTTCTGTCCTACCAGAACCAGCAGCATCATGGAGGGGAGTACAGCCATTTGCTTTCACTGCATTCACATCACACCCACTGCCTACCAACACCCTCAGTACTTCAACATTGCCACCTTCAGCTGCGAAATGCAGAACAGTGGATCCAGCACTATTCACTAAATCAATAGGACACCTTTCAGCCAACATGGCTGCAACAGTCCCCACATGTCCCTTATGAGCAGCTAGGTGTAAAGGAGTTCCATATTTACCTGCAACCACTGACTTGATTGCTCCACATCTGATCAATTCATGAGCTACTTCTGCTCTACCACAACCAGCAGCAACGTGGAGGGGAGTACAGCCACTTGCTTCCACAGCATTCATGTCACATCCTCTGTGTATTAGCATCCTCACTACTTCACCGTTACCACCTTGAGCTGCAAAATGCAGAACAGTGGATCCATTAGTATTCATCACATCAATAGGACACCTTTCCTCCAACATAGACTCAACAGTCTCCACATGTCCCCCAAGTGCTGCTAGATGAAGTGGAGTGCCCCATTCACCAGCAACGACAGACTTGGTTGCACCAAATTTGATCAATTCACAAACTGCTTCTGTCCTACCAGAACCAGCAGCATCATGGAGGGGAGTACAGCCATTTGCTTTCACTGCATTCAAATCACATCCTCTGTCTTCCAACACCTTAATTACTTCAACATGACCACCTTCAGCTGCAAAATGCAGAACAGTGTCTCCATCACTGTTAACTGCATCAATAGGACACCCTTCCTCCAACATAACATCAACAGTCTCCATGTGTCCATTAAGGGCAGCTTGATGAAGTGGAGTCCCACAATTAGCAGCAACCACTGACTTGATTGCACCAAGTTTTATCAACTCACAAACTACTTTAGTTTTTCCATGCCCAGCAGCAGCATGCAAGGGAGTACAGCCATTTTGTTTAATTGCATTCACATTACACCCTCTGTTGACCAACATCCTCACAACATCAAGATGACCACCTCCAGCTGCAAAATGCAGAACAGTGGCTCCATTACTGGTAACTGCATCAATAGGACACCCTTCTGCCAACATAACCTCAACAGTCTCCACATGTCCTTTATGGCTTGCTTGATGAAGTGGAGTACCACAATCAAGAGCAACCACTGACTTGATTGCACCAAATTTGATCAATTCACACACTGCTTCTGTTCTACCACAACCAGCAGCATCATGGAGGGGAGTACACCCATTTGCTTTTACTGCATTCACATCACACCCTCTGCCTACCAGCACTCTCACAACATCAAGATGGCCACCTCCAGCTGCATAATGCAGAACAGTGGCTCCATCACTGTCAACTGCACTAATAGGACACCCATCTTCCAACATGACCTCAACAGTTTCCACATGTCCATTAAGGGCTGCTTGATGAAGTGGAGTCCCAAACTTACCAGCAACCACCAACTTGGTTGCACCAAGTTTAATCAGTTCGCAAACTACTTCTGTTCTTCCACACCCAGCAGCACCATGCAAGGGAGTACAGCCGTTTGCTTCCATTGCATTCATGTCACATCCTCTGTGTACCAACATCCTCACAACATCAATATGGCCACTTCTAGCTGCAAAATGCAGAACAGTGGCTCCATCACTGTTAACTGCATTAATAGGACACCCTGCCTTCAACATAACCCCAACAATCTCCGCATGTCCCGCAGTGGCTGCTTGATGAAGTGGAGTCCCAAAATTACCAGCAACAACTGATTTGGTTGCACCAAGTTTGATCAGTTCACAAGCTGCTTCTGTTCTACCACAACCAGCAGCATCATGGAGGGGAGTACACCCATTTGCTTTCACTGCATTCACATCACACTCTCTGCCTACCAACACCCTCACAACATCAAGATGACCACCTTCAGCTGCAAAATGCAAAACGGTGGCTCCAACATTGTTAACTGCATCAATAGGACACCCTGCCTCCAACATAACCTCAACAGTCTCCACATGTCCGGCAATGGCTGCTTGATGAAGTGCAGACCCATAATTACCAGCAATCACAGACCTGGTTGCACCAAGTTTCATCAATTCACAAACTGCTTTTGTTCTACCACAACTAGCAGCATCATGGAGGGGAGTACCACCATCTTCTTTTGCTGCATTCACATCACTTCCTCTGCCTACCAACATCCTCACAACATCAGGATGACCACCTTCAGCTGCAAAATGCAGAACAGTGGCTCCAACACCGTTCACTGAATCAATATAACACCCTGCATCCAACATGACCTCAACAGTCTCCACATGTCCATTAAGAGCTGCTTGATGAAGTGGAGTCTCAAAATTTCCAGCAACCATTGACTTGGTTGCTCCCATTCGAATCAGCTCTTGAACTGCCTTTGTCTGTCCCATTCCAGCAGCCCAGTGCAGTGGAGTGAGCCCCCTACCATCAACTGAGTCTACATCACATCCCCTCCTGATGAGAAGCCTCATTGTGGTCACATGACCACCCTCTGCTGCCAAATGCAATAAGGACTCCCCATTGTCATCCTTAGTGTCAATTGGGACACCTGACAGGTCTAACAGGTCTACAACAGTTTCTGTGTCACCTCTTTTGACAGCTGAAGTTACTGCCCATTTATTAAACACCAATTTTAGAGCCACTACCAGAGCAGCGGCAGCAGGTGATTGGCTCATCTGTCCCCTTTACAGGTATCTTTATACAGAACAAGAGAAGTATATATAAAGAAAAGATTCTCAAGTGAACTGAGATTGAATTGTTACATGTACACAATGGGTCAAATATCCACAATACACGACCATGGATGTGTTTACTATTGTCAACTATAAAGTAGAATTATGGTCATCAAACATCCATTTGTATGGGGCGTATATTTACAAGTTGGAGGTTTGCGCGTAACATATGCACATGCATACAGGGGTTTCAGGGATTCTAGTCCCAATTGACTTATAATGCACTTTTGTTTGATCACATGAATACAGCATCAGAAAGGTATATAAATGTGCACGACCTTGTGCCCTGATCTACAATCAGTAGCATGTTGCAATTGTGCCCTGCTGTAGTATTACCAGATTACAATTCAGCCAGTGAGTACTTTTCAGCCTGAGTCATCACAGAACTGTCAGTGATTGTGTGTGGTGAGTTGTTGGCTGCCACATGACAATAAGATGTATAAGCTGGTTTGCAAATTGTACTGGTAATCTATTCAAGTATATACTTGTAGGCATACCTGTACACACACAAATTAAGCGGGGTCAACATGGTAAAGTATCTACAATCATCATTGTAATCAAAACTTAAGGTGGGCAGTTAATTAAGCACTCTGCAATGCATCAGACAAACTGCTATATAGTGGCCGTTTGAAGAGCATAATAATTACTCAACATCAATGTCTCAACCAATGCTGAGTGTTAAAAATTTCAAGCCATAAATAGCTTCAGTGTAGTTGCAACAGGCAACTTAGTTGCCGAGCCGAAGGGTGAGGCAAGTAAGCAAGATGCATGTGTTGCCGCTTTGCGTGGGTATGTATGTACGTAGGTACCATATATATTCAAATAGAGCCCTGGGCCTCTATTTCTTTCAAGAGGTTTGTGTTGGCCTTTATTAAAATCTGTACAAAATGAACTGATTTCTAGCCATGTTTCCTATAAAAAGCTCTGATTCCTTATGGCTGCTGGCGATATCCGTACGCACTGAGAAACTGTGAGCTATCAGAAGTCACTAAGCTCACAATTCAGTCTCATTCAAAAACTCCTATCACAGCAGCTTCTTTTGTGGCTTTACTAAGTTCATTCCATACCTTCAGCTGCAGGAAGAATTAGCTACGTGGTGCGCTTCTCTTTAGATATGAACATTGCTACTGCAGCAGGAACTCCAGCAGGTTACAACGCGTAGTGCTGCTTTTGATTCGCACTTAAAGCATGCATCTCAGAAGCTGCAGAGTGCCAGTGTTTGGAATCCAGACCCAGTTTCCATTTGAGCCCCGGCCACTACTTGAGCCAGGCCTTTATATGGACATGTACAGTATGTATGTATGTACATCCACAGCTTGCACAGGGCAATTCTATGCTTGTGTATGTATTTCCGCATTGCCTGTGCAACACAATCTTTTGCTTGCGTATGTACATCCGTCACACTTTGCACAAATGCTTGCACAACAATGGCTTTCATGACTGCATGTATAGCTCTCACTGCCACGCTAGTGCACTAGGCCAAGGACAAAGTAGCTTTCATCACAACAAGACGGAGGCCAGACAGACTATTCAGGACATGCGCCCCTTGCAACACAGCGAGTATGTACATGAATGCTATACATCAGCTGCTTGGAGCTGCCCTTGCTAACGACTGTCACTGCAGAGCCTGATCTTAGAGCATTGTAAACAACACAGAAAGAACATGTATTTGCATGTGCCGCCAAATGCACTTAGAGCACTATGGACAGCACAGACAGAACATGTGTTCGCATGTGCTGCCAAAGGACCCATGGCCAAGCCTCCGTAGAACAGCAGGAGATGGAGAAATCAGGTGATGGCCTAAGAAAACAATGCAGCCTACCTCTTACATGTTAGCTATCCTTTGCCATGACAGCTAGATAGCTATATATATATAGCTATCTACATGTATATGTGTTTACCATGGCTATCACTATTTCATTATACAAGGCTATTACATTTTATATTTTTAATTTTTTAATGCATTGCATTTACCAAGTTCTTCATGCATCTGCCAGTGCATGAGGCTTTGTGCATTCCATGCTCTAGCATGACCCACATCACACACCACATGTGAACCCATGCATGTAGTCTCCATCTAAGTGCACAGGGATATCACTGCACCAACTGCCTTAGTTACCTGAGTTGTAAAAGGAGATTATATAAACTTGCAATATTAGCTGTGTTAACATGGCTTAAAAGAGACTTGCTCAACACTGTTAACCCGAGTAATTAATGTATAATCATATATTAATATTCATAGTGTCACATACAAACTGTACAAATGAATGTACTGTAGGTTTTCCACTGAAATAATGAAGCTAGGAACAAGTGTTTTGGAAATTACTTCAGTCCGGAGCAAGATGAAGGACTGCCTATATGCCTGACCCACTTACTTTGGAATGTAAGTATTGTATTGTATTGTATTATTATTAACGTTGACCCTTCAGCACAAGGCTGGTATAAATGGGTGATCTTTGGTTAGGAATGGAATGGTTCTAAGGTAGCTATTGCTATTCAGGGGTCATTTCAAGCACAATAAATGAGGGCAGCAAAGAACATTTCAAACCCATAGATAGTGTACTCTAACGTACTGACCTGCAAGGACCTGCACAAACAGTACAACTATGGCTGCATAATACCTGAGAAGCAATATAGCTACGTTACAACCATTCCAAAGTAAGTAAACTTCATCTGCTGTCATGCATTTTCACTATCAGCTTCCTGTACACAAAAAGCCTTTCATTTTTTGTTCTCACGTCTGCAATTGCTTGCATGCTTCACGTACACCATTAAGCTATGTAGAACAGCATAATAATGTATATACTATAGTATGCTGCATAAAGTTATATATAACAACTTGTTACATGAGGAAGCCATACATCAAAGCAAGCTGCAGTGTGCTAATTTTGCATAACGCCACTGTTTACGCTTTCACACCTCATAACACACTGTGTTGAATGGGGCTCTCATTTGCTAACCCAATCACTTTCTAGCCTTAAACAAACGTTTTGTTTACTGCTTTAGCAAAATGCCTTTGATATTCATCACCTTGTGAACTTTCTCATGACCATTGGCTCTGGAATGATGAGTGCTTGGCACTTGGAAGCATGGTCATCAACATAAATTTATGCCTAGCACACGTGTATTTTTAAGGCAGTGACATGTAATTGCGCATGTAATGTCTTTAGTGATAGAGAAACCAAGATTCCCTTTTTCGAGTTCACTTGATGGATCAACTTGAAGGTAGGTCTCGTCACTCCCAAGTTCTCTAGTCGTTTAAATCCTAGTACTCTCTCTAAAAAGAAAGTTCTCCTTTCATACGCTGCTTGTAGGACTTCTAATCATCTGCCCTAGTGCCTACTCAAGCGGCGCGGACGCTTTATTCAGTACGTGAGGCCGCTGACAGCTTTTCTCTTGCGACATTTCTCGTCTTTCGCCTTGTGCTCCGAGAAGAGCGTGTTCTCTGGTTTCTATAGTAACTTCGAGATTCGTTCGGTAAATTCATTCGACAGCGGACGAATTCAAGCGCTAATTGCTGCTGTTTGAAACGTAACAAGTCAGTTATAACATGGCCGCTCGGCGCTTAGCTGATTTATCCGCACTCGGGCGCTTCGCTTCAATCAGCCAGCGCCCTCGCGACTTCGCGCTGGTCAATAACTCTCTATTGCCCAATGTAAGCTCATTTTCCATAGGAAGCCTCCAATCATTCTCAGACCACTGCCCAATAACGCTAACATTGAGCCACTCCTCAAAACCAGACACAACTGCACAGCACAAATCACAGCCAGGCTAAACCCTTCACTTGGCTTCTGAACTCATAAACGACATAACACAGCGTCATGGATCAATCACAAGCTGTCCCAACGACAAACGTCTTCTATGGTGTGAAAACAAAAGGAGCAATTTCACCAGAGGATATTGATACCGTAGTAAATGCCTTCACTAGCCAATTAACAGCCCTAGCCATTGCCTCTGGCTTTGCCAGGACGGTTACTACCTCAGATACACCTCATAGTAAACCCAGCAACCGCCAAAAACATACAAAATTCTCATGGTTTGATAAAGATTGCAAAGTCATGAAAAAATAGTTAACTCTGCTCTGTCTGCCTGGAAAAGAAACCATCAAGATTAAAACCTCCGGAAAGTATACCACAATACCAAAGCAGCCTGGAAACGTCTGATCAGAGCAAAAAAAATTGAGGCACAGCGTAAATGGAACAGTGAAATCTCCAAACAAGCCAAATCCAACCCAAAATCTTTCTGGAACCTATTAAAGTCGAAGTCAAAACCAGCCAACGAGATTTCCAACAACATAACCACATCAAATTGGGAACAGCATTTCAAAGGCCTTTATAGTGAAGCTACTCCCACGCACCCCCCTTCTAAACCCAGCAATGACAATCCCACAAGCAACATGGAGGGTGACAACACAATTCCTTGTGATGACAGCCCCAGTACAGACCAAGTGTATTTGAACGAACTCGTAATCTCTGAGATTTCCTTACCCAAAATTGGCAATGCTATCTCAAAGTTAAAGAGTGGTAAATCAGCCGGTGCAGACAAAATCACAAATGAGGTTCTAAAATGTTTACCCCCCTCCTGGTTGAACGCCTTGCAGGAAATTTTTAATAAAATCCTCCACTCCGGGGAATACCCCACTAAGTGGGCAGAGAGCATCATCCACCCTATTTTCAAATCAGGAAATAAAGATAACTGTGGAAACCGTGGCATTTCACTTATCAGCTGCATAGGCAAACTTTTCACCAGCATTCTATACCATCGGATTAGTTCATGGGCAGTCTTATCCAAACTACTCCCTGACGAACAGTTTGGTTTCTGGAAAGGCAGACATGTTTCTGACTCCATATTTGTATTGCACACCCTAGCCGAAAGCCAAATTTTCAAAAAGAAGAAATTGTACAGCTGTTTTGTTGACCTACAGAAAGCCTTTGACTCTGTTCCACATTCGCTACTATGGTCCAGGCTTGCTGCTATGAAGCTACACCCACGCATGATCCATCTCTTGCAATCTTACTACTCCAAATCTACTGCTTGTGTACAAAGTCCCCAGGGGAGATCAAACGTCTTTCCCACAAACAAAGGAGTTAAACAAGGATGCAACCTAAGTCCACTGCTCTTCTCTCTATTCATAAACGACCTTCCTAGACACATCACTTCCCCCAATAACCTGTTAAATTCTACATTTCCAACCTCCTGCCTCCTTTTCGCTGATGACATCGTTCTATTCACTGATGAGCCAGACAAATTACAAAATCCAATAGATTCCTTGTACCGGTATTGCTCCAGTCTAAGTCTCATAATCAACACAGACAAAACTAAAATCCTAGTGTTTGGACAACACCCAAACCAGACCCTGCCCCAGTGGTCCATAAATTCCAATCCACTGGAAGTGGTAGAAAAATTCAAATACTTGGGATGTTGGCTCAACTGGAGATGCAACCTTAAAGACAGCATCACAGAAACATTCAACAAAGCAGACCAATCTCTCCAACAACTACAAATTAAAATAATTTCCGTAGGCATCACTGATTTTAAAACGATGGAGCACTTGTACAAATCGCTAATCCAACCCATTTTGCTATTCAACTCAGAAATTTGGGGCATTTACAATACAGCCATACTTGAAAAGACTATACGCAAAGTCTACAAATTTGCCTTAAGAGTATCTCCATCTTGCACAACCACCGCCATCCATGCTGAAACAGGCACACTCCCCCTACCTTTTGACTGCATTCGCGCATCCCTAAACTACTACTACCACGTTATCTCCAATGACCCAAACTGTCTCACCTCACTTGCTCTACAAACCTCAATAAACTTAGCTACTTCTGGACACAAATCATGGGCTTTTCTCATCAGGAACCAACTTGCACACCTTGGATTTAACCCCAACTTGACCCAGCCAGACAAAGCTGAAGTACTTACTCGCCTCCATGATCAACATATCCAATCTCTACAGTCCGACCTAAGCTGCGCCCAAGGGGCAACCCCATTGGGGGGGAGCAAGTTAAGAACATACAGGTTGATCAAACATGATGTCACAGTGTGTGAGCCATATCTAACTCTGATCACCAACCCCAAGGCCCGCAGTGCATTAACTAAATTTCGACTATCAGACCACAAGCTCCACATCGAAAGTGGCCGTCACTGTAACCCTCCCAAGCCGGTTGAAGAACGCCTGTGTGAAATCTGCAACAATCAAGTGGTTGAAGATGAATTCCACTTCCTATTCAACTGCTTCTACTATTGCGACCTCAGATACCCACTCATGCAACGAGCAGTCACTCTAAGTCAAAATTTCCCCCACCTGACCCCTAAAGAACAATTTACATTCCTGATGTGCACCTCCCACCCTGCCCTAGTACAAGAAACTGCCCTCTACATCTATAAAGCCATGCAAGCTAGATCACTTTGCTTGTCCCCACTCATTGATTGAAGCCCTGCACCACTCACACCCTCAACCCAACCTTGTCAATTCTGGCAACTTAACTTGTCTGTGTTAATTTGTATATATTGTCTATATTGCCTATCGTGTCTGTCAATGTTCCATGCAAGTCTTAGCCCTGTACTATCTGCACAAACCAACTGTATCACGCCCATTCTGTTGTGAAGTATCTCTGCTGAGGTCAAGGCCGTTTTGGCTATGACCAGTGATGACATATATATAACTAGTACATCACGGCTGTTTTGTATGTGTAAATGGCGGCAGCTTAGTTTTAATTTGGAAACCTGTCAATAGTATGCGAGTTTTCACCTCGTATCGTGGAGCGAATATGTTTTAACCTTTTTCTCTGTGAAAGAGGACGCGATCAATAGGAAACTCCATATCAAGGTGAGCAGAACAGTGGATAATGTGCTGTAAAGGATAAAAGCGTTGTTTATGCTGTTATGTTAGCGATATTTTGGCAAACATTTGCTCGTATTAAACTGCTCGTTGTGCGTTTCTCCGGGTTTTTCTGCCAACATGCTATGCATGTTGTGATAGCCCAACCACTCTACAACATAGCAAAGGAGAGCTCGTTTTTGAGCCATTTTCTTACTTCGTGTTTTGAGCAAAAATAAAATAGTCACATAGCACAGCATGTGTATGGGGTAGCTAGGAGACTACAAGTGCACTTCCCCACGACCCCAGCTAGTGTGACTAAGTTTCAGTGAATTGTGAATGTCTCTGCATTGCAGTGTTCTTTAAACATACACTTCATGCATTCCAGTGGATTACACATTGCACAGTATGTTCCCTCTAAAGTGTTGAAAATATTGAATACGACTCTGCCCCTTGCTCACCATGGAGCCCCAATGCCCAGTGCCACCTCCTCATCCACGGTACAACATAATCCTCGAGAAGGTGCAACTTTGGTGTAATGCTGGCATGTGCATGGGAATGTTTCTCGGTACACTGTTAAAAAAATAGGGAGTGATGATTACACCCATAATTGGTGTGAATTGGTTGCCACTGTGAGCACACATATTTGCAGTGCGACATTCACTCCAACCATGCAGTACACAACATACCATTTACGTGAACAGTTTGTAAGAAACTAAGCACTTCATGGTACATTTCACTACAGATATAGTACACTACTTCGAAGATTTGCCTACAGATAGTACACAGCATACCATCTGGTGGAATTGTTAGTGGGTGACACAAAGTACCTAATGGTACATTAAATTGCACACTTAGTTTGACGAGGTCCTCCCACTGTACACAACATACCATCGGGCTAAGCTGTATCCTGGGTAGCTATATATGTACTTTGCTATATATACTTTTGTTCAAAACTTGAAGTTAAGAAAATGGCTCAAGAAGAAGCTTTAAATTCTTTTGTTAGGTTGTAGAGTGGTAGGGTTATCACGACATGCATAGCATGTTGGCAGGAAAACCCGGAGAAACGCACAGCGAGCCATTTAATACGAGCAAATGTTTGCCAAAATATCGCTAACAGAACAGCATAAACAACGCTTTTATCCTTTACAGCACATTATCCACTGTTCTCCTCACCTTGTTACAGAGTTTCCTATAGATTGTCTCGGCTTTCACGGAGAAAAAGGCTAAAAATCAATTTTCCCACAGTACAGCTCTAGACCGAATCCCGATTCCCAATCTGCGGCCATTTAAACTAAGCTGCCATTGCGAAACAGCCGTGTACATACAACTGTGCATATATACCTCACAGTATATTCTCATTTTACTATATGCACACAAATATACGTACAGCAGTTAGTAGCTTAATGCATGAGCTTGCGCGCAATGACTTTGCTGCATTCTAGTTTTACATTCTAATACTAGTTCTTCTACTCATTCCGAGCACAATGATATGCATATGCACTCTCTTAAATTGTGAGCAGATTTGACAAAAGGGCCCACTTGTCGCTATGTATAATATGTTGCTACAGACAAAAACATGCAACCAAGTGATGTTTTCAGTAAATTTGGATTTTTGCAACTTTCGCTTCTGTGGTATTGTCCCAACACCCTGGCCAAATTTTAAACCCGTTGTCCCACTCTTCAAACCAGGAAGAATAGTTACACGGCTGCCATGTTTACTGATACAATAACGGAAGGGCTATGGGCCGTTTTCTCATAATTGTACACGGTCTATTTTGTAATTTGAGCCAGCGTATCATGGGCATAGGAACAGCTATTGAAGTGAAACAAAGTGCAACAAATAGCTCATCTACTGTGCTTCCACCCAGTATTGCTAACTCAAAATCGACAAATAGCGACAAGTGGACCCTTTTGTCAAATCTGCTCACAATAGATAAGTTATAGCACACAGAGGTCAGTAATGTACATGATTTGTGTATGTATGCACACAGAACACAAAAGTCATGTACACCTTCCTGACGTCTACATGCATGCATGGTGTGCATAAAGGCAACTGAATGTCACTGCTTGATCAATGCCTGTGTGCAAGGCAAAGTGTTTATTCATCTTTGGCATGCAAGCTATGATAGGAGCAATGGGCAGTCATTCATCTTGCTCCAGGCTGAAGTGATTTCCAAAACACTTGTTCCTAGCTTCATTTTGTCAGTGGAAAACCTTCAGTAGCTGCATTTGTAAAGTTTGTATGTGACAACATGAA
>OZ025868.1:11809622-11969622 GCA_964019415.1 Ianthella basta | reverse complement strand
TGTCAGTACAAGGGAGTCAATGAAAGGGAACATACTGCTCCGGTACACCACTGTCACACACCACACACACCTTCAGGGACCAAAGGGGGAGGAGCCCACAGAAGATACTGCCCACAAATAGAGACTGTGAACAAGGTGAGCCATCGGGGGCGTGGAGGAGGAGGGGTATCCTCATCCAGTGATTCTGGGATCAGCTGAGAGATCGAGTCGCCATGAAGGCAGGGTTATCAAACAGATGAGTTAAAAGAAATGGTTTAGGGACATGTCTAATGGTTGCGTCATCTGCCACAGTCTACTCAGCAATCTACAGTGAGGAAATGGAGGGATCACCACGGAGCAGTTCATCTCATGCGTGCACATGCCGCACAAACACACACACAAATGCAGGTACAAACAAACATGCACATACTATATAACATACAAACACACCTTTAGTGAGGACCACTGGAGGACTCGACAGAGTGGGGGATGGAGTCCACAGGTAGACACATGGGAACATAAGGGTGCAGTCATGTGACTGTCAGCTGACACAGGAGTGTGATGTGTCTGAAGTTAGAAAGCTTTAAAAGTGAGGGGCCCTCAGAGGGAGGGGTCAAGGAGGTGGGGTCATCGGAGGGAGTAGTCAAGGTGGATGGGGTTGTCAGAAGGAGGGTTCAAGGGTGTGGGGTAGTCAGAGGGTGTGGTCAGGGGGTGTGTCATCATGATGAGTGGGAGGGTGACCTAATGAAAAGGACAAAATAAGATTACCCATTCCATTCCACTTCCCTACTGAGGAAGCACACAACTCACTGTGCTGACTGCAGTGCTCCAGCAATGTGTGAAGCTGCCTCCCGTCCGAGGCACCTCTGCACTGCTCCCAACACAGTAGACCAGCTACGCTCCTGCCCTCCTGTGGCCCGCTCCCCTCTGGCCAGCTCTTGAGCATGTCAGCGCAGCAGGCCTCCACCTCACCCCTCTCAGTGGCCTTGATGTCCTCCAGAAGGTAGTCCTCCACTCCAAGGGCAAGACCAAAGTGGTACCAGCGGGCAGCCACACGGAGGACCACATGGTCAAGGAGCTCCAGCATGGTGGGCTTGGAGCGGAGGAGGGGGTCTGTGGAGGGGAGGGGAACACATTTGATCACAATTGCTGATCTTTTTTTCACACAAGCTCCTTAGAGAATAGCATTCCATCCCAGCCTCAGTGAAGGAGAAGATGATCCACACAGCTCACCTTCACAGATGGGTGGGCTCCTCTCTGTAGCAACTGCTTCTCCAATCACAACTGGAGCAGAAGTGGAGACAGATCTGAAGGGACCACTCACAGCTACCATCTGAGGGGAGGAGGAGGAGGCAGCACAAACACAAGCACACACGACAGGAGAGCAACGCTTGCCTCCTCCATACAGTACACCACACAGCACCTTCACTCAACACACAACACTGCACACTTACCTGGTGAGATCCTCTTAGTTCTGAGACAATCTTGTCAGTCAGCTCATCAATAATGTGCTTAGTCTCGAAGTAGCCCAAGACATCCAACAGTGTGTTCCAGGTCACACTGCTTTCATGCTCCAACCAGTAGCTCAGGGTCTCCAGATATCGATCATCGTCATTTGGGAATTGTTGACCAAGACCATCGAGTGTGCGTTTCTTCATGCCAAGAGCCAGTCCAACTCTCTTCCAGTGTCTCACTTGGATGTGAGGTAGGACATGTGTGACTACATCCCCAAGGTCAGGACGCTGGCCCAAGACCTCCTCCTTTACACTCTGTCCACCAAGGATACTCAAGAAAACCTTCTTAGCCTCCTGTCCCCCTACATCCAACTTACACACACTATTCAGCACAGTATAGGCAGACATGAGGTTAGTACAATACTTACTGAGAAAGTCTTGAGGTATGCTTGCCCACACTCCTGGACGTCCACCTGCCCCCTCAATCAAAGCAGCTATGTCGTGGAGTTCAAACTGCCGAGCTAGATCAAGAGAACTTAGACCATTTGGGAAGTATTCGTTGACTGCTTCCTTCAACACAGGGTGGGACAACAGCTTGGTGATAAATGAAGTATGGTCCACGGCACTGTTGTCAACCACATGCCCAACAAAACCCATTTCAAAGCACTTCATCGATAGCAGTGATATGTTTAATGGGTTCAAGGCATTCTCATCGGGTAACAGAGCTGTGTAAGGAATGGAACACCTTCACCTTAGTACGTGGTATAGTACTTGGCAAATTTCATTGCCCCAGGAAAAACACTAGTATCAGAAGTAACTAGTGCACTGAATTGTTCTTCCAGGAATACACTGACACCAGACATGGCACACAAACACAGCACTTAGTGTGCATCAATCAGACCCTTAGTGATCAAGGTTGCTAACGCACCCATCAGCCCTTCTCCACTGCTCCCAGTGCCACATGCCTCACAGAACTGACTTAGTTTGCTGGCATGACCACCAACAAAGCACTGCTCAAGTGTAGACAAAGACAGAGTGTCTCTGTCAGTGATAGCCCCACCTTTAGAGGTCAGTAATTTAAATGCCTCCACCTGTCCACAAAATGTAGCAAACATGACAGGAGTCAAACCGAAGGAATCACAAGCATTAATGATATCACAATCTGTTATCATTTCAACAGTTTCTGTCATCTGAGTCTTCAAGGGTGAGATGTCACATCTGGTCAGTTCAGACTTCCACAATGAGTCCTCCAAAAGGGCTTCAACAGGTACCCCATGACCTTTCATGGCAGCACTATTAATTGGAGTACCAGAAGCACTAGCAACCACAGACTTGGCTGCTGTTTCAGTTCTACCACAACCAGCAGCTTCAAGGAAGGGAGTACAGCCGTTTGTTTTCACTGCATTCACATCACACCCTCTGCCTACCAACACCTTAATTACTTCAACATGGCCACCCCCCCTTCAGCTGCCCAATGCAGAACAGTCTCCCCATTACTGTCCACTGCATTAATAGGACACCCTTCCGCCAACATGGCTTCAACAGACTCCACATGTCCCTTAAGGGCTGCTTGATGAAGTGGAGTCCCACAATTACCAGCAACAACTGACTTGGTTGCACCAAGTCTGATCAATTTACGAACTGCTTCTGTTCTACCACTAGCAGCAACATCATGGAGGGGAGTACAGCTGTTTGCTTTAACCGAATTCACATCACACCCTTTGTCTACCAAAACCTTCATTACTTTAATGTGACCACCTGCAGCTGCATAATGCAGAACATTAGCACCATTACTGCCCACTACATCAATATGACACCCTTCCGCCAACATAGCCTCAACAGTCTGCACATGTCCATTAAGGGCTGCTTGATGTAGTGGAGTCCCACAATTTCCATCAATTGCAGATTTAGTTGCTCCCAATCGAATCAGTTCTCGAACTGCCTTTGTCTGTCCCACTGCAACAGCCCAGTGCAGTGGAGTGAGCCCTCTACCATCAACTGAGTCCACATCTCATCCCCTCCTGATGAGGAGCCTCATTGTGGTCACATGACCACCCTCTGCTGCCCTATGCAATAAGGTCTTCCCCTTGTCATCCTTAGTGTCAATTGGGACACCTCTGTCTAACAGGTCTGTGACAGTTTTTGTGTCACCAGTTCTGACAGCTCTAATTAGAGCACGTTTGTTGACGGCCAATCGCAGAGCAGCTGCAGCAGGTGATTGGTCCATCTGTTCACTTTTGTAAGTATCTTTACAGAGCAAGAGAAGAAGAGTTCCAAAGTGTGATTTGAGTGCATTGTTCTTTGATCATGCACACACGCATGCACACAAACACACACGCACAGACACACGCGCACACACACACACACACGCACAGAGCACAACATGTAAAATGTAATGGAACAATTGTATGCATTCTTTGAAAAGATGGCCATTTCAGTAAACTAGATTGTATGATGCCTTTAACTTATTCAGAAATAGCTGAATCACTCTGTAGCATGTAAAGTGGATGAGGCTAAACAACTACATCTCACTAGTCACTAGTTCACTCATGGGGTCCATGTGCTTATACAGTCATAATAATATTAATAATTTCACTTTAGACATGGAATGTAGCTATAGTTGTGATGTGTAGGAGTGAACATCAGCTATTTTGGTGGTGATGGTGGAGGGGGGGGGGGGAGATAAGCTTTCTTTGGAGAAGCAGGGGAATTGAAACCTGTTTTGATCACCAAAAGACAATGCAAGGGCATTTTACCATAACTAAGGCTTGAAGGTCCTCTTATTAAGGCTGCTATGCAATGCAATTCAGCGGCCTCAACCATGAACCTTAGGTAGCCGGTCTCTTAGAGGTGACATGTCCACAGTTTTTACTAGTAGTCTAGCCGCTAGCCCCTACGTAGCCATTTCACGCAAGGGCAGAAGAAAACTACGGTCTAGCAGAGTATGTCAATTCCACACCTCACAATCAATGTGCAAGGGGTGTTTATCAATAACATGGGTTGTACTAGGAAGGTGATCAAAAATTCACTTAATTCAAGTGTAGGAAATTGGCATATTCGTGTTTTCCCTGCCAGGAAGCAGTTATACAACAGAGTAGTTGTGTTTGGTCTTCAAGCAACACATATCCTAGGGTCCATGACAATGCCCTTAAGCTTCCTCAATGATAACAAGCTCCAAGTCCTACTGCAAAATCAAATCAGGCGTCTTTGACTCCTTTTACAACCAGCACACCTGCCTCTCCTGCAGTGCCATAAGCACTCGTAATCTCCATTCATTGGTCACTGACAGGCGTGGAATTCACATATTCTGCTAGATCCAATTTCTTCCGCTCCCACACAAGATGACAAAGTAGGGGCTAGCAGCTAGACTAGGTTTTACAAGTTTTACAAAGCCTTTTCAGCTGCAGTGCCTTAGGCAGAGGAAGATCGTTTGAAAGCAACTGCCTCAGCCTCTTTAATACTGGGTCAGTGTGGCTGTGATACTACTAGTGATACGAACAGAATTTCTGGATACTAATGGGGGGGTTCAGATTCAGTGGCCAACACTAGTAAAATGGCACTTTCACCTCTTGATTAACACAAATTTCCAACTTACACTGTATCCAATGTAGATATGACACATGGCATGCAATGAACTGGTCGATCTGCCTCACATACTGCCACCAACAGACGGACATACATGAAATGCCAGTTGGACATCCACAGCTATTATACTAGGCGAATGCAAGCATTGTGGGGCGAGCCTGAGCGAGCGTCATGTACTCTTGCAGTGATTGTGGCCTAGAGAGTGGGCAATGGCAGGAATGGAGCACACATGCATGATGGGTGTAGGTGAATGAAACAGATTAGGAAATGTGTATAGGCTACTGAGGGCAGACACACCTCCATGCACATGAGTACCAAATGCAGAGCATAAGACAGCAGGTTACTGCATTGATACCAGTTTACCTCTAGCATGTTAATGGGTACACTGGACAACTGGACTAATCTGTCATGTTACTGTGTTCTGATTGCTGCACCATGATTGTGTTGAGTCACAATGGCATGTTCTTGTATTGTGCAGTATATTTCACTTGTTTTAACATAATTATTTTGCATTATAAACTTCAATGTAAAATGGTGGGCAAGATGGTGACTCTCTGACTGTCTTCCTCAGCATAATGTGATAGACACCATGGCAACATGCAAGGTGATATCATGGAGTGGGGCAGACGGACCACTTACCCATGCCCACAAATATACTGACAACGTCATTGCATCAACATGAATGCACTAGATGAGCAGCCTGCTCAAAGGGAACTCGCTGCAGCCAACTTTGATATCTGAAGAGATCTGGTCCCTGGCTAGAACAATGGCTGGAGCGTGCTGTCCTTCCAGTGAAACATTGACTGTAGCCGCCTGAGTATGAAGTTCACGCAAAAGCCATGCATCAAAATTGGCACCCTAGCCAACGTGGGGACCCGCTGCTTTCCCATAGGTACAACAACAAAAGTAGGGGAGAGCGTCCTTGACATAGCGTCGTGAGTGCGAGCGACGTCCCAACGGGGTGTGTGCAGTTACTAAGACATCTTTGTTTCGAAGTCTGCATGGTTGGTAAGGCGTCTTTGTTTCCAAGTGTGCGCAGCAGGCAAGTGAATGGCATGCAGTCGTGTTCTTCTACACCGGCGAAGAGACTTGGCTTAGGGCATAGACGTCTTATGCTTGGGGCTATTACCTAGACAAAATTGGCCCCGGGGGCCAAAACGGTCATACCATCTATACATAATAATAATAATAAAACAGAGACTATGCCTACACTCCTTGCCAGAGTGGGGCTCGCTCAGGCTCGCCCCAATTAGCTATCGATACATGTTTTCTATAGAGTAGCTACCTTCTATAGAGTAGCTAGATACCGTATATGTCCGAATAGAGGACAGGGCCTCTATTTCTTTCAAGAGATTTTTGACTCGGCCTCTATTCGAGCCTGGCCTCTATTAAAATGAACTGATTCCTGGCCATGCTTCCAATATAAATCTCTGGTAAGACATGGCTGCCGTCGATCTGCACGCGCTGAGAAGGCGCGAGTTCTCAGAAGTCGCCAAGCTCGCACTTCGGTCTCATCCAGCAACTCCCATCTCTCTCGCATGTAGCGGCTTCTTTCCTATCTCCACTACGTTCGCTCCATACCCTCAGCTGCAGAGAGAACTAGCTACGCCGCACGCTTCTCTTCTGACTTGGACATCACTACTGCAGAGGGAACTCCAGTAAGTCGCAAGTGCGCCTAAAGCGTACACCTCAGATTCTGCAGAGTGTTAGTCTGGTGCGCTAGCCCCTACTTCCGGCCCCCGATTGCGTGTGGGCAGGGAAGACCAGACTAGCAGAGTGCCAGTGTGTGGATTTCAGATCTGGCCTCAATTCGAACACAGACATATACGTATGCACCACGCACATATGATTGTACATTTTAACGATCGTCCATCAGCAGATTAGTTATCGATACGTATGCCTTCTATATATCGAGTGGCTAGATAGCTGAATACCACGCACACAGCAACACACACATTCTAAAGATCGTGTACCTGTAGCTATGCCATATTACACAGTTTCATACCTGGGAGGAGAGGGAGGAGGGAACAGTGGGTAACCTGCTAAAGGAGTGTTGTAGAGTCAAGGTGATAAAGATGGGTTATGACTCTAACTAGACATCTGTTCAGTGCCATTGAGGCACCTTCACATTCACAATCACATTCACAATCACATTCATATTCACATTCATGTACACCCCCATACACATACTACAGACACGCCCCCTGACACACCCACCTGGTGCCTCCATGTTGCTCTGACCATGCACTGGGTTCCATTAGTCACTGCATTAGACACCACCACACTACATCCGTGGTGGAGCTGTGTTTGAAGGGGAGGGGCAACCACTGCTGGGCTAGTGTCTCCACCACTATACTGGCTAATGTTGAGCTGCTGCAGTTGGCGTTGGAGGTCAAGACCCTGGAATGGCCTTAGCTAGGACTGGAGGTCAGGGGCTGGACCAGCAGTATGGGGAGGGGATTGGGCATGGGAGGAGCGGTATGGAGTCAATGAAAGGGGAACACACTGCTCCAGTGCACCACTGTCACACACCACACACACCTTCAGGGACCAAAGGGGAGGAGTCCACAGGAAAGACCCAACATAGGGAATAGGTACGCCATTGGGGCAGGTCCTTAATGAGGAGGAGGGTCCTCCTCATCCACCGACTTGACTGATGTGTCTGAAAGAGTGAAGGAGCGGCGTCATCAGAGGGCACACACTCACACTCACATGCACAAACAGACACTCACAGTCCCTCTCTCTCTCTATCACACACACACACACACACCTTCATGATACAAATACTGGCAGTATATACACAACAGAAATTGAAAGGGGGAGTAGTCCACAGAATATGGTGAGCCACTGGGGGCAAGTCCAAGATGTGGAGGAGGGTCATCCTCATCCACTAAAGTTGGCTGAAGTAGCTGATGTGAAGTGGCGGGGCTATCAAAGAGAGTGGCCACAAAGTAGGAGATCAAACAGATGAGTTACTTAAACAAGTGGCATTAGGGGCATGTCCACTGGTTCATCTACTTCAGACTACTCAGTCACCTACAAAAGGAGTGAATTTGGATGGATCATCACGGAGCAGTTCATCACAAATGCACACACACACACACACACACACACACACACACACACACACACACACACACACACACACACACACACACACACCTTCAGTGAAGACCACTGGAGGACTCAACAGAGTGGGGGCAGGAGTCCACAGGTAGACACATGGGAACATAAGGGTGCAGTCATGTGACTGTCAGCTGATACAGGAGTGTGTTATGTCTAAAGTTTGAAAGCTCCATAATGGAGGGGTCCTCAGAAGGAGGGTTCGAGGGGGTGGGATAATCAGAGGGTGTAGTCAAGGCGGATGGGGTTGTCAGAAGGAGGGTTCAAGGGTGTGGGGTAGTCAGGGTGGGTCATCATGATGAGTGGGAGGGAGACCTGATGTAAAGGACAGCAATATTTTTACCCATTCCATTCCACCTCCACCTGTTGAGAGGAAGCACACAACTCACTGTGCTGATTTTAGTGCTCCAGCAATGCTTGACACTGCCTCCCGTCCGAGGCACCTGTGCACTGCTCCCAATACAGTAGACCAGCTACGCTCCTTCCCTCCTGTGGCCCGCTCCCCTCTGAGCCAGCGCTTGAGCATGTCAGTGCAGCAGGCCTCCACCTCACCCCTCTCAGTGGCCTTGATGTCCTCCAGAAGGTAGTCCTCCACTCCAAGGGCTAGACCAAAGTGGTACCAGCGGGCAGCCACACGGAGGACCACATGGTCAAGGAGCTCCAGCATGGTGGGCTTGGAGCGGAGGAGGGGGTCTGTGGAGGGAAGGGGAACACACTCACAACGAGTGATCCTTCTTCCACACAACATTCCTTAGAGAATAGTATTCCATCCCAGCCTCACTGAAGGAGAAGACACTCCACACAGCTCACCTTCACAGACAGGTGGACTCCACTCTATAGCAACTGCTCCTCCACTCACAACTGGATCAGAAGAGGGGACACTCGTGACCTCTACAATTCTTCCACTATCAGTCAAGTCCCATCCAGCTACTGTCTTAGCTGGTGGATGGTCTTGAATGTCACCCTCTGGGGACTGCTTTATCTGCCAAGGCACACCTGGAGGATGAGCAACAATTGGAGGTGATGACAAATTACTTGGGCAAATAGATCACCAACTAAACACAGTCCTTGTACCTTCTTCATCTGATGTCCTCCTCTGCTTTGCCAATGGCCAACTCAGCTCTGCTGTCCTCTCAATGTGCAAAAGGGACCTTGAGGAGCTGGCCAGCTGGGGAGAGACCTAAGACCAAAATGGAAACAAAAGAGAGATACAGAAGAGGAGATGGGATTAGAGGGGAGGAGGAGAAGGAAGGAAGAAAAGAGGAGACAAAACAACACAAACACACATGACAGGAGAACACTTGCCTCCAAAATACCACACACCACACAGGCAGCACACCACACTGCACCTTCACTCAACACACAACACTGCACACTTACCTGGTGAGCTCCTCCCAGTTCTGACACAATCTTGCCTCTGAGTTCAACCATAGTGCATTCTACTTCAGAGAGGCCCAAGACATCCAACAGGGTCTTCCAGGTCACACTGCTACCGTGCTCCAACCAGTGGCTCAGAGTCTCCAGATATCGATCATCGTCATTCGGGAATTGTTGCCCAAGATCATCAAGTGCGCTTTTCTTCATGCCAAGAGCCAGTCCAACTCTCTTCCAGTGTCTCACTTGGATGTGAGGTAGGACATGTGTGACTACATCCCCAAGGTCAGGACGCTGGCCCAAGACCTGCTCCTTCACCAACTGACTGTCATCAGCTGCATACCCTACACTGTACACAGGCTGCCCACCGAGGATGCTTGAAAACACTCTCTTGATGAACTCCTGACCATACTCACCATCATCAGCAATTGCCTTGATGTAAGCATAAGCTTCTTTCAGTTGAGGCAGTGCTAAAGGATGCTTAACTTCAATTTCATGTGGTATGTCCGCCCACACTCCTGGACGTCCACCTGACCACTCAATCAATGCAGCTATGTCGGGGAGTTCAAACTGCCGTGCTAGGTCAAGGAGGCTCAAGCCATTTCGGAAGTTTTCATTCACTGTTTTTCTGAACACAGGGTGGGACAACAGCTTGGTGATGAATGAAGTGTGGTTCTTGACACCTTTTTGAACTGTAGGTCCAGCAAACCCCATTTCAAAGCATTTCAGTGATAGCAGTGCTATGTGCAAGAGGGACATAGGGGCGTTCTCATTTGGTATACAGAGCTTGTTAATAAATGGAACACCTTCACCTTTGTGGAAATAGTACTTGGCACATTTCACAGCTGCTGGCATGGCACAAGCATCAGAAGCAACTAGTGCACTAAACTTGTCTTCCAGGAATACACTGTCTCCGCAAATGGCACACAAACACAGCACTTTGTGTGCATCAACCAGACCCTTAGTGATCAAGGTTGCTAAAGCACCCCTCAGCCCTTCTCCACTGCTCCTTATGTCACATGCCTCACAGAACTGGCTCAGTTTGCTGGCATGACCACCAACAAAGCATTGCTCAAATGCAGACAAAGAATGAGTGTCCCTGTCAGTGATAGTCCCACCTTTGGAAGTCAGTAATTTAAAGACTTCCACCTGTCCATACCTTACTGCCCACATAACAGGAGTTTGACCAAATGAATTACAAGTACCAATGACACTACATTGAGATAATTCTGTCTTTGAGGGTATGGCATCATGATTGGTCAATTCAGTTTCACAAAACTGATCTTCACAAATTATATTCTCCAAAAGGACTTTAACTGTCTCCACATATCCTTTTGCTACTGCCTGATGCAAAGGTGTACCATACATACCAGCAACCACTGACTTGGTAGCACCACATCTGATCAGTTCACGAACTGCTTCTGTGTTACCACAATTTGCAGCACCATGAAGAGAAGTACAACCGTTTGCTTTCACTGCATTCACATCGCACCCTCTGTCTATCAACTTCCTCACTACTTCAACATGACCACCTTTAGCTGCCCAATGCAGAACAGTCTGCCCATCATTGTCCACTGCATCAAAAGGACACCCTTCTGCTAACATGGTTTCAACAGCCTCCACATGCCCCCTAAAGGCTGCTAGATGAAGTGGAGGACCATACACTCCAGCAACCATTGACTTGGTTGCACCTTTTCTAATCAGTTCTCGAACTGCCTTTGTCTGTCCCATTGCAGCAGCCCAGTGCAGTGGAGTGAGCCCCCTACCATCAACTGAGTCTACATTACATCCCCTCCTGGTGAGAAGCCTCATTGTGGTCACATGACCACCCTCTGCTGCCCAATGCAATAAAGAATTCCCCTCATCATCCTTAGTGTCAATCGGAATACCTCTGTCTAACAGGTTTGCAACAGTTTTTGTGTCACCAGTTCTGACAGCTCTAATTAGAGCATGTTTGTTGACAGCCAATCGCAGAGCAGCTGCAGCAGGGGATTGGTCCATCTGACCCCTTCGTAAATCTCTTAACAGAGCAAGAGAAGAAGAGTTCCAAAGTGTGATTTGAGTGCATTGTTCTTTGATCATGTATACATGCACACACGCATGCACACATGCACACATGCATGCATGTACACAAACACAAACACTCATGCACAGACACACGCACACACACACAGAGCACAACAAATGAAGGGCATGCATGTCACACCCAGCTTATACTAGTCTAGCCGCTAGCCCCTACGTTGTCATTTCACATGAGGGCAGAAGAAATGTAGGGTCTAGCAGAATAATTATGTCAATTCCACACCTCACAATCAATGTGCAAGGGGTGTTTATCAATAACATGGGTTGTACTAGGAAGGTTGTCAAAAATTCATTTGATTCAAGTGTAGAAAATTGGCATATTCATGTTTTTCCTGCCAGGAAGCAGTTCTAACAGGGTAGTGGCGTTTGGACTTCAGGCAACACATATCTTAGGGTCCATGACAATACCCTTTTAAGCTTCCTCAATGATAACAAGCTCCAAGTCCGACAGCAAAGTCAAATCAGCCGTCTTTGACTCCTTTTACAGCCAGCACACCTGCCTCTCCTGCAGTGCCATAAGCACTCGTAATCTCCATTATTGCTTCTGTGATCTGGTGCAGCAGCGATTTCATTGGTCGCTGACAGGCGTGGAATTCACATATTCTGCTAGATCCAATTTCTTCCGCTCCCACACAAGATGACAAAGTAGGGGCTAGCAGCTAGACTAGGTTTTACAAGTTTTACAAAGCCTTTTCAGCTGCAGTGCCTTAGGCAGAGGAAGATCGTTTGAAAGCAACTGCCTCAGCCTCTTTAATACTGGGTCAGTGTGGCTGTGATACTACTAGTGATACGAACAGAATTTCTGGATACTAATGGGGGGGTTCAGATTCAGTGGCCAACACTAGTAAAATGGCACTTTCACCTCTTGATTAACACAAATTCCCAACTTACACTGTATCCAATGTAGATATGACACATGGCATGCAATGAACTGGTCGATCTGCCTCATATACTGCCACCAACGGACGGACATACATGCAACGCCAGTTGGACATCCACAGCTATTATACTAGCTATTGATACATATGTTTCTATAGAGTAGCTGGATACCGTATATATCCGAATAGAGGACAGGGCCTCTATTTCTCTCAAGAGGTTTTTTACTCTGCCCCTATTCGAGCCCGGCTTCTATTAAAATGAACTGATTCCTGGCCATGTTTCCTATATAAAATCTCTGAAATCTCTTCGGTCTCATCCAGCAACTCCCATCTCTCTCGCATGTAGCGGCTTCTTTCGCATCTCCACTATATACGTTCGTTCCATCCCCTCAGGTGCAGGTAGAACTAGCTACGCCGCACGCTTCTCTTCTGATTTGGGCATCGCTACTGCAGAGGGAACTCCAGTAAGTCACGCGTGCGCACTGTGTTCGATTCGTACCTAAAGCCTACACCTCAGATGCTGCAGAGTGCTAGTGTGTGGATTCCAGATCCGACTTCAATTCCAACACTCGATCTATACATACGGTATGCACCACGCACACATGATTGTACATTCTAACGATCGTCCGTCAGCAGCTTAGCTATCGATACGTATGCCTTGATCAGTTCTATGTATCGAGTAGCTAGATAGCTGTATACCACGCACACAACAACACACATTCTAATCAAAGATCGTATACCTGTAGCCATAGATATTCTACACTGTGTATAATATCTATGCTGTAGCTATGCCATATTACACAGTTTCATACCTTACTTCTTCCTACTTGGTCTGTCAAATCCACAGAAACGTTCTACCGTGTATATCGTTCTGATTTCGATGATACTCGGGCACTGTGCGCGCAGTCGGATCCACAAACTAAAAGTAACTCGCCCCTGGCCAATTATCCCCAACCCGAACTAAGTATGTTCCACACGAGGTCTCATTCGCCACAACGACTTCACTTCGTCCTGCTACTCTGCCAACGGATGTACATGTTCGCCCACTTCTCATGGAGCGGCCACGTCACGTACCAAAGAAGCTCTAGAAAGACTCCATCCCAGCATATCCTGTATCTATGATCCAGAAATTATTCGCTAAATTAGTAACCATTTTTTCAATCAAATTCAATAGTATGCAATAAAGCTGAGGTTCAAGTGCAGAGCAAGAGTGTCATTTGAGTTAGTAGGAATTACCCTTCGCTTTCTTGCCCTACTTCCTCTCCCAAATACTGTGTGTCTGCTGCAAATCATGTTGAAGCCAGTGTTCGCACAAAATGTTTGATTTCAACTTATGTAAAGTATCATATGGATATGGGTGCACATATTCCGTGCAGTAACGTGGGGACTCTTCACTGGTTAGTGGATGCAGCATTAATTAGTTGCCATCTGCTTCTAGGTTACTATTTACTTGAGGAATGCTACAATTATCTGATTGGTTTCATTCAAAGAAACATTTTGTGTGTAACATTTTCATTTCCTGCTATTCTATCTACCATGTCAAATTCTCTTAGTGATTTTCCAGTTATCAATCAGTTGTTTAGTACTCTTCCATACTCTTCATTGTCTCCCATTCTTCCATACTGTTCATATTGTCTCCCATTGCTTATGGGTGCATGGTCTAGCTAATGTACAGGTGTAATTCATTAGCCTAACCCTACAAGGCCTCTTTGAACAACACGTGTCTGGACTTCAAGTGCACTGCTCTACCATAAATGTGTGCACATTTCCCCAGCTGTCATTGTGGAGATAGAGTCAGTGTACAGTGGCAGTCTGGTTACACAAGACTATACAAAGCAATGTACACAGCAAATTTTAGGGTAATAAAAACATTTCTAATTGGCAGGAGGGTATAGTCACTCCAGCCACCCTACAGCAACAATACAAACATCTCCTTTACCTGGAAATGGAGTAAACTTGCTCTGCAATTTTTTGTTTATAATCCATGGTATTGCACTAGCAACAGCATTAATCAGACATTCCCCGGGGGGATGAAGGGGCGGGGGGGGTGATAGAGCCTCACAATCTTCAAGGTGGGAGGGCAATTGACCCCTCGAATCCACTACCAACAACCTGCTTGGTGTTGGGCTTAAGGGTGAGACTTGTGATGTACACGTAGCTGTTGATGCATTATGGCATAAGATAGGATGAAGCTCTACATGAAAGAGCAATGCAGGCTCTACCCGTTGAGTGGATGGTGGGTTCATAGAAGCGGAGCCTATGGCGGGTTGTACGGTGAATTTTGCAAGTTTATCTGTGAGGAAACTGCGATTAGCTGCTGCTTTCATTTGAAGAAACATTTCTGTGCGAACCACCACCAAGGAGTTGTCAGTATACACATTTCCCTTCGCTTTGTTCGAGCTTCAAACCTTCAACTGACTAGGCAGAAACCAACGCTAGCGACACTTGCTTGTGTGCGAGCAGTCTGCTATTTTCATAGTATATTCTGCTATTCCGTGTTTTACAGGAGCCAGTAAATTGACAGCCCGCGATTTAGTAAATTGACGGCCTGTTTTAGTAAATTGACGGCCAGTTTTAGTAAATTGATGACCTAATTTAGTAAATAGACAGCCTGATTTACTAAATCAATGGCCCAATTTACTAAATTGACGGTATGTCCAGTAAATGGACAGCTTCGTGTATGTCACCATCATGGTACAAAGGGTACCCCATGTGCAACATAATGGAAAGAGTATTGTGACCATATACAGAGAAACAGGTCCCATTCACCAATGATATCTCTCCAATTGGTGACGTAGTCACACTGCCATCCCTTCCGTATGGGTACACATGACTAGAATAAAGTCTTATGTTGAATGACTGTGCAATCACTTGTAGCAGCTAGACATTGAGGTTATACGTATGGCATGGAGAGTGTGAAGTAATAAGCCAGCTACCCAGGCCCTTGCCATAAACGAAGAGCTACCTGCGTTAGCTATCTACTACAGAGGGTTGCTTAACAGTTTACCAATACATGATCCGGAATATGCTATCACAACTCCTGTCAGTCAAGGCTTAGTCAAGATTCCGTCACTCTTTCAGAGCGCGCGTGGTAGCTAATTCCGTCGAGTGAGTGTACAACTACTAATCGAGAAAGAGTGCGCTCACACACGTTTAGGTTTAGAGTTCAGTGAATAGGTTGTAAAAAAGCGGTGTTGTGCTGAGATAAAAGCCCACCACGAAGGAACAAGAGTCGAGCCAAAACCCTATAGTGACGGAATTACGTACCATGATAGAAATTATCCCGGTTTACCTTACTCTGCCGTACGTCTGTAGTAGCTACCTGGCAAGTATAGTGCGATGCCATCTCTCTCGAACACAGCACACGCACTCACCGTTTGACTGATGTTGGCAACTAGCTCTAGGTCAGATCTGCTGGAACACCGCTCAGTCTTGTGGCAACAGTGTGGAAGGCAGGCGCTGCATGTACGTGTATAATATGAACACCCGCAACCGACGCGAAATCTTGTCCTTTCTGGTACCTATCCAGTCTATCTATCCTGACCACTGTGTGAACACTGGACGCTACTGTATCCCTAAATTTCATAATCAAGTATATGACGTCATATGTTACAATTGCATAAAGAGGCATCACATATTAAGCTAGCGGAGTAAAGACCTTAAAGTGGAGGAGGTCATGCATGCACTGTAATAGGGATAGTTGTGCCATGGAGGGCTGCACTGGCTTGTCAGTTATTCCCTGGAAGTCATTAGCATCTGCTTGTGTGTGGAGTGGCTCCAGGCTAATGTGGCCTGTGGAAGTTTGAGCACTGAGGACTTTCTTGAGCATTTTGCTTTTGCAAAGTAATACTGTACTGTATGAGGAACTGGCTTGAGGACACTCAGTGGTGGGAGAGCTACGGTGATGTTAGTCAGCAAAGCATCCTTCTTGTTGCATTCATCTACAGAAGCTATGCCTCAGTGGAGGGAGCATGAGGGGCTGGGAGGAGAGGAAGGAGGGGTCAGGGGGTAAACTGCCGAAGGAGTACTAGAGTCAATATCATGACGATGGGTCATGTCTCTCACTAGTATCAGTCCAGCACTGCTGTGGCACATTCACATCCATGAACACACACATACAGTACACACATTCACCTCTTGGCCTGTTACAGATGTATGCATATACTACAGTCTGTGTGAACACTCCCTGACACACTGATATTCACTGACACTCTCAACACACCTCCACGTACACTTCAATGCACAATCTAGGCTGGACACACTCCAGAGACACCCTAGGCATGCCCTTGACACACCCACCTGGTGCATTGGTTGCTTTGACCATGAACTGGGTTCCCATTAGTAACTTAATGAGATAGAACCAGATTACCATCCGTGGTGGAATTGTGTCAATGGGCAATCTCTGCTGGGCTAGTTTCGCCACCGCCATGCTGACTGACTTTGAGCTGCTGCAGTTGTCACTGGAGGCCATTGGGTGCAAGACACTGGATTAGTCCTAGCTG
Organism: Ianthella basta; assembly: GCA_964019415.1. NCBI lineage: Eukaryota > Metazoa > Porifera > Demospongiae > Verongiida > Ianthellidae > Ianthella > Ianthella basta. Next base: position 11,952,645 of record OZ025868.1, on the reverse strand, counting down.
CATAGTAGGTCTAGGGCAGGACCAGCACCATGGGGATGAGAGTGAGCATAGAGGAACAGTATGGAGGTGGTGTGCGTATAAGAGTCAGTGAAAAGCAACATACTGATCTAGTACACAACTCTCACACACACCTTGACTAAGCAATGAAAAGTGGGCTATATAAGTCCAAGGTGAAGAAGAGGAGTGCCCTTGTTCACTGATTTGTCTGACGTGTCCTAGCAGTGCGCAGAGGCAGGGTTCTCAGTGGAAGTGGCTATGAGAACGGGGTCAATGAGTTACACCAAATGATATTGGATGGCTGCCTCATACACTTCTGTTTATCTATATCAAAGAAGTGAATTTGTAAATTCCCATGCATCGTGGAGCGGTGCATCAGAAGGACGTGCACACAAATGCAGAAGTACAATCATCCATATGCGTACATAAATATCCATCTGCACACACACACACACATGCACACGCACACCCACACCCACCCACACACACACACACACACACACACACCTTAGTGGATCAGAGTACAAGTGAGGAGTCCACAGGTGCACATCAGACTTATATAGCATTTTGAAGTGTTAATGGAAGACTACTGGGGCGGTCCAGAATAAGGATGAATGGCATCCTCACTCTCCTGGTAAAGAACAGGAGGCACTCTGCAGCTATTTGAGATAAGGAACGATGATGATAGAAAATTACCCTCCACAATACACATGCTATGCACATACCTCAACAAGTTGCTATTAACATGGAACTCACCAATTGGTCCAATAGTAGGCAAAATGAGGCAATTTCTATTCATCTGATTAGGTTTAGTTATATGATCAGCATGGCTCAGTTATTGCACGGAGGCAAGGCACCCCGCTTAGGGATCTGCATGAAGACACCCTGCACAGGACCAAGGCAGGGTGAAAGGGGATGGAAGGGATTATACACTCTATGTAACAAGAACTGCTTGTTAACTCAAACTGTGTACTCTAAATGCTACAAACAATGGGCTAGAAGTGCTTTATACAGTTTAGAGCTTGAGGTGTGTGTGTGTGGGGGGGGGGGGGGGGCAAGTTGCTGATGTAACAGTTTCATGTTAGGGTACGAACTTGCAAGATTGTCAAGCAGCAAAACAGCTACAACATGACGGGAGATGATAGCTGCATGATCTAGAACTTTCTTAGAGCTAACTTATATAAGAACCCATGATGTATTGAACCTTGCTGTTTTGTTGAGCTGTAAATTGAGAAGGAGTTACATTGATCCGTGAATTGCGAGTCCTTTACGACTATACTGATAAAGCATGAGGCAAAGTGGAGTGCTTTATTATGCAATGAGACCCCATACCGAGTGTCATAAATTGTGTAAAGCACTTCTAGCCTACTTTAAATATTATAGAGTGATTTGAACAGGCAGACATTTGGCCTAACTTCTGTCTTCCATTTTCCAATTGCGTCATCTGCAAGACTTATTTGCTGATTCCATTGCTTCACCTGTAATCCGGTTGGTTGATTCCATTCACACTTGCCATGCATTATGGTCGGAATGAAAGAAGGGCGAAGTGAGTAGCGCAGCAGTGGAGATTTACAGATGCACACAGCACATCTTCACAGACGAATGAATTCCTCTTTTGTAGCAACTGCTCCTCCACTCACAACTGGAGCTCAACTGGAGGATCAGCTCACCATCATGAGAGGAGGAGGCAGCACAAACACAAGCACACATGACAATAGAGCAGCATTTGACTACTCCAGACATCACACACACAACAACTGCACTCAACACATAACACCATGCATGCATACCTGGTGAGCTTGTCACGGTTTGAATATATACGTATACAATCTTGCTTAGCAGTTCATCAATAGAGTGATTAGTCTTGAAATGTCCCAACACATCTGAAAGGGTCTTCCAGGTCACACTGCTATATATACTGAGCTCCAACAAATAGCTCGGGGTCTCTATGAATCTCATTTCATCATCACTAAATTGGGGTGAGATTGCGGTATGAATCAGGACAGAAGAACAACACTTGACCCTTCCATACAGCACACTACACAGCACATGCATGCTTACCACGTGAGTTCCCCCTAATTTGATAAATCTCCTCTCTCACAGTAGTCCAAGACATCTGTATAACAGCTAGGTTTTCCAGGTCTCGCTGCTACCATGCTCCAACCAGTAGTCCAGCAGTGCATCACTGTTATTCAATAGTGCTGCCCAAGACCATTGAGTGTGTACTTCACGACAAGATCCAGTCAAACTCTGGTGGATGCAAGGTTGTGACTACAACCTCCACACCAATCTAACTTATTTGTTCTTGCTCAGCCAGCATTGAGCTGATGTGCCGTGAGTCTCTACTATATTAACAACTCATGAGTTTACATTTGCTGTAGCCTTGTGAGACTTAAGTGTGTATTATAAGTTAATCTATAATTCCCATCCAGATGTCACGAATACATAACTACTATGGCTACTCCCTTTTCACTGCTTCCTCTTATCTTTTTTCCTGCAATGCTTGCGAGAGGGCTCACTTTGACCCCTTCGGTTTGTACTATCTGACAGTCTGCTGTCTCTCCCTGATCTCTCCTCTGGTTTATCTGGAAGTGCTAAAGGAAGGTGTTTCCTACTAGATGTGCCTCCTTGCTTAGCTCGTGACTTCCGAGAAAAGCTCACAGACTCGCACATGAACCTATATGCAAACTGATCTTCTGTCATACGCACAGTTTGAGGTCCCACACGGTGGTAAGCCTGACCGTCCAATTTAACACCTTCTTCATGTGGTTTCACAACAATGTCAAAGCGCCACCGACCAGTTAGCTTGTTCTTGTTATTCCGCAGGTTGACTGGTTCAACTTGTGCTTTGGATGACTCAACTGGAGGCCAGAAGCTATTCAGTATGTCACCGACCTTCTTTCTCAGCTCATCAATGGCATGGTTCTGCTCAAGGTCCAGCCCCTCCTCCACTATGCCATCGTCGCCTATGCCAAAATGTATGGTGCCACCAGTGGAGTGGTTTAGCATAGCATTGATTATACCTTTGTGTAAGTAGCCTTATTCACCCTTTCATGCAGGCCGTGCAGGGTATTCAAGGGCTGACTTACACCATCAATATAGTCCATCAGTGACTTGTACTCATGGTCATCTGTTTCTGCCCCAACATCCGCACCAACAGTAGCTGCATTGGAATGCCACATAGGCTGCTGAATAACACTAGAAAACACAGTTTTGATGAACAAAAGGCCTTGTTCACTGTCCTCAGCGATAGTCTTGATGACAGCATAAGCCTCTTTCAATTGAGCCAGTGCAAGAGAATGCTTAACTTCGATTGACTGTGGTACATCTGCCCACACTCCTGGACGTCCACCTGCTCCCTCAATCAATGCAGATATATCATGGAGCTCAAATTGCCGAGCTAGATCAAGGGGGCTTAGACCATTTGGGAAATAGTCATTGACTGTTTCTTTCAACCCTGGGCAGGACAACAGCTTGGTGATAAAAGTAGTGTGGTCCTTGGTTCCTCGTATGACTGACTGTGTTGCAAATCCCATTTCAAAGCATTTCAATGATATCAATGATATCTGCAATGGGTTCAGTGCATTTTCATCTGGTATGGCAAGTTGGCTAAGTAATGGAACGCCTTCATCTTTACTGAAGCAATACTTGGCACACCTCATGGCAGTTGGCATTCTACAATAATCAGAAAGTAGCAGGTCCATGCAATCATGTTCCAAGAATATGCTGTCCCCAGAAATGGCACACAAACACAGCACTTTACGTGCATCAACCAGACCACTACTGATCAAGTTTGCTAAAGCACCCCTCAGCCCTTCTCCACTGCTCCCAATGCTACACGCCTCACAGAACTGGCTCAGTTTGCTGGCATGACCACCAACAAAGCAGTGTTCAAATGTAGACACCGAATGAGTGTCTCTGTCTCTGAGAGCTCCACTTTTGGAGGCCAGTAATTTGAGTGTTTCCACCTGTCCAGATCTCACAGCCCACATAACGGGAGTCTGACTTGCAGAATTACATGCACCAAGCACATTAGATTTTGACACTTCAGACTTTGAAGGAATAACATCACATTGTGTCAAATCAGGTTTATTAAATTGATTCTCCAAAAAGGCTTGCACAATCTCTAAATGTCCATTCATGACAGCTTGATGCAAAGGTGTGCCATAGCTACCGCCAGTCACTGTCATTGTTGCACCACGTTTGAGTAGTTCACAAACTACTCCTGTTCTACCATTAGTAGCAGCAGAATGAAGGGGAGTACAGCCATCTCCATCAACTGCATTAACATCACAACCTCTGTCTACTAATTCCCTCACCACTTCAGTATGGCCACCTTGAGCTGCAGTATGAAGAACAGTAGATCCATCACTGTCCACTATGTCAATTAGACCCCTTTCCTCCAACATAGCCACAACAGTCTTCACATGTCCTTCAAAAGTTGCTCGCTGTAGTGGAGTCCCACTTTTACCAGCAACCACTGACTTAGTTGCGCCAAGTTTGATCAGTTCAAGAACAACTTCTGTGCAACCACCAGCAGCCGCATAATGGAGAGGAGTACAGCCAATTGTTTCAACTGCATTCACATTACATCCTCTGCCTACTAACTTTCTCACTACTTCAACATGGCCACCTTGAACTGCAGCATGCAGAACAGTCTGCCTATCACTGTCCACAGCATCATTAGGACATTCTTCCTCCAACATGGCAACAACAGTCTCCACATGTCCATTAAAGGCGGCTAGATGAAGTGGAGTTCCACAATTACCAGCAACCACCGACTTGGTTGCATTATTCCTAATCAGTTCTCGAACTGTCTTTGTCTGTCCCAGTGCAGCAGCCCAGTGCAGTGGAGTGAGCCCTCTACCATCAACTGCGTCCACATCACATCCTCTCCTGATGAGAAGCCTCATTGTGGTCACATGACCACCCCATGCTGCCCAATGCAATAAGGACATACCTTCGTCATCCTTAGTGCAAATTGGGACACCTCTGTCTAACAGGTCTATGACAGTTTCTGTGTCACCAGCTTCAGCAGCAGACTTTAATGTCCGCTTGTTGTCAGCCAATTACAGAGCAGCTGCAGCAGGCGATTGGTCCATCTGTTCTTTTATGCAGTAAATCTCCTTACAGAGCTAGAGAAGATTGGGAAAAAGGTTTCTCAAGCAAGGAACAGTTGAACTGCTGCATACATGAACGGTTGGGTAATAACAGAATACATGAGCATGAATGGGTGCATTATCATGTACTACATAGGACTGTTATATATGATTTTCAAAGCATTGCCATCCATTACAACCATGTGAGTGTGAGTGAGTCAAATGTGTTGTGGAGCATTGCGATATTTAATGGTATATACTTACTTGTGTTGTCTATCTGTTCCCCACTGATGCAATGTGTAAATGCCCATCATTCACAACATCATGCAAACAGTGAACAGGAGCTTTAGGGAGCGTGGTCAGGTTGGTGCATACAAGGTGCTGCTAGAGTGCTTTTTCTTAGGATGAGCATCACTTTAACATGGGTTACAAGGCTGTAACTTATAATGTGCTGTCTGTTCAGTGGTGTAAAGCTTTGTCTTGGTACATTAACACTCATACTATTCTCATTCAAACTCATGTGAATTTGCTTGAGGCCTCCATTCTAAGTCCATACCAGATTTTCGTGCCATTTGCTTAGAAGAAAGCCATTTACCTAGTCCATCATGTCACTGTAGCTATGTTGGCGCTGAAATACACTCACAAGCTAACTCTGTATACTATACATTACTGAGAACAAAGAGCAGGGATACGTATGTTCGCAGTGTGTTACCCACAGTTACTACCATGCACCTGTATGAACTTTCCCCCACCCTATGGGATCTGTAGTGCATAATATTTGGAGAGTAAATGCTTATTCGTAGTTCAAAGACTAACTAAAATGGCTAGTAGCATCATTTTCTAAATTTCTTCACTCCATTGTAGTATGCAAAATGAATATGAAAACATTTCTTTAGACCATTCTTACCAGAATGCGACCCCCCAACTTGTGTATACTCCAGAAACATTCTCAAAGGACTAGTATCATAAATATATCCGTGGAGGGACACGCAAACCATCCTGTGCATACCAGACCAGGCCCATATACAAGCTATACTTGAGTAAACGGCCTCCATACCTTTACGAAAGATTTGATTAGAATGCTCTCCGCACACACTACACATACATTGTTAAAGGATATGGGTGTATATGCCATACCCCTCAAATGGGACAACCCTACAAGATAATGTGTGCTAGCTAGTTACATGAGAGATTCAGTAAAATTGCTCTAAAGTAGTGACGGGAATCGAACCCACCAACATCACTGACACACTGCCATCACTCTTAGGCCACTCACCAATAATCCACTTACAGAAATCGCAGCTAAAGGCTCCAGACTGAGCTGCGATCAGATTCAACTGTTGTTCGTTTCACCTTGTCGTCACGTGCATGTGCACAGGCCGATGTAATCACAAATAATTCTATCGCACTCGATCAGCCATGGGCACCATGCAACTGAGACAGATCTATGTAACCCTCGGCGGGTAAAGGAGCGAAAGCTCGAGATCTCGCTTATTATGACTTGTAAATTCTTATCCGTCTCTCACGACTTGTTTACTCCACAGGGTAATCGCCACTGTGAGTCCCCGACATGTCTGACGTCATCCCCTAAATATAGGAGATGCGGTCACTCTCCCAGCTGATACAGCTTATACAGAACAAAACTGCATGCGCAGGTACAATTAATGCGGTAGTTTGTTAATGGAGGTGGTTACTAAAATGAGGCTAAGTTATGCCATGGAGAGCTATACTATAGTTGATTTCCTTAATGACGTTCAAGAAGACATCAACATGAATCTGCATGTGGAGTAGCTCAAGGGATGTGGCCAATGGAAGTGACTGAGGAACATCTTGCGCACTGTGCTGTTGTACTGTACAAGGAACTTGCTTGAGGACGTGCACATGGTGGTGGGAGAGGGTGATGTCAGTCAGCACAGTGTCCAGCTGGTTGTAAGCAGCTGACAGACATGCCTCAAGGGAGGGAGGGCTGGGGAGGAGAAGGAGGAGGGGACAGTGGATGGTAACCTGCGCGAAGGGGTATTGTAGAGTCAAGATGATAAAGATGGGGCTATGTCTCAAAATGGACACCTGTCCAATGCTGTTGGAGCATTCACATTCACATTTATGAACACACACACACACACACACACACACACACACACACACACACACACACACACACACACACGCACACACACCACACACACACACACACACACACACCACACACACACACACACACACACACACACCTGCACATCTAGCTACCTCATGACCAGTTACATGCTGAGAGCATACAAGGGATCAACCGTCAAATCAGGTGACACAGCTGAATCATGAAGAGTGCATGATCATAAGAAGGTAGTCAAAGGGGCAGGGAGATCATAAAGAGAGTGATGAAGACCTGAAGTAAATGAAAACATGGAATACAATTACCTAATACCTTTCACCTCCACCAGTTGAGAACAACCACACTTGACACAACACAACTCACTTATGTGTATGCAAATTTATGATGCGTAAACTCGTCATTAGCACCTAAAGGGTTAAACTCAGGCATGCGCATGCTGTCATGAATTGGACTGCACATGTGATACTGAATCAGGCAGCAAATGTTCATCGTTGTGGTTTGGGGCTGCGAAAATGCTCAGACAATACAAATATTTGCAATCTTCCTCACAGGAGTCACGTACTCCAGTGAAGAGTCTGGATTGCACCTGAGAATGCTGTCAACTGTCCCGGACTACTTGTGAAACAGAGCATTCTTCTATATACATTGTCGTTCAGTTGGAGAAATGGTGGAAAAATGACCTTACAGCATGAAAACACGGCACGGCTAATTTCCTTGTATGCACAGCCATTTTAATTCCATAATTGGTGCATGGCACGGCTAATTTCCTTGTATGCGCAGCCATTTTAATTCCATAATTGGTGCATGGTGCAAAGTTTAAACTTTTCCTGTAAAGGGTTAAGTGAAGGACAACATGTATATATCAGGATCAATCAATCTCCTCCACTTCCTCATGTTAACAGGAAATACATATGACATAACACAACTCACTGTGCTGACTGCAGTGCTCCAGCAATGTTCTCGGTTGCCTTCTATCGAAGACACCTCTGCACTGCCCCCAACACAGTAGACCAGCTACGCTCCTTCCCTCCTGTGGCCCGCTCCCCTCTGAGCCAGCGCTTGAGCATGTCAGTGCAGCAGGCCTCCACCTCACCCCTCTCAGTGGCCTTGATGTCCTCTAGAAGATAGTCCTCCACTCCAAGGGCAAGACCAAAGTGGTACCAGCGGGCAGCCACACGGAGGACCACATGGTCAAGGAGCTCCAGAATGGTGGGTTTGGAGCAAGGAGGGAGTCTGTGGAGGGATGGGAGCACACTCACAACTGGTGATCCTTATTCCACACAACACTCCTTAGAGAATAGTATTCCATGAAGTGAGGGCTTCTCAGCTGGCTCAGGCATCAGAAAGGGTTGGTTCTCTAATACCAGCTTCACAACAGGGTTGAAAACCTTGCCGACGTTTCGACCAGATGCTCTGGTCTTCTTCAGGGCGACCCTGAAGAAGACCAGAGCATCTCGTCGGCAAGGTTTTCAACCCTGTTGTGAAGCTGGTATTAGAGAACCAACCCTTTCTAATAGTATTCCATCCTAGCCTCACTGAAGGAGAAGACACTCAACGCAGCTTACCTTCACAGATGGGTGGACTCCTCTCTGCAGCAACTGCTCCTCCATTCACAACTGGAGCAGAAGAGGGGACAATCACGGCCTCTACAATTCTTCCACCATCAGTCAAGTCCCATCCAGCTACTGTCTTAGCCGGTGGATGGTCTTGAGTGTCACCCTCTGGTGACCGCTTCCTCTGCCAAGGCACACCTGGAGGATGAGCACCAATTGGAGGTGATGACACATTACTTGGGCAAATAGATCACCATCTGAACACAGTCCTTGTACCTTCTTCATCTGATGTTCTCCTCCGCTTTGCCAATGGCCAACTCAGCCCTGCTGTCCTCGCAATATGAACAAGAGACCTTGAGGAGCTGGTCAGCTGGGGAGAGACCTGAGAGCATAAGCGAAACAAAAGGATACAGAGGAGGGGGAGGGGAATTAGAGGGGAGGACGAGGGCGAAGGAAGAAAAGAGGAGACAGAACAACACAAACACATGTCACAAGACATGACACAAACACAAGCACACATTACAAGAAAGCAACACTTGTCTCCTCCAGACAGCACACCACACAGCACCTTCACTCAACACACAACACTGCACACTTACCTGGTGAGCTCCTGCAAGTTCTGATACAATCTTGTCGTTAGTTCATCAATATTGTGCTTAGTCTCAAAGTGACCCAAGACATCCAACAGGGTCTTCCAGGTCACACTACTGCCATTCTCCAACCAGTAGCTCAGGGTCTCCAGGAATCGGTTTCTGTCATCACCAAATTGATGTGAAAATGCATCAAGAGCCTCCTCACTATCAGCGATGTCTTCCAGGAGCAACAGTCCAACCAGCTTCCAGTTTTGGGAGGAAACATGTGGTATGATTAGGTGACATAGTTTAGATGATTTGGGCTTTTGTCTGAGGACATTCTCCTTACCCAGCTGTTCTGCACTGAGCAGTGAAGGGCGGTGACAAAGAGGCTCACGGAGAACACTGGAAAACACTCCCCTGAGGAAGTCACGACCACATTCACCTTCCCGAGCAATAGCTACCATGGAAAAGAAATCCTCTTTCAATCGAGCCAGTGCTAAAGGCTGTTTAGCTTCAATTTCCTGTGGTATGTTTGCCCACACTCCTGGACGTCCACCCGCCCCATCAATCAATGCAGCTATGTCATGGAGTTCAAATTGCCGAGCTAGGTCAAGAGGTCTCAGACCATTTTGGTAGGGTTCATTCACTGTTTCCTTCAACACAGGGTGGGACAACAGCTTGGTGATGAACGAAGTGTGGTCATTAGTACCCATTTGGATTGAAGAGTCAGTGAAATCCATTCTGAAACATTTCAATGATAGAAGTGATATGTGCAATGGGCTTAAGGAATTCCCATCCGATAAACGGAGCTGGTCAATGAAGGGAACACCTTCACCATGGTGGAAATAATGATTGGCACATCTCACTGCTGCAGGCATTAAACATTCATCAGAAGCAACCAACTCAATGAATTGTTCTTCCAGGAATACACCGTCTCCAGAAATGGCACACAAACACAGCACTTTGTGTGCATCAACCAGACCCTTAGTGATCAAGGTTGCTAAAGTACCTCTCAGCCCTTCTCCACTGCATTCAATGTCACATGCCTCACAGAACTGGCTCAGTTTGCTGGCATGACCACCAACAAAGCACTGCTCAAGTGTAGACACAGAATGAGCGTCTCTGTCAGTGATAGCCCCACCCTTAGAGGTCAGCAATTTGAATACCTCCACCTGTCCACCCTGCGCAGCATACATGACAGGAGTCTCACCAACTGAATCACAAACACCAATGAGATTACAGTCAGTTTGTACCTCTGAGGATGCTACATTAATTGTGGTCAAATCAGGTTCATAAGTGTCACCCTCCAAAAGGACTTCAACAGTCTCCACATGTCCTACAAGTGCTGCTTGATGAAGAGGAGTACCAATAATACCAGCAACCACTGACTTGGTTGCACCAAGTTTAATTAGTTCACGAACTGCTTCTGTTCTACCACAGCCAGCAGCAGAGTGGAGGGGAGTACAGCCATTTGCTTTAACTGCATTCACATCACACCCTCTGTCTACGAAAAGCCTCATTACTTTAAAGTGACCACCTGCAGCTACAAAATGTAGAACAGTCGCACCATTACTGTCCACTACATCAATAGGACACCCTTCTGCCAACATAGCTTCAACAGTTTCCACATGTCCCTTACGGGCTGCTTGATGAAGTGGAGTTCCACAATTACCAGTAACCACTGACTTGGTTGCACCAATTTTAATTAATTCACAAATTGCTTCTGATTTACCATGAGCAGCAGCAGAGTGAAGGGGAGTACAGCCATTTGCTGAAACTGCATTCACATCACACCCTCTGTCTACCAACACCTTAATTACTTCAACATGACCACCTTCAGCTGCAGAATGCAGATTCGAACAGTGGCTCCAGAACTGACTGCTACATCAATAGGACACCCTTCTGCCAACATAGCTTCCACAGTCTCCACACATCCTTTAAGGGCTGCTTGATGAAGTGGAGTCCCACAATTACCAGCAACCACTGACTTGGTTGCACCAAGTCTGATTAGTTCCCGAACTGCTTCTGTTTTACCACAACCAGCAGCAGAGTGGAGAGGAGTACAGCCATCTGCTTCCACTGCATTCACTTCACATCCTCTGTCTACCAACACCTTAATTACTTCAACATGACCACCTTCAGCTGCAGAATGCAGAACAGTGCCTCCAGAACTGATTGCTACATCAATAGGGTACCATTCTGCCAACATAGCTTCAACAGTCTCCACATGACCATTAAGCGCTGCTTGATGAAGTGGAGTACCACAATTGCCAGCAACCACTGACTTGGTTGCACCAAGTCTGATTAATTCACCAACTGCTTCTGATTTACCATGAGCAGCAGCAGAGTGAAGGGGAGTACAGCCATTTGCTGAAACTGCATTCACATCACACCCTCTGTCTACCAACACCTTAATTACTTCAACATGACCACCTTCAGCTGCAGAATGCAGATTCGAACAGTGGCTCCAGAACTGACTGCTACATCAATAGGACACCCTTCTGCCAACATAGCTTCCACAGTCTCCACACATCCTTTAAGGGCTGCTTGATGAAGTGGAGTCCCACAATTACCAGCAACCACTGACTTGGTTGCACCAAGTCTGATTAGTTCACGAACTGCTTCTGTTTTACCACAACCAGCAGCAGAGTGGAGGGGAGTACAGCCATCTGCTTCCACTGCATTCACTTCACATCCTCTGTCTACCAACACCTTAATTACTTCAACATGACCACCTTCAGCTGCAGAATGCAGAACAGTGCCTCCAGAACTGATTGCTACATCAATAGGGTACCATTCTGCCAACATAGCTTCAACAGTCTCCACATGACCATTAAGCGCTGCTTAATGAAGTGGAGTCCCAAAATTACCAGCAACCACTGACTTGGTGGCACCAAGTCTGATTAGTTCACAAACTGCTTCTGTTCTACCACGATCAGCAGCATCATGGAGAGGAGTACAGCCATTTGCTTTCGTTGCATTAACATCACACCCTTTGTCTACCAAAACCCTTATTACTTTAATGTAACCACCTACAGCTGCAAAATGCAGAACAGTCGCACCATTACTGTCTACTATGCCAATAGGACACCCTTCTGCCAACATAGCCTCAACAGCCTCCACATGTCCATTAAGGGCTGCTTGATGAAGTGGAGTCCCATAATTTCCATCAATCGCAGATTTAGTTGCTCCCAATCCAATCAGTTCTCGAACTGCCTTTGTCTGTCCCAGTGCAGCAGCCAAGTGCAGTGGAATGAGCCCTCTACCATCAACTGAGTCTACATCACATCCCCTCCTGATGAGAAGCCTCATTGTGGTCACATGACCACCCTCTGCTGCCCAATGCAATAAGGACTCCCCATTAGTGTCAATTGGGACACCTTTGTCTAACAGGTCAGCAACAGTTTCAGTGTCACCAGTTCTGACAGCTCTAATTAATGCACGTTTGTTGACAGCCAATCGCCAAGCAGCTGCAGCAGGCAATTGGTCCATCTGTACAAAGTGTAAGTCTCTTTACGGAGCAAGAGAAGTAAGGGAAAATAATTCTCAAGTGAAGTAGTACTGAAATGTTCCATGAACACAACAGATGATTTTCAGAACACATTACCATGGATGTGTGCGTTATGGTCAACTACTAAGGATGACTACAATTTCAAACATCAAATATGAATTGCGAAAAGTGAGCCCCAATCAAAATTGAGGGCCGTAATCTTTAGTTTGCTGACACATGACTGTCTGTACATTCCCCAATATTGCAATGTGTAAATGGCCACTGTCTGCAACACCAGACAGTACACAGGAGGTTCAGAGATGTGGTCACAGCCGGTGAAAGTGCTTGTGATCTACGTAATAGCTTTGGATTGAAATGCTGGTGATATTCAGAACACATGACCATGGATGTGTATGTTATTGTCAACTATTTAGGACTAGCTGCCATTTCAAACATCAAATAAGAATTGTGAGTGAGCCCCACTCAAATGTGAAATTGAGAGCCATCATCACTAATTTGCTGGCACATGCTTGTCTGTACATTCCCTAATATTGCAATGTGTAAATGGCCATCGTCTGCAACACCAGACAGTACACAGGAGGTTCAGAGATGTGGTCACAGCCGGTGAAAGTGTTTGTGATCTACGTAATAGCTTGTCTCAGTGGCTGGAGTGTTGCTGCTTAGAGGAGCATCTCACCAAAGGTAAGTACAAGTCAATAGCATGGTGTGTTGTCTGTTCACTTGGACATATTCTTATAATATATATTGAAGTGAGGGCTTCTCAGCTGGCTCAGGCATCAGAAAGGGTTGGTTCTCTAATACCAGCTTCACAACAGGGTTGAAAACCTTGCCGACGTTTCGACCAGATGCTCTGGTCTTCTTCAGGGCGAAGAAGACCAGAGCATCTGGTCGAAACGTCGGCAAGGTTTTCAACCCTGTTGTGAAGCTGGTATTAGAGAACCAACCCTTTATAATATATATTACATATAATGGTTCTTATTACCAGAATACATATGTTGTTATGGTAATACTTATACTATTCTCGTCTATAGTCATAAGAATGCAGTTGAGGCATTCCTTCTAATCAGCCCTGTTCTATTTGAATGAGAATTGTCACTACTGGTGATCATGCAAAATGACAGAACTAATAGCAGTTGGTATTTGTAGCCACTATTTCTAGGTAGATTCAGGGACGGTTCATGGTACACAAATTTGGTGGTGCCCATTTTCATGTGACAATGGCACCAGATTCTCTTTGCTATTATAACAATCTTCAGACAATTCTCAGAATGGTTGTCCAGATAGCATTTAATGGAAAATTGTATAATGTCACAGTGTGACATGTTGGTGTGCTTGTCCTGAGTGGTACATGTTAATAAAATGACACAGTAGATGTCACAATGTTGTTAAGCCATTTGTCTTTACTATTTGCCAATCTGAAACCGACTGTAAGGCTTCCCCGTAGTTAGATATATACGTACCCACGTAGCTACCCATGACATTCAGACCATTTATGATTGGAATCAAACCCGACACCTGTGACTCCACCAACACCACTGACACACTGTCATACTTCGCCACACATAGCACTTACCAATGATCCACTGACGGAGATCACAAGCCGAGACTCCAAGACCGCGTGGCGAGATGAGATTCGACTGTCGCTCGTTCCACCTCCACCTCAAGAGAACGTAGGCCGATGTAGTTACAAGTAGCCTTGCATGTCGCACTCACTCACAGACACCGAGTCGACTAAGAATAAGGTTGGCCATCTAGAGTTTTCGGTCCTCGACTCGTCCTATCCCTAATTAACCTTGGAGAATAGATTCTGTTGTCTCGCGACCCCGCAGCTGCAGGTGGGTGCCTAGGGAAATCCCCACTGCGTGTTCCTAACGTCATACTCAAATTCGTCTAATCACACAAATTTGCATCCAGAAATTGAACAATTTAAACTGTTAGTAAGAATTATGATGTCATTAATTAAATGTTATGTTGTCAAGTGCAATGCACAGCATATATACATCACACACACATTGAGGGGAGTTTGGGGTGGTTTGTAAAGTATGCAGAGGATGTGGTGGTCACTGCAGTGGACTAGTTACACCACGGAGGGCTGCACTAGTTTGCTGCTGATTTCCCGAATGATGGTCTGGAACACGTCAACATATCCCTGCGTGTGGAGTGGCTCCAGGTTAATGTGGCCATTGGAAGTTTGACTGAGGACAATCTTGAGCACTGTGCTGTTGTACTGTATGAGGAACTCGCTTGGGGACACACGGTGGTGGGAGAGGCCGATATGTTGGTCAGCACAGTCTCCAGCTGGTTGCAAGCAGCTGACAGATATGCCTCAAGAGAGGGAGAGGCTGGGGAGGAGAAGGAGGATGGATGAACAACTTACGAGAATTAAGAGTCATCTATCTACCTAGACACATGCCCAGTGTTGTGGCATATTCACACACCCTAGACACGCCCCCTGACACACCAACCTGGTGCCTCCATGTTGCTCTGACTATGCACTGGATTCCCATTAGTCACTGCATTAGACACCACCACACTACATCCGTGGTGGAGCTGTGTTTGAAGGGGAGGGACAACCACTGCTGGGACTGCCGGCGGTGGCCTCACAAACTGACCGGCAGCCATTGCAGGAGGGCTTGCATAGAGAATAGGTGGTTGATGGATGTAGGATGCGTGCTGAGCGAGATTGGGAGTATCTGCCAGTCTACTTGCTGGGTTGATGGCGTTTGGTCTCACTGCATCAGAGGATGCTCCTGGGCTGCTCCGAGTGGAGTGGAGTGTGTGGTGGGTGTTGTTAGGATCCTTGACAACAGGAGAAAACTGGTTGGGAAGCTTGGGCAAGTTGATTGACTGCTGCTGCTGCTAGGATTGGTGAGGAGGGGAGAAAAATAGTGTGGAGGTTAAGAGGAGACAAAAACTACTTGCATTATACTCTGTATGTAAATAGTGATGTGTTAGTAAAGTACTGTGTGTCTGTCACATGACTTGCATGCACCCACATTAAGAGTACTGGCCATGGGTGTTGGCTGTGGGATAACCTCTCTTGTACTACTCCCACATGTGCCCAAACTCCTTGGCTCTCCTTCCCCTCCCACAGCCCCACCCTTCTCCCAACTGTCATCTCCCTTGTGTGTGAGCACCTTGCGGAGAGGCTGCCTCTTGGCTGGTTAGTCACCAAGATGAGTTGGATAAGTTGGTCAAGCTGCTCACTCTCTGAAGGATAAGAGCCCAGGGGCAATACATAAACCATAGATATGAGATAAGACTCCAGACTGTGAATAAGAGTCAGGTACATTGAGAGATACGGTAGCAGCCAGTTACTATATAGGAGATATGAAAGGGCCAAAGATGACAAAAGGTTTGACCAGAAGGGTAAGAGTCCAACAGGAGCTAGGGGTCACAGCCCTGCAAGGTGGAAGGTACAGGGAGGGACCACAGATCTGTAAGAGACACAACATTGGCTAACAAATGGATGTGACTGTATACCCACCTTGAGACATGCAGAATGGTATCCTGAACTGTCCGTCCAGCACTCGGGCCTTGAGATTGTGCAAATTGTGACCATCAAATGGAACAACTCCACACACTAAAACATACAGCACAAAACCTAGACTCTGTGGGGAGGAGAGTGGAGTGAGAATCAACCACACCCTTCACACCTCTTCCACTTCCAATGCAATACAAACAAGTAGGTACGGTAAAAACAGTGAAACAAATATCAACTGGCACACTATTCCTCACTCCATGCATCTTAATACCTATCTTCTCTTCTCACTCCCTCTATCTTACCTAACTTCTCTCCTCACTGCACCTTATTCAGAGGTGGGTTAGGTGTTAGGACGGTAGGCAGTGCCCTCATTGGAGAGGTGATCTGCAGGCAGTGCCCTCATTAGAGAGGTAATCTGCAGGCAGTGCCCTCATTAGAGAGGTAATCTGCAGGCAGTGCCCTCATTAGAGAGACCACACTGCTTCTGCATTGCATGAAGTTTACGGAAGTCTTTCTTGATCTGTGCTTAGGGTTAGGGACACACACCTGGAATGGCCTTAGCTGGGACTGGAGGTCAGGGGCTGGACCAGCAGTATGGGGAGGGGACTGGGCATGGGAGAAAGGGTTTGAAGGTGGTGTGAGTACAAGGGAGTCAATAATGAAAGGGAACACACTGCTCACACACCACACGCACCTTCAGAGACCAAAGGGGGAGGAGTCCACACAAGAGACCCAAAACAGTAACTGTAAACAAGGAGAGCCATTGGGGGCGGGCCCAGGTTGAGGAGGAAGGACCTCCTCATCCAATGCATTTTGGGGTGAGCTGAGGGAGTCACAATGGGGGCAGGGTCATCGAACAGATAAGTGAACAGAAATGGCCTTAGGGGTACATCCAATGGTTGCTTCATCTGCCTCAGTCTACTCAGTCAAGATCTACAATGAGGAAGTGGAGGCATCATCATGGAGCAGTTCATCTCATGCGTGCACATGTCCGCACACACCTTCAGTGAAGACCATTGGAGGACTCGACAGAGTGGGGGAGAAGTCCACAGTAGACTCATGGGAACATAAGGGTACAGTCATGTGACTGTCAGCTGACACAGGAGTGTGATAGGTCTAAATTAGGAATTTAAAGCTTTAAAAGGGAGGGGTCCTCAGAGGGAGGGTTCAAGGGGGTGGGGTAGTCAGAGGGCATGGTCAAGGGGGTGGGACATCATGAAGAGTGCGAGGGAGACCTGATGAAAAGGACAACAAAGAGACACAAATGTACAAATAACAACAGCACACATAGCGTTCATAGAGTACACAATTGTTAGCTAAATTCTCAGGAGCATGTGCATGCACACACGCAGTTCATTACCTTATTAAGTACATGCATCTTTGAGCTGTCAATCAACAGAAGTTAGTATAATGTCCAGGTTCTCCAGTCCAAGTATCTCTCCGCTTAGCTTTCACTCACATGTGCAATGCGTGTGTTACTCAGAAACAGCTCTCACTTGGGGACACACGGTGGCGGGAGAGTCCGATGTTAATCAGCACAGCATCCAGTTGGTTGTAAGCAGCTGATTGATCAGGGGAGGGAGGGGCTGGGAGGCAGTGGGTAACCTGTTAAAGGAGTGTCAAGATGATAGAGTCAAGATGATACAGATGAGGCTATGACTCTAAATAGGCACCTGTCCAGTGCTGTTGTGGCACTTTCACATTCACTTTCACATTCACATTCACATTCACAAACACACATACATGTGCACACACACATGCACACACACACACACACACACACACACACACACACACACACACACACACACACACACACACACACACACACACACACACACACACACATGCATGCACACTCTCACCTTTAGCAAAGGTCTGAGAAGTGACCTCTGAGATGGGGCACTCCCTCAATCAATTGGACTCCACCCACACCGGACATTAGACTGTGGACGCTCTGTAGCTATAGTCTTGTTGAGTCAAGTTCAAGACTGGCTTGTGTGCGATGTGTGACTGAGGCAGCCGACCATACTGTTTCTGCATTGCATGAAGTTTACGGAAGTCGTCCTTGATCTGATGCATGCTCCCACTGCAATGGAATCATTGAAGTGATTTAAACAATTCCCTCCTCACTCCACTGCATCACCATCCACAGACATAACACTGCACACACACACTCTGAAACATTTAGTAATGCTAGGCATGTGACCCAGACATACCCTCAAATATACCTCAAACAGATTCTTAGACACTCACAAACACACCCACAAACATGTCCCAGACATGCCCCCTTGACACACCCCTTGCCACTTCCACTAACTGGTTGGTGTTGGTGAGGCTCACCTCCATCATCTGATGACATTCACTCAGTTCCACACACCATCAGACACACACCTTGGAGTGAAGTGGCTGTAGCAATCCCTTGGGGAGGGGGGAGTCCCAACACTGAGTAGATTGATTCTAGATTGGAAATGGGAAGGAGACAGTGCCCATCCTAGTCAGACAGCAAGTGATGTGCCTGTGATGTGAGATATCAGTGAAGAAATGGACACGCACACTTTGAAAGGAAGTGGAACACACAACAATACACACACAAACACACACACAAACACCAAAGACAAATATGATGATAAACTGGTATCATTAGGAGAAAGAACTGACCACCTCCTTTATCACTGTGGCACCTGTCCTGAGCTGTTGTGGCACATTCACATTTATTCATGAAAACATGTACACACACACACTTACCTCAAGAACTGTTAAGAGATATACGTACTATAGTCTTGTGATTAGACACTCACCCACACACTGAGTGATGTCATGATCACGGACATACTCTCAACAACCCTCAACACACATCTTGATGCACAACCTAGGCTGGACACACCCCAGAGACATCCTCACACACACTCTCTAGACACGCCCCATGACACACCCACCTGGTGCCTCCATGTTGCACTGACCATGCACTGGGATCCCATTGGTCACTGCATTAGACACCACCACACTACATCCGTGGTGAAGCTGTGTTTGAAGGGGAGGGGCAACCACTGCTGGGCTAGTGTCTCCACCACTACACTGGCTAATGTTGAGCTGCTGCAGTTGGTGTTGGAGGTCAAGACCCTGGAATGGCCTTAGCTGGGAGTGGAGGTCAGGGGCTGAACCAGCAGGCATGGGGAAGGGACTGGGCATGGGAGGAGAGTGTGGAGGTGGTGTGAGTACAAGGGAGTCAATGAAAGGGAACACACTGCTCCAGTACACCACTGTCACACACCACACACACCTTCAGGGACCATAGGGGGAGGAGTCCACACAAGAGACCCAAAACAAGGATTGAACAAGGTGAGTCATTGAGGGCGGGCCCAGGATGAGGAGGAGGCACCTCCTCATACACTGAACTTGACTGATGCATCTTCTGAAGAGTGAAGGGGTGGGGCAATCAGAGGTCACACACACACACACACATGCACACACACACACACACACACACACACACACACACACACACTCACGTGACTGACTGAAGAGAGGACTGAGTGTCCAGTGCCTATACACTAATACATAACACACTATTACACAATACACTCACCTCTCTCCAGTCTCTTCTTCATGGCCTGACCCAGCTCCTTCATCTTTGGGTTGCCCTTCACTGCAATGATGACGTGACACACTTCCATCAAAGCCTCCTTGGTGCAGGTTCTGTGCAGCCAATCAAAGAGGATTTCATTTCGTTCTTCAGGTCCGTCAGCTTTTGAGATCCTCTCCAGAACTCCACGTGAAATAATGTCTTTATGTAAAAGTTCCCATACAATGGAGTTTGCATCCATTTCTGAAATGAACTGGTCCCGAATGTGAACAAGCACTTGTTTGGCTGCATGGAAAGGGAACAAGAGTCATATCTCACAACCTACCAACACCTCATGTCATTGTAGGACCACTCTCCACACACTTTGAGCAGGATCAACAGTGACTGTCAGTATAGAGGGCTATAGTACAGTGATATGGACAAATACCATTGCTAAGCTTCCTATACAAAGAATTCAGTGACCACATCCACAGTATATACACAGTAATGTATAATGGATGTACGGAATCAAGTGTGTACCTATCTGTAGTGGACATTCATAGGCGCATTACAGACAGCTGTTGCCTTTAGCCAAAGAGGCTAATGGAATTAAGTGGAGTGGAGCAATTGGGACTGTGTGTGGCCGCTGGGAAGAAATGCATGATTATCACATTTGTAACAAAATTGAAGGAACTGAGGATGGAGGAACGGTATTCGGATGAAAATTAGATCTTCCAATGGAATGCACTATCAACTGGCAATGATACACAACACTCCTTAGAGGATGGTCCCGACAACAAAGAGGAACAGACTTTCCATCCCAGCCTCACTGATCGAAGGAGAATACACTCCACACAGCTCACCTTCACAGAAATGTGGACACTTCTTTGTAGCAACTGCTTCTCCAATCACAAATGGAGCAGAACTGGTGACAGGTCTGAAGGGACCACTCACAGCTACCGTCTGAGAGGAGGAGGAGGAGGCATCACAAATACTAATACACATGACAGGAGAGCAACACTTGCCTCCTACACACAGCACCTGCATGCACACTTACCTGGTGAGCTCCTCCCAGTTCTGATACAATCTTGTCTGTCAGTTCATCAATATTGTGCTTAGTCTCAAAGTGACCCAAGACATCCAACAGGGTCTTCCAGGTCACACTGCTACCGTGCTCCAACCAGTAGCTCAAGGTCTCCAGATACCGATCATCATCATTTGAGTATTGCTGCTCAAGACCATCGAGTGTGATCTTCTTCATGCCAAGAGCCAGTCCAACTCTCTTCCAGTGACGCACTTGGATGTGAGGCAAGACATGTGTGACTACATCCCCAAGGTCAGGATGCTGGCCCAAGACCTGCTCCTTCACCAACTGACTGTCATCAGCTGCATACCCTACACTGTACACAGTCTGTCCACCAAGGATGCTTGAAAACACTCTCTTGATGAACTCCTGACCATACTCACCATCATCAGCAATAGCCTTGATGGAAGCATAAGCCTCTTTCAGTTGAGGCAGTGCCTGAGGGTGCTTAACTTCAATTTCATGCGGTATGTCTGCCCACACTCCTGGACATCCACCCGCCCCCTCAATCAAAGCAGCTATGTTGGGGAGTTCAAACTGCCGAGCTAGGTCAAGCAGACTTAAACCATTTTGGAAGTTTTCGTTCACTGTTTTTCTGAACACAGGGTGGGACAACAGCTTAGTTATAAATGAAGTGTGGTTTTTGACACCTTTTTGAACTGTACGTCCAGCAAACCCCATTTCAAAGCATTTCAGTGATAGCAGTGCTATGTGCAAGAGGGACATAGGGGCGTTCTCATCTGGTATACAGAGCTTGTTAAAAAATGGAACACCTTCACCATTGTAGAAATAGTACTTGGCACATTTCACAGCTGCTGGCATGGCACAAGTACCAGAAGCAACTAGTGCACTAAACTTGTCTTCCAGGAATACACTGTCTCCGCAAATGGCACACAAACACAGCACTTTGTGTGCATCAACCAGACCCTTAGTGATCAAGGTTGCTAAAGCACCCCTCAGCCCTTCTCCACTGCTCCCAATGTCACGTGCCTCACAGAACTGGCTCAGTTTGCTGGCATGACCACCAACAAAGCAGTGCTCAAATGTAGACAAGGAATGAGTGTCCCTGTCAGTGATAGCCCCACCTTTAGAGATCAGTACTTTGAACATTTCCACCTGTCCACGCCTTACTGCCCACATAACAGGAGTTTGATCAAGTGAATTAGAAGCATCAATAACATTACTTTCCGATAATTTTTCATGCTTGGTCAAATTGGTTTCACAAACCCTATCTTCTAACAGGGCTTCAACCGTCTCCAAATGTCCATGTGCTATTGCTTGATGCAAAGGTGTACCAAACATTCCAGCAACCACTGACTTGGTTGCACCAAGTTTAAGTAGTTCACAAACTGTCCCTGTTTCATCAAAAGCAGCAGCTTCATGGAGGGGAGTACAGCCATCTGCATCTACTGCATTCACATCGCATCCTCTGACTACCATTTCCCGCACTACTTCAACATGGCCACCTTTAGCTGCCCAGTGCAGAGCAGTTGAAATTCCCTTGAAGTCAACTTCAAAATGCAAAGGACACCCTTCCTCCAACATAGCTACAACAGTCTCTGCATGTCCTTTATAGGCTGCCACACAAAGTGGAGTACCAAATATGCCAGCCACCACTGACTTGTTCGCACCTTTCCTAATCAGTTCTCGAACTGCTTTTGTCTGTCCCATTGCAGCAGCCCAGTGCAGTGGAGTGAACCCTCCACCATCAACTGAGTCTACATCACATCCCCTCCTGATGAGGAGCCTCATTGTGGTCACATGACCACCCTGCACTGCCAAATGCAATAGGGACTTTCCTTCAATATCCTTAATGTCAACTGAGATACCTCTGCAGTCTAACAGTTCTACAACAGTGTCTGTGTCACCAGTTTCGGTAGCCCTGAATAATTTCCATTTGTTGAAAGCCAATTGCTGAGCAGCTGCAGCAGGTGATTGGTCCATCTGTCCCTTTGTAAGTTTACAGAGCAAGAGAAGAAGTTTCAAATGCTATATACATTGTTGCATGAACACACACACACACACACACACACACACACACACACACACACACACACACACACACACACACACACACACACACACACACACACACACACACACACACACACACACACACACACACACACACACATGCCCCCCAATACAGTAGCTATGCCACATGGACAGCTCCCCATACCCTATCATACTACTTGCCTGGCCACTTACCACTTGATGACTTATTGTATACAGAACACATACCCACTTTAGGCGCTCTCACTCCCACTCATTTTAACTTTTTATTGATTACACGTCACCCACACACACACTAGTTCGTGCCAAATTTTGCTATATAACCAACACGTCACTGCAGCTTTATAGTTTATGAACAGCTGACGAAGGCCTACATGGCCGAAACGTCCTGTTTCAATTGTCTATTACCTATCTGCTATGTGCTCTACTATGCTCACAATTTATTTCTCCGATTCAACCTAGTGTAGCAATGAGCCTCTACACCTTCAATAAAGTTATGTGATAATGGCACACCAGCTGTATACACTGAGTGTGACAGGCCTCCTCCCCCACCCCCTCCCACTCCCCCTTCCTACCACATGCAGCCTCTTTGATACTGATCGAGCTCAGTGAAGCTGTGGTATGGCTTAAGACTACCAGTGATGATCTCGTCTAACTACACAAGTGAGGAAGGCAGGGAGGTAGAGACTGAGCAGCCAACATGTGCGCAAGTACTATGGCACTGTACACCTCTCACTGCACACCTCTCGCTGCACACCTCTCACTGTACACCTCTCACTGTACACCTCTCACTGTACACCTCTCACCGTATGCCTCTCACTGTACACCTCCCACCGTACACCTCTCATTGTACACCTCTCACTGTACACCTCTCACTGTACACCTCTCACTGTACATCTCTCACTGTACACCTCTCACTGTACACCTCTCACTCAAGGTATGATAGCTATCAGAGGTCTGTCTCAAGGACACAAACATACTAATATGTAACAACAGCACACAGAACGCCATGTAGTTTACAGAGCACACAATAATGAGCAAAACTCTCAAGATCGTGTGCATGCACAAACACAGTTCATTACCTTATTAAGTACGTGCGTCTTTGAACTGTCAATCAACAGAAGTTAGTATAATGTCCAGGTTCTCCAGTCCAAGTATCTCTTCGCTTAGCTGCAGCCCACATGTGCAATGCGTGCGTTACTCAGAAACAGCTCTCACTTGGGGACACACGGTGGTGGGAGAGTCCGATGTTAGTCAGCACAGCATCCAGTTGGTTGCAAGCAGCTGATTGATCAAGGGAGGAAGGGGCTGGGAGGCAGTGGGTAACCTTAAAGGAGTATCGATAGAGTCAAGATGACAGGCTATGACTCTAAATAGACACCTGTGGTACCTTCACATTCACTTTCACATTCACTTTCACATTCACATTCACGTTCATGAACACACATACATGTGCACACACACACATGCACACACACATGCACACATGCACACGTTCACACACACACACACACACACACACACACACACACACACACACACACACACACACACACACACACACACACACACGCATGCATGCATGCACACTCTCACACCTCTATCAAAGGTCTGAGAAGTGACCTCTGAGAAGGTGCACTCCTAGCTCTCATCAATTGGACCCCACTCACACCAGACATTAGACTGTGGACGCTCTGTAGTCCATTTGAGTCATGTTCAAGACTGGCTTGTATGCGATGTGTGACTGAGGCAGCCGACCATATTGTTTCTGCATTGCATGAAGTTCATGGAAGTCTTCCTTGATCTGATGCATGCTCCCACTGCAATGGAATCATTGAAGTGATTTAAACAATTCCCTCCTTGCTCCACTGCATCACCATCCACAGACATAACACTGCACACAAACACTCTGAAACACTTACTAATGCTAGGCATGTGACCCAGACATACCCTCAAATATACCTCAAACAGATTCTTAGACACTCACAAACACACCTGCAAACATGTCCCAGACACACACCCTTGACACACCCCTCGCATACTCCACTAACTGGTTGGTGTTGGTGAGGCTCACTGACATTCACTCAGTTCCACACACCATCAGACACACACCTTGGAGTGAAGTGGCTGCAGCAACCCCTTGGAGAAGGGGATGGGGGAGTCCCAACACTGAGTAGATTGATTCTCGATTTGAAATGGGACAGCACAGTCAGACAGCAAGTGATGTGCCTGTGTTGTGAGACATCAGTGAAGATGTGGACACACACACTTTGAAAGGAACTGGGACACATGACAATACACACACTCAAACATATATGCATACATTAAAGCCAAATAATTATGATGATGATGATAATTATGGCATCATTAGGAGAAAGTACTTATCACCACCTTCATTACCATAATACCTAATCTGAGTCATTGCGGCACATTCACATTCATTCATGAACACACATGCACGTACGTGCGCACACACACAGACACACACACACACACACACACACACACACACACACACACACACACAACACACAACACACATGCACACACACACACACACACACACACACACACACACACACACACAACACACAACACACACGCACACACACATTTACCTCATGAGCTGTTAAGAGATGTACTATATACAGTCTTGTGATTAGACACTCACCCAAACATTCTGAGTGATGTTCACTGGCACACTGTCAACAACCAACACACATCTTGACACACAACGTAGGCCGGACACACCCCAGAGACATCCTTACACACACCCTAGACACGCCCCCTGACACACCCACCTGGTGCCTCCATGTTGCTCTGACCATGCACTGGGTTCCCATTAGTCACTGCATTAGACACCACCACACTACATCCGTGGTGGAGCTGTGTTTGAAAGGGAGGGACAACCACTGCTGGGCTAGTGTCTCCACCACTACACTGGCTAATGTTGAGCTGCTGCAGTTGGTGTTGGAGGTCAAGACCCTGGAATGGCCTTAGCTGGGAGTGGAGGTCAGGGGCTGGACCAGCAGTATGGGGAGGGGACTGGGCATGGGAGGAGAGTATGGAGGTGGAGTGAGTAACTATACAAGGGAGTCAATAAAAGGGGAACACACTGTCACACAAAGTGCACCACTGTCACACACTCACCTTCAGGGACCAAAGGGGGAGGAGTTTAAAAGAGAGGCTGAACATGAAAATGAAATGGCAATTAAAGGTGTGCCACGATGTGAAGTGGCGGACGTCAGGGACAAGACCAGCAGTATGGGGAGGGGACTGGGCATGGGGGGAGAGTATGGAGGTGGTGTGAGTACAAGGGAGTCAATGAAAGGGAAACACACTGCTCCAGTGCACCACTGTCACACACCACACTCACCTTCAGGGACCAAAGGGGGCGGGAGGAGTCCAACATACGTATGAAATGGCAATTAAAGGTGTGCCACTGGGGCAGGTCCTGGACGAGGTGGAGGGACCTCCTCAACCACCAAACTTGACTGATGTGTTTTCAGAAGAGCGAAGGGGCGGGGGCATCAGAGGGTACACACACTCACACTCGCATGCACAACACACACACACACACACACACACACACACACACACACACACACACACACACACACACACACACACACACACACACACACACACACACACACACACACACACACACACACACACACACACACACACACACACACACACACACACACACACACACACACACACACACACACACACACACACACACACACACACAGTGCCTATACACTAGTACACAACACACTCACCTCTCTCCAGTCTCCTCTTCATGGCCTGACCCAGCTCCTTCATCTTTGGGTTGCCCTTCACTGCAATGATGACATGGCACACTTCCATCAAGGCCTCCTTGGTGCAGGTTCTATGCAGCCAATCAAAGAGGATTTCATTTCGTTCTTCAGGTCCGTCAGCTTTTGAGATCCTCTCCAGAACTCCACGTGAAATAATGTCTTTATGTAAAAGTTCCCATACAACAGAGTTTGCTTCCATTTCTGAAATGAACTTTTTCCGAAAGTGAGCAAGCACTTGTTTGGCTGCATGGAAAGGGAACAAGAGTCATATCTCACAACCAACCAACACCTCATTTCATTGTAGGACCACTTTGAGCAGGATCACCAGTGACTGTCAGTATAGAAGGCTATAGTACAGTAATATGGACAAATACCATTGCTAAGTTTTCTATACAAATAATTCAGTGACCACATCCACAGTATATACACTGGAGTGTATGGAATCAAGTGTGTGTGTATCTGTAGTGAACAGACAGACAGCTGTTGTAACTTTAGCCGAAGAGGCATTAGGCCTTCCATTGGAACACACTGTCAACTGGCGATCCTACACAACACTCCTTAGAGGACAGTCATGACAACAAAGAGGGACAGACTTTACATCCCAGTCTCAATGAAGGAGAAGACACCCCAAACAGCTTACCTTCACAGAAATGTGTATACTTCTCTGTAGCAACTGCTCCTCCAATCACAAATGGAGCAGAAATGGTGACAGGTCTGAAGGGAGCACTCACAGCAACCATCTGAGAGGAGGAGGAGGAGGCAGCACAAACACAACACATATGACAGGAGAGCAGCACTTGCCTCCTCCAGCACACCACACAGCACCTTCACACTTACCTGGTGAGCTCCTCTCAGTTCTGATACAATCTTGTCTGTCAGTTCATCAATAGTGTGCTTAGTCTCGAAGTGACCTAAGACATCCAACAGGGTCTTCCAGGTCACACTGCTACCGTGCTCCAACCAGTAGCTCAGGGTCTCCAAATACCGATCGTCGTCATTCAGAAATTGTTGCCTAAGACCATCGAGTGTGCTTTTCTTCATGCCAAGAGCCAGTCCAACTCTCTTACAGTGTCTCACTTGGATGTGAGGTAGGACATGTGTGACTACATCCCCAAGGTCAGGACGCTGGCCCAAGACCTGCTCCTTCACCAACTGACTGTCATCAGCTGCATACCCTACTCTGTACGCAGGCTGTCCACCAAGGATGCTTGAAAACACTCTTTTGATAAACCCCTGACCATACTCACCATCATCAGCAATAGTCTTGATGGAAGCATAAGCCTCTTTCAATCGCAGCAGTGCTAGAGAGTGCTTAGATTTGATTTCCTGTGGTATGCCAGACCACACTCCTGGACGTCCACCCGCCCCCTCAATTAATGCAGCTATGTCATAGAGTTCAAACTTCCGAGCTAGGTCAAGAGGACTTAGACCATTTGAGAAGTATTCATTGATTGTTTCCTTCAACACAGGGTGGGACAACAGCTTGGTGATGAATGAAGTGTGGTCGTTAGTACCCATTTGGATTGAATAGTCAGCGAAATCCATTCTGAAGCATTTCAACGACAGCAGTGATATGTGCAATGGGCTTAAGGAATCCCCATCTGATAAACAGAGCTGGTCAATGAAGGGAACACCTTCACCCCGGTGGAAATAATGCTTGGAACATCTCAATGCTGCAGGCATTAAACATTCATCAGAAGCAACCAACTCAATGAATTGTTCTTCCAGGAATACACTGTCTCCAGAAATGGCACACAAACACAGCACTTTGTGCGCATCAACCAGACCCTTAGTGATCAAGGTTGCTAAAGCACCCCTCAGCCCTTCTCCACTGCTCACAATGCCACATGCCTCACAGAACTGACTTAGTTTGATGGCATGACCACCAACAAAGCACTGCTCAAGTGTAGACACAGAATGAGTGTCTCTGTCAGTGATAGCCCCACCTTTAGAGGTCAGCAATTTGAACACCTCCACCTGTCCACCCTGCACGGCATACATGACAGGTGTCTCATCAACTGAATCACAAACACTAATGAGATTACAGTCAGTTTGTACCTCTGAGGATGCTACATTAATTGTGGTCAAATCAGTGTCGGCCTCCAAAAGGACTTCAACAGTCTCCACATGTCCATTAAGGGCTGCTTGATGAAGTGGAGTCCCACATTCACCAGCAACTACTGACTTTCTTGCACCAAGTCTGATCAATTCACGAACTGTTTCTGTTCTACCACAAGCAGCACCATCATGGAGAGGAGTACAGCTGTTTGCTTTCACTGCATTTACATCACACCCTCTGCCCACTAGCTTTATCACTACTTCAACATGGCCACCTGCAGCTGCCCCATGCAGAACAGTCTCCCTATTACTGTCCACTACATCAGTTGGACACCCTTCCTCCAACAAGACCTCAACAGTTTCCACATGTCCACTAATGGCTGCTTGATGAAGTGGAGTCCCAAAATTACCAGCAACCACTGACTTGGTGGCACCAAGCTTGATTAGCTCAAGAACTGCTTCAGTTCTACCACAACCTGCAGCATCATGGAGGGGAGTACAGCCGTTTGCTTTCACTGCATTCAAATCACACCCTCTGCCTACTAGCTTTCTCACTACTTCAACATGACCACCTGCAGCTGCCCCATGCAGAACAGTCTCCCCATTACTGTCCACTACATCAGTTGGACACCCTTCCTCCAACATAAACTCAACAGTCTCCACATGTCCTCTAATGGCTGCTTGATGAAGTGGAGTCCCACAATTACCAGCAACCACTGACTTGGTGGCACCAAGTTTGATTAGCTCACGAACTGCTTCTGTTCTACCACAACCAGCAGCATCATGGAGGGGAGTACAGCCGTTTGCTTTCACTGCATTCACATCACACCCTTTGCCTACTAGCTTTCTCACTACTTCAACATGGCCACGTGCAGCTGCCCCATGCAGAACAGTCTCCCCATTACTGTCCACTACTGTAACATCAGTTGGACACCCTTCCTCCAACATGACCTCAACAGTCTTCACATGTCCACTAATGGCTGCCTGATGAAGTGGAGTCCCAAAATTACCAGCAACCACTGACTTCGTTGCACCAAGTCTGATTAGCTCACGAACTGCTTCTATTCTACCACGACCAGCAGCATCATGGAGGGGAGTACAGCCATTTGCTTGCACTGCATTCACATCACACCCTGTGACTACTAAAACCCTCATTAATTCAACATGACCACTTTGAGCTGCAAAATGCAGAGCTGTGGCTCCAACACTGTCCACTGCATCAATAGGACACCCTTCCTCCAACATGACCTCAACAGTCTCCACATGTCCCTTTATGACTGCTTGATGAAGTGGAGTCCCAAAATTACCAGCATAGACTGACTTGGTAGCACCAAGTTTGATCAGCTCACGAACTGCTTCTGTTCTACCACAACCAGCAGCATCATGGAGGGAAGTACAGCCGTTTGTTTTCACTGCATTCACATCACACCCTCTGCCTACTAGCTTTCTCACTACTTCAACATGACCACCTTTAGCTGCCCCATGCAGAACAGTCCCCCCGCTACTGTCCACTACATTAATAGGACACCGTTCTGCAAACATGGCTTCAACAGTCTCCACATGTCCTTTAAGGGCTGCTTGATGAAGTGGAGTCCCAAAATTACCAGCAACCACTGACTTGGTGGCACCAAGTTTGATTAGCTCACGAACAGCTTCTGTTCTACCACAACCAGCAGCAGAGTGGAGGGGAGTACAGCCATTTGCTTTCGCTGCATTCACATCACACCCTCTGCCTACCAATACCTTAATTATTCCAACATTGCCACCTGCGGCTGCAAAATGCAGAACAGTCTCTCCATGACTGTCCACAACATCAATAGGACACTGTTCTGCAAACATGGCTTCAACAGTCTCCACATGTCCCTTAAGGGCTGCTTGATGAAGTGGAGTCCCAAAATTGCCAGCAACCACTGACTTGGTTGCACCAAGTCTGATTAGTTCACGAACTGCTTCTGTTCTACCACAACCAGCAGCAGAGTGGAGGGGAGTACAGCCATTTGCTTTCACTGCATTCACATCACACCCTCTGCCTACCAATACCTTAATTATTCCAACATTGCCACCTGCGGCTGCAAAATGCAGAACAGTCCCTCCATGACTGTCCACAACATCAATAGGACACTGTTCTGCCAACATAGCTTCAACAGTCTCCACATGTCCCTTAAGGGCTGCTTGATGAAGTGGAGTCCCAAAATTGCCAGCAACCACTGAGTTGAGTTGGTTGAGTTGATTAGTTCATGAACTGCTTCTGTTCTACCACGAGCAGCAGCTAAGTGGAGGGGAGTACAGCTGTTTGCTTTCACTGCATTCACATCACACCCTCTGTCTACCAGCACCTTTATTACTTCAACTTGACCAACTTGAGCTGCAAAATTTAGAACAGTCTCCCCATCACTGTTTACTGCATCAATATGACACCCTTCTGCCAACATGGCTTCAACTGACTCTACATGTCCCCCAAGGGCTGCTTGATGAAGTGGAGTCCCACAATTACCAGCAACCACTGACTTGGTTGCACCAAGTTTGATTAGTACATGAACTGCTTCTGTTCTACCACAACCAGCAGCATCATGAAGGGGAGTACAGCCATTTGCTTTCACTGCATTCACATCGCACCCTCTGTCTACCAACACCTTAATCGCTCCAACATTGCCACCTGCAGCAGCAGAATGCAAAGCAGTCTTCCCATCACTGTCCACTACATCAATAGCGCACCCTTCTACCAACATAGTTTCAACAGCCTCCACATGTCCCTTAAGGGCTGCTTGATGAAGTGGAGTCCCACAATTACCTGCAACCACAGATTTAGTTGCTCCCATTCGAATCAGTTCTCGAACTGCCTTTGTCTGTCCCAGTGCAGCAGCCCAGTGCAGTGGAGTGAGCCCTCTACCATCAACTGAGTCCACATCACATCCCCTCCTGATGAGAAGCCTCATTGCAGTCACATAACCACCTTGTGCTGCCCAATGCAATAGGGACTTTCCCTTATCAACAACTCTGTATGACAGGTATACAAAAGTTGTGACAGCCAAGATTACTAAAGCTGAGTAAAAGATCCATATAATATCCACCAATAGAGCAGCTGCAGCAGGTGACTGGTCCATCTGTACAGTTTGTAAGTCTCTTTACAGAGCAAGAGAAGTAAGGGAAAAGGATTCTCAAGTGAAGTAGAAAAACGTAGAAGTAGAAACGTTTCATGAACACAATGGGTGATATTGAGAACATATGACCATGGATGTGTGCGTTATGGTCAACTATCGCGAAGTGAGATTCTCGGTTGGCAGTTATTAGTCATTGTAGTCAATGATCACTCGATTCCAACCATGTGTGTTACTCTAATGAAGGCCAAAGAATTGTGGCTGAAACGTCAGTAATCTTTCTTGAATTATTGCATGGTTGGAATCGAGTGAACATTGACTACAATAACTATCAGAGAGTACGACAGTACTCTCTATGTAGGGAAGGTACAGGGTGTTTCAGATTCACAATACATTGGCATAGGAACGACATCTCAAAAAGCGTGAAAAACTGCCAAAACAAAGCTTCGTAGGGTTAAATACAAAATATTCTTACATTAAACTGACCTGGAAGGCAAGTGAACATGGTCTGTCAGTAAGAAAATGATGCTCAAAAACATTCATTTTTGTCTTGATCATCATCATCATCTTCTTCTTCATATTCTTTCCAACAGTAACTGACATGCAAAATTAGCTATTGAACTAATTCCAAGCCAAAACTACTGCAAATTAACCTAACTGTATTCTAGGTTAGGAACCGCCGCGAGCAAGCATCGCTCATTAAGGTTTCCGAATCTGTCTGGAAACATAGCTATGCGCAAGATGCCATTTTACAATGATGTTGATGACTGGTAGTTTTCTGCCCACTGTTCCTTCAATGTCTGTTCAATAGCCTCGCAAGACTGTTAAATGTCTGTTCGGAGGTGCATACGAGACAAGCTTCAGTCTAAGTTAGCTTGCACATCAATTCAAAGGACTTTTGTAGTCATGCATATCCCGCCATTTTAAATTAATACTAGGTTAGCTTCTGGTCGCCATTTCACAGCTCGTTCCAGTGGCCTAGCACGGAAAGGTGCGACGAGCTCCAGAAATAATGTCGTACTAAAAAGAATAAATATTTTATACAAAAATTGTAAGGATGTAGAGATGGCATAAAAAGGACAGAAACAAGTAAAGGCTGTTACACAGTAGAGCATTAACCATCGTCCCTACTTGCAGAAATGCTGCACCTTATAGTTCTACATGCTTGAATGTACGGACAATCGTTAATTCTCCACTGTGTAACAGCCTTTACCTGTTTCTGGACTTTTTATGCCATCCCTACATCTAGCTTTACAATTATTGTAGAAAATCTTATTGTTTCTAGTTTCTGCACTTTTTATAGCGGGCAGCTAAGCTGAAGCAATACACTTAGTCTCAACCACAGGGCATTGGTGCAGGCATTATACCTCATTTCTGTAATCCTGGAGCTCAAGGTGTGGGCTAGCACCTAGCTAGGTTCCGCGCTAATAGCCCAGCAAGAAACGGTGACCAGAAGCCAGCCATGGCGGGGAAATGCACGAATGCGAAAGTCCTTCAAACGGCGCACAAGCTAACTGCTGCAGCTGCTAACAATGGCACAGTCACTCTGGTTTCAGCTGGTTTAATTATGTAATTTGAAAATGGCGTCCATCCCGCTTGGCCAAGCAACACGGCAGGAGTCATGGCAAGCGCTGCCTTCCGCACTAACTCGCACTGCCTTCTAACCTACAAAGGAATGCAGCCAGCCAAAAATGGTACAATAGGGTGCAAGAAATATTTTCCTGGTCCCTCTGGTTCGTGTGTTATGGCTGCCAAAGAAGAAGAGGAAGACGAAACGTAGGAAATGTCGAGGGCGCTATCTACGTGTAGGCGCACCTTCGCTGGGAAGTAAGGTTAGTTAAGTATGTGCACTGTTCAGTCCTCGCCTCTTCATGGTAAGCTACGTTTGCTGGTTTTTGGTCCTGTTCAGGAGTAGCGCGACTTTTCATTTGTATTACAGCATACAAACAACCACTGCCATCCCTACATAGACAGCACTACCGTGCTGTCTGATACCTGCACAGAGCCCAGTGGTTGCAACTTAGCATGTGCAACTTGCACACCATAAAAAGCACAGAAACTCGAATTAATCAAAATTTTCTACAAAGAATAGTAAGGATGTAGGGATGGCACAAAAAGCGCAGAAACAAGTAAAGTTAATAAGAATTGTGTGTGAGCCCCATTCAAATGTGAAATTGAGGGTCGTCATCATTAATTTGCTGACACATGCTTGTCTGTACATTCCCCAGTACTCAGGAGGTTCAGAGATGTGGTCACGGCCAGTGAAAGTGTTTGTGATCTACGTAATACTATAAGGTAACCCAGGTATTTCCGATCAATGTTTCGCGTTGACAAATTCTTTTTAAGAGTGCTCTCGATCCAAGAAATGAATAGCCAGCTAACCAAGGTTATTGGTCCTACTATGTATGTGCTACAACTCACAGAAAATCTGCATGGATCAGTTGCTCGCTTCCCTTGTAAAACTAAGTTTTAGAAAGCATGGCCAAATTCAGGAAATTGCTGATTTACGAGGTATTTCCGATCAATGGCTAAACACAGCTGAAGACGGTTGGCTTTGCACTAGCATTGGTCATAGTGGTGCAACTGTGCGATGAGAGGCAGGGTACATTGCTTGGAGTTGTAAAGCCAACCTTCCAAGGTTACCTCAAGTGGTTTACACTTAGACCATGGGACAAGCCATTTGCTACCGTATCGATGGTGGAAAATGGCACAAAATGCAGCACTAACTACATCAATAAGCTAAGAAGTGGTTGACAGTATTCCAATTGTCTTAAAGGATTGATTTAAAGAGCCACGCACGAACACCATGAATCAGAACAACAGAAGGTGCATGCCGAAGTATTTTCACAGCAACTCCTAATTAGAGTTTGCTCTTGCTCTACCACTGGGGAGAGAGCCTGCTGGGAAGGGGATACTGAGTTTAGTCAGTGAAGGTTGTAGTGTTCTCCAACACAGTTCTGGCTGGGCGTCTCTGACTCTCTGGGAAGTTCAAAGGGAAAATTCGAAGTTTCATTTCATTAACATGGCAGCTTATCGCCCCTACTGCTTCTAAAGGTGACGACTGACCGGCGTACTAGAAGCAAGCGCCTAACTTCACTGCCAGTTTTGTTGTAGCTAAGTGTTGTCACTACCGACATATAGCACTGTAGTTGTGCTTGAAAGAGTAGCGTTTGGTAGTAAAGGACTGTTTTCTTTTGAGTGATCGGAAATACCCCGTGATCAGAATTACCCTGGGTTACCTTAGCTTGTCTCAGCGGCTGGAGTGTTGCTGCTTAGAGGAGCGTCTCACCAAACCGACTGTAAGGCTTCCCCGTAGCTACGTAGATACCTACATGAGATTCAGTAAACCATTTATGATTGGAATCAAACCGGGCACCTGTGACTCCACCAACACCACTGACACACTGTCATACTTCGCCACACATAGCACTTACCGATGATCCACTGACGGGGATCACAAGTCGAGACTCCAAGACGTGGTGGGATCAGATTCGACTGTCGCTCGTTCCACCTCCACCTCAAGAGAACGTAGGCCGATGTAGTTACAAGTAGTCCTGTCGTACTCACTCACGGACATCGACTAAGAATAAGGCTAGCGCTGACAATCAAGAGCTCTCGGTCCTCGCTTTATCCCATCCCTCGTCCTTGCAATGCGCGCAGTCCACGTGACCACGAAGTACGTAACTTGCCACTGGCCGATTATATCCCTAACACCATCGAACTATTTTCGACACGAGGTACCCGCCTCACGCCACAACGAC
The DNA here is from genome assembly GCA_964019415.1 of Ianthella basta. Taxonomy (NCBI): domain Eukaryota; kingdom Metazoa; phylum Porifera; class Demospongiae; order Verongiida; family Ianthellidae; genus Ianthella; species Ianthella basta. The sequence continues at coordinate 11,916,910 of OZ025868.1, read as the reverse complement.
TTCGCTCCGTCCGACTATTCTGCCAACGGATGTACGTTTGCCCACTTCCCGGGGTGCGGCTGCGTACACCTACCACAGAAGCTCTAGAAAGACTCCATTTCAGCATATCCTGTACGTATCTATGATTCCAGAAATGACAATCGCTGAATAATTAGTAACACACTACTACTGCTCGTCACATGCATGCAATTAAAAATGACGTAATGACGTTATAGAGTTTTGCACTGTGCTACTGATACTGAAGGAGGAAATCGCTTGAGCACCACATATCCAGCTGGTTGCAAGCAGCTGACAGATAAACCTCGGTGGAGAGAGTGGCTGGGGAGGAAGGGGAGGAGGGGACAGTGTGATTCGTAGAGTCTAGATAATACAGATGGGGCTATGACTCTAACTAGACACCTGTCCAGTGCTGTTGTGGCACATTCACATTCACATTTACTTTCACATTCATGAACACACACATGCACACACATATCATACACACACACACACACACACACACACACACACACACACACACACACACACACACACACACACACACACACCTCTAGCAAAGATCATACTGAAATGGGAGACTCCTCCCACAATCTTTGGACCCCACCTACACCACACATTAGACTGTGGACACTCTGGGGGTCCACTTGAGTCAAGTACATCACTGGCTTGTATGCGATGTGTGACTGAGGCAGCCGACCATACTGTTTCTGCATCGCATGAAGTCTTCCTTGATCTGATGCATGCTCCCTCTGCAGTGGAATAATTCAGACCGTTCACTCCTCAGTCCACTGTGTCACCATCCACAGACATAACACTGCACAAACTGAAACATTCACTAATGCCTGACACACTCCAAATACATCCTCACACACCCTAGACACGCCCCCTGACATACCCACCTGGTGCCTCCATGTTGCTCTGACCATGCACTGGGTTCCATTAGTCACTGCATTAGACACCACCACACTACATCCGTGGTGGAGCTGTGTTTGAAGGGGAGGGGCAACCACTGCTGGGCTAGTGTCTCCACCACTACACTGGCTAATGTTGAGCTGCTGCAGTTGGTGTTGGAGGTCAAGACCCTGGAATGGCCTTAGCTGGGACTGGAGGTCAGGGGCTGGACCAGCAGCATGGGGAGGGGACTGGGCATGGGAGGAGTGATATGGAGGCGGTGTGAGTACAAGGGAGTCAATGAAAGAGAACACACTGCTCAAGTGCACCACTGTCACACACCACACACACCTTCAGGGACCAAAGGGGGAGGAGTCCAACCTAATGCCAATTAAAGGTGTGCCACTGGGGGCAGGTCCTGGATGAGGAGGAGGGACCTCCCCATCCACTGGGAGTCAATAGACAGCAAAGTCATTGTACATCATATCATCAACAGCCTATGTGACGATCAAGAGGGAGAGAAAGTGAAGAGTAGCACAAAGGGCTATTATACAATACAGATAACAAACCTACTACCTTTAGGCACTCTCACTTCAAATCCCTTATTTTTCACTTTACTACTCTCACTTCCACTCTCCAGCTCACTCTCTTGACTTTAATTGTTCACATCTAGTCCCAACTGTTGAACAGCCAACAGCACAGGTTCACACCACTGCACCATACCGTCGTCCTTGTACACCTGTATGTGTTGCTCCATTTCTTTCTTTGGCTCCCTCCCCGCCCCCAGCCCCGCCCTTTTACTTAGTTGTCATCCACTTGTGTGTGAGCACCTTGCTGAGAGGCTGCCTCTTGGCTGGGTTAGTCACCAGCATGCGTCAGATGAGTTGCTCACACTCTGGAAGGATAACAGCCCTATGTACATGAGATAAGAGCCCAGATTGTAAAATAAGAGCCTGGTACCACTATAGTGGGATAGCAGCCAATAATTGCTGCAATAAGAGCCCAGGCTGTTAAAGAGGAAGGTCTAACAAGCAAAGAGCCCAACAGAGAGGGGTCACAGATCTGTAAGAGACACAACATTGGCTACAAATGGATGTGACTGTATACCCACCTTGAGACATGTAGAATGGTATCCTGAACCGCCCGTCCAGCACTCGGCCTTGAGGCTGTGCAGATTGTGACCATCAAACGGAACAGCTCCACACACTAACACATACAGCACAACATCAAGGCTCTGTGGGAAGGAGAGTGGAGTGAGAATCAACCACACCCTTCACACCTCTTCCACTTCATATGCAATACAATAGCAAAGAATAATGAAGTGAATATCAACTCGCACACTATTCCCCATGCACTCCATCTTACCTCCCTTCTCTCCGACTCCAACCCCTTCAGTGGTGGGTTAGGTGTTACGTAGGACAGCAGGCAGTGCCCTCAATAGAGAGGTGATTTCTGAACAGTGGAACCTGTCTATTCCAGGCAGTGCCCTCAATGGAGAGGTGATTTCTGAACAGGCAATGCAAACTCTATTCCAGAAAGGGGACTCTCTCTCATACGGCTGTCAGCTGACACAGGGGGTAGTCAGCCGTCTCTTCCACTCCACTTAGTCATACATTGGAGAAGAGAGGAGATCATGAAGTGATATAGCACACAGTACTGTCAGTATGACATGGACACACAAATACACACACCTTCAATCAGAGAACGCATTGCAGAGCTCAAAGAGTGGATGGAGGGAGAAGTCCACAGGTACAAACATGAGAAAATGCAGTCATGTGACTGTCACATGATGTGGAGTTGTAGCCATCTGACTCCACTCCACTTAGTCACCTATGTATGGTAGAGAGGAGAAGAGATATGCAGTGGTACACGTCACTACTGTCAGTAGACACACACACACACATGCACACACACACATGCGCGTGCACACACACGCACACACACACACACACACACACACACATACACACACACACACACCACCCACGTACCTATGTATGTGCCATTTGTCACTCAGTCAACTGTTAACACGCTCCACCTTATGACGTTACTAAAAGTAATCTAGCATGCCAGACCCTCTCCACTTGCACACACTCCATGTAGGCAACTATAGCACACTCACTTCTAGTACATACAAAACATTGACATTGATGCATCTTAGGATACCACACAATGTCTCCTTGCTCCTCCTATTACCTCTCCAATTCCTCCTTTCCCCCTCCCTCCCCTCCCTCCCTCCCTCACCAGTAATCTCTATAGGGCTTCTCCTCAGCTCCTCCCTCGGACCCATTGGCCCTCCCTCCATCAATAGTGAGCCAACCATTGCAGTGGGGTGAGTAGTACTTGGGTCAATGACAATGCGGGGTGGCTGCAACATTGTTGGTAGGCTGGGTTGCCTAGCAACAAACTTCCTCTTGGACCACAGCTCAAGTAGCATGTAGATAGCAGCAAAGTCATTGTACATCTTATCCTCAACAGCCTATGTGAAGATCAAGAGGGAGAGAAAGTGAAGGGTAGCACAAAGGACTATTATACAATACAGACAACAAACTTACTACCATCATGCACTCTCCCTCCAAACCCCTTCTTTATCACTGCATGCTCTCGCTACACACTCCAGCTCACCCTCTTGACTTCATTGAATGCATCTGCATGCATCACTCCATTTCTTTCCTTGGCTCTTCCTCTCCACCCCCAGCCCCACCCTACCTCTCAGCCATCATCCACTTGTGTGTGAGCACTTTGGCCGGAGGCTGACAAATTGTACAAGGTCCACAAAATTCATCCGGGTTATCTCAACTGCTGCATCATTTGATTCAAGTGTCTTCAGCAGTAAAGGGGTGGGGCCTCAGAGGGCGTGGTCAAGGGATGGGGCCACCATGAGGAGTGAGACCTGATGCACAGAACAAGGTAAAGGGTACCACTGGCCATCTTACAATGAACAAAGTGCTCTTACACTAGCTTGATGGGTATTGCAACATTTCGCTGTCAGTAAGATTCACAAATTTCACGAATGCAGCACAGTCACAAATATTTCTATCACGACCATTTATGTACCGTATTTGTCCATCTAGAATCTGGGCTCAATAGAGGCCGGGGCTCAAATAGAAGCCAGGTTCAAACTGATGCTGGGTCAGTCTGGAATCCACACACAGACACTCTTCAGCATCTGAGGTGCATGTTTTAGGTACGAATAAAACACGGTGCAACGCATGGTGACTGAATGGACTCCCCTAAGCAGTAGCGTTGTCCAAGAGAAAGCACACCACATACTTCTTCCTGCATCTATATAAAGCCACTGTGAAGGAGATAGGTGTTGCTAGATCAGACCGAATTGCCGACTTCTGAGGACTCGTGCTTTCTAGAAAGAGCTCAACGCATGCAGACATCGATGGCAGTCATGTGTTACATATCTCAGATTTTATATAGTAAACATGGCTAGGAAATTGGTTCATTTTGTACAGAGTTTAATAAAGGCCGGGACAAAATCTCTTAATTAAAGGAAATAGATGCCCGGGCCTCTATTCGGATAAATGAGGTACATAGAAATAGTCATGGTATAAAATAATAGTAGCATGGTACCATAGAAAGATGACAGAACAGTGACAATGACTGAAGCACTTGCTTGCTGGATTTAGGAAGTCATGCCAGCTAAGTCTAATGTACACCAGTGTACCGACAGTGTCTTACGCCATACGTATATCTGTGTGTACAGAATACACCAATACAAACCTCCTTCTTGTAGTTTCCTTAGCATGAAGGCAGCAAACTTGTTCATCTTTTTGTAGCTTGCCTTCTCAGAAGCAATTCTGAACACTTCTGTCACCGTTTCCTCATCTGCATCCTCTTTGAGATAGTTCAAGAGGACGGCGTTACCTTCCTCCCTAGTCTTTGAATAATGGATGTCGCTCTCAACACTCTCTGGAACTAGCTCCAATGCTCTCAGCTCAGCTGCAATTGCTTTGCAGTTCATTTCTTTGAGAAACCTCTCAGCATGTTTCTGAACAACCTGCACAAGTGTGGCTGAACCACAAGAGAGATGTAAGTGGTGAAGCAGCCAGTAATGAATGCGTGAGACCTAGGTAGGCTTGAACAAATAATAGTATGCTGGTTATAGCCTTAACCACACACAATCCAGTGCACAGTTCGAGCTAGTACAAGGCCGCAACACACCTTAGAGGATAGTCGTGAGGGAAAGAAGTATGGAGACACTCCACACAGCTCACCTTCACAGACAGGTGGACTCCTCTCTGTAGCATCTGCTCCTCCACTCACAACTGGAGCAGAAGTGGGGACACTCATTGCCTCTACAATTCCACTATCAGTCAAGTCCCATCCAGCTACTGTCTTAGCCGGTGGATGGTCTTGAGTGTCACTCTCTGGGGGCCGCTTCCTCTGACAAGGCACACCTGGAGGATGAGCAACAATTGGAGGTGATGACACATTACTTGGGCAAATAGATCACCAACTGAACACAGTCCTTGTACCTTCTTCATCTGATGTCCTCCTCCGCTTTGCCAATGGCCAACTCAACTCTGCTGTCCTCTTAATGTGAACAAGTGACCTTGAGGAGCTGGCCAGCTGGGAAGAGACCTGAGAGCATAAGGGAAACAAAAGAGATACAGAGGAGGGGAGGGGGATTAGAGGGTATGAGGCGGTGGAAGGAAGAAAAGAGTAGGCAGCACATCACAAGCACACATGACAGGAGAGCAGCACTTGCCTCCTCCAGACAGCACACCACACAGCACCTTCACTCAACACACAACACTGCACACTTACCTGGTGAGCTCCTCCCAGTTCTGATACAATCTTGTCCGTCAGTTCATCAATAGAGTGCTTAGTCTCAAAATGGCCTAAGACATCTAACAGGGTCTTCCAGGTCACACTGCTACCGTGCTCCAACCAGCAGCTCAGGGTCTCCAGGAATCTGTTCCTGTCATCACTGAATTCATGTGAAAACGCATTAAGAGTCGTCTCACTATCAGCAATGTCTTCCATGAGCAACAGTCCAACCAGCTTCCAGTTTTGGGAAGAAACATGTGGAATGATTAGGTGGCATAGTTTAGATAATATAGGCTTTTGTCTGAGGACATTCTCCTTACCCAGCTGTTCTGCACTGAGCAGTGAAGGGCAGTCACAAAGATGCTGATCGAGAATGCTGGAAAACACCCCCTTGAGGAATTCATGACCAAGTTCACCTTCCCGAGCAATAGCCTTGATGGAAGCATAAGCCTCTTTCAGTTGAGGCAGTGCCTGAGGGTGCTTAACTTCAATATCCTGTGGTACATTCGCCCACACTCCTGGACGTCCACCTGCCCCCTCAATCAGTGCAGATATGTCATGGAGTTCAAACTGCTGAGCTAGGTCAAGAGGACTTAAACCATTTGGGAAGTGTTCATTGACTGTTTCCTTCAACATAGGGTGGGACAACAGCTTGGTGATGAATGAAGTGTGGTCCTTGGTACCACGTTTCACTGAAGCACCATAGTCAACCAAGTGCGAGCATTTCATTGACAACAGTGATATGTGCAACGGGTTTAAGGTGCTCTCATCTGGTATGCTGAGTTGGTTTATGAAAGGAACACATTTGCGGAAATATGATACCTTGGCACCCTTCAGAGCTCCGGGCATACCACATTCATCAGAAACAACTAGTGCACTAAACTTGTCTTCCAGGAATACACTGTCCCCAGTAAAGGCACACAAGCACAGCACTTTGTGTGCATCAACCAGACCCTTAGTGATCAAGGTTGCTAAAGCACCCCTCAGCCCTTCTCCACTGCTCCCAATGCCACATGCCTCACAGAACTGGTTCAGTTTGCTGGCATGGCCACCAACAAAACAATCTTCAAAAGCAGACAATAAAAAGGTGTCACTGTCTAAGATAGCTCCACCTTTGGAGGTTAGATATCTGAACATTTCCACCTGTCCTCCCAACATTGCCCACATGACAGGAGTCTGGCCAAATGAATTAAAAGAACTAATGGCATCATGTTCTGACATATGTGCCTTCGAGTGCTTGGCACTGCACTGTATCAAATTAAGGTCATGAACTTCAACCTGCAACATAGCTTCAGCAGTCTCCACATGTCCCTTAAAGGCTGCTTGATGCAGTGGAGTCCCAAAAATACCAGCAACCGCTGTCTTGGTTGCACCAAGTCTGATTAGTTCACCAACTGCTTCTGTTCTATATACCACAAGTAGCAGCAGAATGGAGGGAGTCCAGCCATCAGTTCCTACTGCATTCAAATCACACCCTCTGTCTACTAGCTTTCTCACTATTTCAACATGGCCACCTTGAGCTGCACAATGCAGAACAGTCATCCCATTACTGTCCACTACATCAATAGGACACCCTTCCGCCAACATAGCTTCAGCAGTCTGTAAATGTCCCTTACGGGCTGCTTGATGAAGTGGAGTACCAAAATTACCAGCAACCACTGACTTGGATGCACCAAGTCTGATTAGTTCTCAAACTGCCTTTGTCTCTCCCATTCCAGCAGCCCAGTGCAGTGGAGTGAGCCCTCTACCATCAACTGAGTCTACATCACATCCCCTCCTTATGAGAAGCCTCATTGTGGTCACATGACCACCCAATGCTGCCCAATGCAATAAGGACTCCCCCTCATCATCTTTAGTGTCAATTGGAATACCTCTGTCTAACAGGTCTACAACAGTTTCTGTGTCACCAGTTATGACAGCTCTAATTAATGCATGTTTGTTGACAGCCAATCGCACAGCAGCTGCAGCAGGTGACTGGTCCATCTGTGCAGTTTGTAAGTCTCTTTGCAGAGCAAGAGAAGAAAGGGAAAAGGATTCTCAAGTGAGGTAGGATTGAAATGTTCCATGAACACAACGGGTGATATTCAGAACACATGACCATGGATGTGTGTGTTATTGCCGACTACTTAGGATTACTGCAATTTCAAACATCAAATAAGAATTAATTGTGAGTGAGCCTCGCTCAAATGTGAAATTGTGGGGTGTGATCACTAATTTGCTGACACATGCTTGTCTGTACATTCCCCAATTGCAATGTGTAAATGGCCATCGTCTGCAACACCAGACAGTGCACAGGAGGTTCAGAGATGTGGTCACAGCCGGTGAAAGTGTTTGTGATCTATTTGTGGGCCATTGATCCGTGAGTCAAGGCCTCGGAAAGAACCCTGTATCCCATAATATAGCACAGTCATGTTCCTATTACTAAAATGATGTCATTACTACGTAAATGTGTGTGACTGAGATAATCCCCACTGTGCGTCCCCATTTTGGAGACTCGGTTTCTCTGGAAGAGGGGACAATCTCAGTGATGCAAAACACCAACTAAACACACTAGTACTGACCAATGAGTGTGCTGCCAAGATTAAAGCAAAGCAATATATTATGAATTTCTGCATTTTCATAAAGGGTGCCTAAATCTACGAGGGGTCCCCATATCTACCATAGATATGCCTACATGTCATAATGGGTGTCCCATTTCTACTTGGAATCGAAGACAGGTCGCTCTCCATTTCCAGGTAGATTTGGGAACAGTTCATGGTACACAAATTTGGAGGTGCCAGGTTTTAAGTGGCAATGGGACCAGTTCTCTTCGCTATTACTAGGGATTATTGTCTTCACTATTACTACTATTTACATTAAAATGCAACCAGCCTCGCTTGAATGTATATAGCTAGCTATTTCAGTAAAGTACAGTGCATGACCAGGGCAAGTACATTTTGAGCAATAGAACTGTAATCTTCTTTCACTGGCTTTCAGAAAGAAGGGATAGCAAGCCAGACGAAGCACTGGATGGCAGCCTGGCAATCAACACCTACATATTTGGAGCTGCACAGGGAAGCCCCTCCCAGCTGAGCTAACACAGTGCGCATTGTGTGCTTCACCCGAAGGAACAGTGGAAGTGTTCCCAGCCACGCTGGGCAAATGACATCAGCCAATATGGTGGAATCATGCAGCCCTCGCTGGAGCAATGGGTGACGTTAACAACAATCTGAACGCAGTGTGAAGCGATGAAGTGTAGTGTTAAGTAGTTTCGTGGCCGATGGTGGCCAAGTAGAGCGTTTTGTTGTCGTGAGCGCCCGCGGAGAACACCGGGCTATTGTGCAATCTAGGTGTCTCGGGTTGACTGGGACGGATATACATATATACATACATAATTATATACAAACGGGGGACGACAACGCATCACGATTACTTGCCTCGCCTTTCGGCTAGGCAATTACAAGCTTCAGACAATTTCAGAATGGTTGTCAAAAGGTAAAGTGCAAATGACAAATGGTAAATGGCATAATGACACATTGTGACATGTTAGTGTGATTTTGTCCTGAGTACATATAGCTACATATGACTTAACAGACAAGGAAGAGGTCACAATGTAGCACAATGTTGTTACACCATTTGCCTTTATCATTTGCCATCTGTACAACCATTTTGAAACCGACTGTAAGGCTTCCCGGTAGCTAGCTACCTACCCAGTTGCGTACATACGTATGAAGCATGTCCTGGGAGACACGAGCAGTACTGTAATAGGCACAGGATTTGTAGTAACTAAGTTCCTGTCACATTGGGTGATCAGCCCCTTCCAATCCTGCCTCTCTTACACACTCGCACCATGACCTTAAGTAAACCCCCTTTTTGCCCATTGTGTGAGGCTCTTCTTCACCCTGACTCCATAACTACCACAATTTCAAATACTGTCTGCCCTTTTCAGACTACAACGTGATTATTTCCCTCTAGTAACTACAAAGATGATGTGCCATGGGCCAAGCACACTCACAACAACTTGTGTTTGATTAAAGTGACAATTCAGCTTCCTGAAAGGTGCAGCTTGTCCACTGCATTGCCCCCATTTTATGTCTTATACAAGTTGGCATGCACTGAGTTCAATAATAATGACAGCCGGCCAACATGGTATGAGGCATGGTAAAACAGGTGGATATATGACAACATTACTACTGGCAGGCTGGTGGGCATGACTTTCAATGTGAGTTGGATTGATTATTGATGGACATGCAGTGTGTCAGTTCACATCCCACCACAGACGTCCTTCCCACAATCTGGTACTATCTCATATCCTTAACAGCTGCTGCTCAACAATGAAGTATAGAGCACCCTCAAACAGATGGCTAACAGCTCTGAAGCATTTTGTCAACTGCTGTTGTCTTTATCAGACAACCATTCAGTTGTTGAGTGCTTTAAGCCTGAGTCATCACCAAACCACAAGTGATCGTGTGGTGGATTGTTGGACATCACATGACAGCACAATGTACAATCTAGCTTGTAAATTATAGTGTTAATGTATTCTAGTACTTGTGCTACAGCATGTACCACAAAAGCAGTGCATGGGGGAAGGGGGGGGGGGGGAGGGGGAGGCAAACTGGCTGCCACATTCAAAGGCAGTGCTGTGATCAGTTTCAATTGTTGCTCGTTCTACTTCATCGGATTCCTCACATGTCAACGCAACGTAGTCCAGAAGTCATAGCCCTATTGTTCACAGTGACACACTTGAAGAAACGAATCCTATACAAGAGCTCAAAGCACATGCACAACAACTTCAGCCCAGTCTAAAATTTGTTTACACGGCAATTTCCTGGTTTGACATCATTCTTAATAGTAGGGTCCGTCATATGACTTAAGGTTCCTGGGTGTATTGCTACTGGTAAACTTTGAGGGACTACTGCAGATCTCACACCTATGGTCAGTTTTAAAACTGAAATCAGTGAGGACATCTTAGCATTGTGACACATTTTCCCACTCTGGTTACGGACCTATACACCCTATACAACTGTCACTAGCAATACACAACATGTGTAGGTAATGTAGGGAGGTTACGTGGAGGTGGTCATGCACAGTACATTGATGGGCAAGTCAGTCCATTGGCTACAGTGCCATATAGATATGGGGACTATGTAGACTTTGGGACCCCCTCCCTAAATCTATGTAGGATAGAAGACACCCGCATGAAAATTAGGAGCCCAATGTTGTTATCGAGAAGGCACACAGCTTTGAGTAATTTGAGTTAGGAAGAGTACATTTCATTGATGGACATGTAAGTAAATGACAATCGTGTAGGGTAGCTTCTTCTTATGTAGGTGGGAACATTTCAGTACATGACAGTTCTTTTAATGGGAAGTTGTCATTGAATCTTAAATACTAGCAGCACTGTAGAAGCTTGATGCATGTACAAGTGATGGTAATCATCACTCAGTGGTGAAGGTACCCGTCATGCATGCAGTGCCAACTGAGAGGTAGGACTGCAGTGTATTAGCCATAGCATTTGTGTTTTCTCACAGCTGCAAGAGATGATCTCAGTGAAGCAAAACACCTACTAAACACACTAGCTAGTACTGCCCAATGAGTGTGTTGCCAAGATTCAAGCAAAGTACTATATTATGAATTCTGCATATTCATAAAGGGTCCCTGAATCTATGAGGGGGTCCCCACATCTACGTATCGTAGATGTGGACGTCCCTTTTCTATGTGGAATCAAAGACAGGTCACTATACCCATTTCTAGGTAGATTTGGGGATATATGGTAGCCAAATTTAGGGGTGCCCTAGACAATGGCACCAGTTCACTAATGACATAGTGTGACATGTTAGCGTAATTGTGTAGAGTGGCACATTTGACTATAATGACAAGGTAGATGTCCCTATTTGCACAACCACTCTGAAGCCGACTGTAAGGCTTCGCCCCGTAGTTGCCCACACACACACATACACACATGCACACACACACATGCACACACACACACACACTTTTTTTTTCAAATGTCACCAATCATTATTATAATCAAACCCAGTACGAAGACTGGTCAAACATGCATACAGGAAACCAACAGAGTAAGAAAAGTAACGAAGGTGACATACAGGTACTCAACACTGCCAAAAAATGCTTTGTAAACAAGCAAGCACAGTATAGTTAAGATACCTGTGAACTAGTTAAGAGTTAAAAAAAATATATAATAATAAAAAAGGAAGAAAAAAGAGGTAAAGATAAAACAGACAAATGTGGTGAAGAAAGAACAGACAACAGGTGAATGAGTCAACAGTGAAACAGTATAGAGTTATCATGCAAGAAAGAAAATCACTGGCACCAGTTACGTTTGCACCAAATAGTGTAAGAGCAAGTAATGACCTGACGTATCAGATCAAGTTCGAAACATTGCCTGTCCTTGGTCGTGGGTCGAAGCAGACTGTAGAGCTTCTGGAAGCCCTCCATGCACAGAAAACCTCTCGACCCAACCTCCAGTGTAATGATGTTGGTGAGGTGGGTGCGAGAGCAGGCACTCCTGAGGGACTCGTACCGCTGAACCTTCCTCACGGCAGCATTGGTGATGTTTGTCTCAAAGGGCACGGTCAACTCTACCAGGTGGATGGTCCTGTTGTTCCAGAAAACTATGTCTGGGCGCTGGTCAGTGATGGCGATGTCCTGAGGGAAGTTGTACTGGCCTTGAAGGTCAGCTGTGATCTGCATTCCCGATGGCAGGTGGTGCTTGCAGAAGTTGAAAATGACTGCAAGGACATCGTCATGTCTGACTGTGTAGCGCCTCAGGTCAAGGGCTTTCTGGCAGGAGTTGAGGACGTGGTCCAGAAATTGGTGCTCACCACAGAGCTGGCATCGCGGTGAGGACAGCTTCTTCCACTTGTAGAGGTTGGCATTGTGTGGAAGTGTGTCCGTCACCGCATTGAGGGCGAATTTGAAGCACCACTCTGGTAAAGTTGAGATAGCTGTGGACCAGGTCTGGGCTGCACGTCCCTCAAACTCCCGAACAGTCAGCCCCTGCACTGGTAGGCTGGTGGTGTGAGCTAGCCGTGCTGCGGTGTCCTCAGCCTGGATCTTGGCCTTCACTCGAGAGACTACACGCTTCCTGGAGGCACCAGGGTCCTCCCTCATCACCTCCACCACCTCCTGGTGAGGTCGAAACAAGGCTCTCTGAAGGTTGGCCTCACGGAGAGTATCTTGGGTCGCAATAGCCTGAACAGTGGAGTCCTTGGAGTACATTTGAGACCCAGCTTTAGCTGCATGGATCTTCTTGTACACAGTGACGAGGTGTGGCAGTTCAAGTCCGCCATTGGACTTTGGGAGGAACAGGCGGTTGGGGTCGGCTGACCTGGACAAGCCACTCCACTTTTCAGATACCTGGTGGCAATTGGCTGCAGATTGTTCTGCAGCCAGGAGACAGGCAGGTCTGAGATTGAGAGGTCCCATGTGAGACGAGGGCAGACGCTGACTTTGAAAATCTTGAGCTTCTGCTGGCGTGTGATGGCGGTGTCATCAACCTTCTGCAGCATGGTTGACAGCTTAGTGATGAGATGTTCCCTGGTCTCAGCTGAGGTAGAGTGGATGGCCACTGGTGCTCCCAGAAACCGGAAAGTGGTGTCACCGAGGTAAGGGATGGGCTGGCCACTGAGGGTGAGGTTGGGGTTGTAGGCCCTCCCAGTGGAGGCTTTGATGGCAACCCCAACACATTTGGGAACATTGGCCCGCATACCAGACCAGGACAGCCACGACTCGGTGAGGCTGAGCAGATGCTGACAGGAGGAGGGCCCATCACCAATGAGGGAGGTGTCGTCCGCATACTGCAGGAGGTTGATCCTGCCAGAAACGGAGTTGAGGCTGTAGCCAAGATGGGTGCAGCGCTGGGTGATAGAGTCCACCAGGGTGTTCATCACGGTGTTAAAAATGATGACCGACAGAGGGTCACCCTGGTAGACTCCCAGCTGGAGTTGGATGGGGGCGGTGGTCCACTTGTCAGTGGAGATGACTGCTGTGAGGCCATCATAAAGGTTGGAGACCAACCGAATCATCTCTGGAGGAGCATGATAGTGGGCCAGAGAGAACGCGATAAGATCGTGATGTACACTACCAAATGCGTTAGCCAGATCCAACCAGCAGACACAAAGGGACTTGCGTCTCCTCTGAGCCTCCCGGAGGATGGTAAGGAGTTTTAGGTGGTGCTCCGTGCAGCCAGGCACACCATCAATGAAGGCCTTCTGGGTGGCTGTGTTCAGGAAGTTGTTGCTCACCATAAACGACAACCACCTTCTCTTCACCAGGCTGGTGAAGACCTTGCTGACACATGATGTCAGGGCAATGGGGCGGAAGTGTGACGGGTTGGTGGGGTCATCAGCTGCCTTCTTCTTGCCCAACAGGTGCACTATGCCAACCTTCCAAGCTGTGGGGATGGCCTGGGTGGTCCAGCAGCAGTTATACAAGTGCAGCAGTGCAGGCAGAAGGGAAGGGCACCTTTTGATGACGGTGTAAGGTGTCTGGTCGGCAGGGCTGGGGGCAGATGAGGACTTGAGGCCAGATATGACCGCACTGACTTCCTCTTCTGTGAAGGGAGAAGTGATCATGGGCACGGATGGCTGAGGGCACTCTGGCATCCACTCAGGTCGACTGAAGGTCTTGGGTGCAGCAGAGTACACTCGGGAGAAGTACTCCTCTGCCTGCTCCCTGCTAAAGGATGGCCGAACTGAGGCGTAGTTGTCCTCATCCAGGATCCTGCGGGCAAACTTGTGGATGTCACGGTGGCACCCTTCCTCTGCTGCTTGGCAGACACCTTGGCAGTCAGTTGTCTGGCTTCCTTCACTAACTTACTATGCTGGCGGACCAGCAGATGGAACTTCTGAGCCAGCAGCCTGACCTCCTCAGGAGAGGTGCCACTCTTCCTTAGTTGCTGCAGCTCCTTCTTAGCTTGCTTCTTCTGAGCAGTGGCCTCCCTAATGGCATTCAGCTTGGATGCTGACACATTGTCACGTCTGTGGTGTTGACGGTGATGATTGTCAGACATGACACCAATCCTGGATACCAAGTAGGTGTAAAGGCCATGAGTGATGACATGCTGCATCTTGTTGACATCCCCCTCATGCAGCACAGCTGGAGTGATGTTGGTGTGGATGAACGCATCAACCTCAGCCCATTGCTCAGGGGTTGTAGGGAGCTTGGCTCGGGGCAGCAACGTTGGTGGTTGGGGTGTGGGTGCAGGTGAAGGGCTGAGTGCAGTAGTTGAGGACACAGGAGGTGGTGGAGGTGGTGGTGAGGCACCATGTTCAGCAGGGAGGGTAATATTCTTACAAGAGGCATTGTTCCTTAGATGTGCCTCCAGCCGAATAAACCGCTTTCCACACTTAGGACAAGGCAGCTTCTTAGCCTTCCCCTTGGATTTGTTGTCCAGGGTTCTCTGGGACAACAGATGTTGGTAGTCAGCCCCATTCCTCTCAGGACACCCCTTATAGTGGTTTCCTAGGCTTTTGAAAGTATTGTGGCAGAAGCAACAGCCTTTGAGTGTAGACTGATCCATTCCAAGAGGTGTTAAACAGGACAAACAACCAGAACTTGAAAACTAGCAATGGGATTGCAACCAAACTTTGCCAGGCTAGTCACTAGGTTAAGTACTATGGAAAAACCTAGTAAACAAGCAGAGTTGCTTGCCTAGACAGCTAAAATGGTTAAGCTCAGTGAGCTCTAGCCTTCACTCTGGTCACTCTGGTCTACACCAATTCAATCCACACACACACACACACACACACACACACACACACACACACACACACACACACACGTGACTGACTAAAGAGAGGACTGAGTGTCCAGTGCCTATATACACTAGTACATGTGTTATCTTAGACATATCTATAGATCTAGCCATGTGTTATCTTCGATTTTATATGGAAAATGTGGCTAGGAAATCAGTTCATTTTGTACAGATTTTAATAAAGGCCGAGACAAAACCTCTTGATGGAAATAAATACCCGGGCCTCTATTCAGACAAATAAGGTACATAGAAATAATCATGGTATAAAATATATGTAGTATGGCACCATAGAAAGATGACAAAACAGTGACAATGACTGAAGCACTTGCTTGCTGGATTTAGGAAGCCATGCCAGCTAAGTCCAATGTACACCAGTATACCTGACAGTGTCTTATGCCATACGTATATCCGTGTGTACAGAATACACCAATACAAACCTCCTTTTCGTAGTTTCCTTAGCATGAAGGCAGCAAACTTGTTCATCTTTTTGTAGCTTGCCTTCTCAGAAGCAATTCTGAACACTTCTGTCACCGTTTCCTCATCTGCATCATCTTTGAGATAGTTCAAGAGGACAGCGTTACCTTCCTCCCTAGTCTTTGAACAATGGATGTCACTCTCAACACTCTCTGGAACTAGCTCCAATGCTCTCAGCTCAGCTGCAATTGCTTTGCAGTTCATTTCTTTGAGAAACCTCTCAGCATGTTTCTGAACAACCTGCACAAGTGTGGCTGAACCACAAGAGAGATGTAAGTGGTGAAGCAGCCAGTAATGCATGCGTGAGACCTAGGTAGGCTTGAACAAGTAATAGTATGCTGGTTATAGCCTGAACCACACACAATCCAGTGCACAGTCCGAGCTAGTACAAGGCCCCAACACACCTTAGAGGATAGTCATGAGAGCAAGAAGTATGGAGACACTCCACACAGCTCACCTTCACAGACAAGTGGACTATTCTCAGTAGCAACTGCTCCTCCACTAACAACCGGACAAGTCTGCTGAGGGGAACACTCGCGACCTCTTCCACTATCAGTTACGTCACATCCAGCTGCTGTCTTAGTTGGTGGATGGTCTTGAGTGTCACCTTCTGGGGAACGCTTCCTCTGCCAAGGCACACCTGGAGGATGAGCAACAATTGGAGGTGATAACACATTACTTGGGCAAATAGATCACCAACTGAACACAGTCCTTGTACCTTCTTCATCTGATGTCCTCCTCCACTTTGCCAATGGCCAACTCAGCTCTGCTGTCCTCTCATTTGCACAATAGACCTTGAGGAGCTGGCCAGCTGGGGAGAAACCTGAGAGCGTAAGGGAAACGAATGAGATACAGAGGATGGGGAGGGAATTAGGAGGGGAGGGGGATTACAGGGGGGTGGGGGAAGGAAGAAAAGAGGAGACAGAACAACACAAGCACACGTGACAGGAGAGCAGCACTTGCCTCCTCCAGACAGCACACCACACTGCACCTTCACTCAACACACAACACTGCACACTTACCTGGTGAGCTCCTCCCAGTTCTGATACAATCTTGTCTGTCAGTTCATCAATAGTTAGATTAGACACTCACCCACACACACTGAGTGATGTTCACTGACACACTCTCAAAACTCTCAACACACAACTTGATGTACAACCTAGGCTGGACACACCCCAGAGATGAGCATCCTCACACCCCCTAGACACGCCCCCTGACACACTCCCTTGACACACCCACCTGGTGCCTCCATGTTGCTCTGACCATGCACTGGGTTCCCATTAGTCACTGCATTAGACACCACCACACTACATCCGTGGTGGAGCTGTGTTTGAAGGGGAGGGGCAACCACTGCTGGGCTAGTGTCTCCACCACTACACTGGCTAATGTTGAGCTGCTGCAGTTGGTACTGGAGGTCAAGACCCTGGAATGGCCTTAGCTGGGAATGGAGGTCAGGTGCTGGACCAGCAGCATGGGGAGGGGACTGGGCATGGGAGGAGAATATGGAGGTGGTGTGAGTACAAGGGAGTCAATGAAAGGGAACACACTGCTCCAGTACACCACTGTCACACACCACACACACCTTCAGGGACCAAAGGGGGAGGAGTCCATAGGAGAGACCCAAAACAGGGACGTTAACAAGGTGAGTCATTGGGGGCAGGTCTAGGATGAGGAGGAGGGGTATCCTCATCCAATGAATTTGGATCAGCTGAGGGAGTCGCCAAGGGGGTGGGGTCATCAAACTGATGAGTTACAAGAAATAGTTTTGTCGAATGGCTACTTCAACCACCTCAGTCTACTCAGTCATCTACAGTGAGGAAGTGGAGGGATCATCGCAGAGCAGTTCATGTCATGTGTGCACATGTCCACACAAACACACACACCTTCAGTGACGACCACTGGAGGACTTGACAGAGTGGGGGCAGGAGTCCACAGGTAGACACATGGGGACATAAGGGTGCAGTCATGTGACTGTCAGCTGACACAGGAGTGTGTTATGTCTAAAGTTGGAAAGCTCTCAAATGGCACAGCCTCTTTGGTACTGATCGAGTTCAGTGTAGCTGTGTTATGGCTCAAGACGACCAGTGATGATCTCTTCTAACTACACAAGTGAGGACGGGAGGGAGGTAGACACTGAGCAGCCAACACATGCACAAGTACTATGGCACTGTGCACCTCTCACTGTACACCTCTCACTGTGCACCTCTCACTGTACACCTCTCACTGTACACCTCTCACTGTACACCTCACACTGTACACCTCTCACTGTACACCTCTCGCTGTACACCTCACACTGTACACCTCTCACTGTATGCCTCTCACTGTACACCTCTCACTGTACACCTCTCACTGTACACCTCACACTGTACACCTCTCACTGTACACCTCTCACTGTACACCTTTCACTGTACACCTCACACTGTACACCTCTCACTGTACACCTCTCACTGTACACCTTTCACTGTACACCTCTCACTCAAGGCATAATAGCTATTGGAAGTAGGTATGACACATGGCAGCAAACGGTTATGTCTCAAGGACACAAACGTATGAATAACAACAGCACACATAGTGCCATGTGGTTTATAGGGTACTCAATTATTAGCTAAACTCTCAAGATCATGTGCATGCACACACACAGTTCATTACCATATTAAGTACTTGCGTCTTTAAACTGTCAAACCACAGAAATTTTGGGTGGGGGCTTAGGTGTGTACAAGACTAACCAAATAGCAAGTATATAGCTGAAATAAGAAACCAACTGGGCTCTTATAAGCAGTCTTATACATACATTCATTCGTACATACGTACATGCACACCTACTGGGTTGGGACAAAAGTCCAGATTCCATTCCTCCAGATCCCTCACTGAAAATAACCGGTGAAGCCGAGGATGAGTAGTTAGATGAATTAGTAAGGGATGCCCTACAGCTTGGCAGCAATCCATTTGACTCTCTTCATCATGAAGTTGCACTCTGGGTTTCATCCCTCTGCAGTGAAGGTGTGGCTGGGCTTGAATTAGTCCAAAAATTGCTCAACAGTTTCTGAATGGGCTGTAAAGAGGTGTACTTTTCTTCCTTCTTCTTGGCAGGTGTCCCCTTAAATTAGTCATGCAGCTACAGGAAGATGATTTCATAGCACTCAGAGCATGCAGTGCATGTACACATGTGTGCATATGATGTGTCCGTCTGTGCATATGCACTATACAATGTACATGTGAGCAGATATTATCTCATCTTGTCCCAGCTACAGAGATGTGTACAAAACTACCTCTGAAATAAGGACACCTCTCTAATGAGGACAGTGCCTACTGTCCCAGCTACATAGAGATGTGTACAAAACTACCTCTGAAATAAAGACACCTCTCTAATGAGGTCAGTGCCTGCTGTCCCAGCTACATAGAGATGTGTACAAAACTACCTCTGAAATAAAGACACCTCTCTAATGAGGACACTTGGACCTGTCCCAAACTGTCCCAAAGTTAATGGCATTGAATGGAGCAAATTCAAACATGGATACAAGAACACATTTGGTGCCTACACTCACCATGTCTCTGGTGTCCTCTGGTCCCTGTTCTTCTTTAGCAGCAACAGTTGGTGGAGGTAGTGTTGGCCCAATCTTCTTCTTCTTTGGACTCGGTAGCTCATTGCCACTGTCTGATTGAGCAACTTCAGACTCTGCCTCCTTCTTATCTGCAATTTGATTGGTCCATTTAGGGTAATAACACTGGCACAGCACTGGCACACACACACACACACACACACACACACACACACACACACACACACACACACACACACACACACACACACGTATACACACACACACACACACACACACACACACACACACACACACACACACACACACACACGTATATACACACACACACATATACACAGTAGCCTTGCTCACACAAGATCTTAAACATAGTGTGAAGCATCTCCCTGTGTAAACCTTCAGTCAACTGTTTACACTTTAAACAAGGCCTCATAACGACCATACCCCGTACATGTGGAAACTGTGTAGACCTAGCTATATAAATGATCATTTATATCTCTATCCGTATACGGATGCGGGCCGTCCGCAAACTCTTTCCACATAATTATGGCCGCTGACCATCTAGTCTGGCTTGCTACCGTATACATACAAATTTTCGTAGGGTGTATATTTCGCGAATGGCCTTTCCTGACAATTTTCGCGATTTTAATTTCGTGAAGCCCTGAAAATTTTGCGAATGTCTCCTTTTCTATGGAGTGGCTCAGGCATTGCTGTACGCTTTGGTTCGTTCTATTGGTGCTTTAAGGATCATTTCTGACCGTTTACGGATGTCTTTGTTCCATCTAAGTAGTTGCGTTCGCGGGTATAACGTTTCCAAGAATGTCTGGTCTGCATCGGCAAGAGCAGTTCTCCAGCGTGAACGGAAAAACAAAACAGCAAAGATTCGTTCTCCATGGCAGTCCAGAAATACAGCCTGACTGTGGGACATGTTTCGCGCACCATATCCCTGCCTTTGCTCCGTGTTTGTTCGGTCGTGGCTCAATAGTATGCACAATTACTGGAGCGTCAATCAATCGAGCTGGCAAGTCCTTGGTAAAGACGTCTACGGTCTTAAAAATAATCTTTGATCATTTCGCAAACCTCCACAGATTTGTGAAATTCACGAAAATAACGCCCCGCAAAAATTTGTACATATATGGTATTAGACCGTCATCATGGGATTAATTTTATAATATTAGACCGTCCTGTAAGCGCCCAGAGGCGTGGAAGGGGATGGACCGTCCGCAAAAGACTAGAAAGTGCTGTTTTAATAGCTTTTGCGTGGTTGTTGCAGTCGTCGATCGTATACAGGCTGTTTTTTTTTACGAAACCTATCTTTCAGGAGCTACACGAGCCTTGAAAGTGTCTTAATCGCGCAAACGGCCCAAAAAGTGCGTGAGGGACAAACTGACCCACAAACCAAACGCATAACCCCTGCTGCACAATCGCGCACGGGGTAATGAACCACCAGGTGGAATCTGTCTATCCACACCTGTCTCAGCATCATCTGCATTACAAGAGAAAAAGTAATGAAATAACGTTGAGCACTCACATAATGCATGCACACACAGGGAGGGGTGGGACAATATGAGCAGGGAGGGGTTGGGCAATATCAGCAGGGAGGGGTGGGACAATATGAGCAGGGAGGGGTGGGACAATATGAGCAGGGAGGGGTGGGACAATATGAGTAGGGAGGGGTGGGGCAATATAAGTAGGGAGGGGTGGGGCAATATCAGCAGGGTGGGGTGGGGCAATATGAGCAGGGAGGGGTAGGGCAATATGAGTAGGGAGGGGTGGGGCAATATGAGCAGGGAGGGGTGGGACAATATGAGCAGGGAGGGGTGGGACAATATGAGCAGGGAGGGGTGGGACAATATGAGCAGGGACAATATGAGCAGGGAGGGGTGGGACAATATGAGCAGGGAGGGGTGGGACAATATGAGCAGGGAGGGGTGGGACAATATGAGCAGGAAGGGGTGGGGCAATATGAGTAGGGAGGGGTGGGGCAATATGAGTAGGGAGGGGTGGGGCAATATCAGCAGGGTGGGGTGGGGCAATATGAGGAGGGAGGGGCGGGGCAATATGAGCAGGGAGGGGTGGGGCAATATGAGCAGGGAGGGGTGGGACAATATGAGCAGGGAGGGGTGGGGCAATATGAGCAGGGAGGGGTGGGACAATATGAGCAGGGAGGGGTGGGACAATATGAGCAGGGAGTGGTGGGACAATATGAGCAGGAAGGGGTGGGGCAATATGAGTAGGGAGGGGTGGGGCAATATGAGTAGGGAGGGGTGGGGCAATATCAGCAGGGTGGGGTGGGGCAATATGAGGAGGGAGGGGTGGGGCAATATCAGCAGGGAGGGGTGGGGCAATATGAGCAGTGAGGGGTGGGACAATATGAGCAGGGAGGGGTGGGGCAATATGAGCAGGGAGGGGTGGGGCAATATGAGCAGGGAGGGGTGGGGCAATATGAGCAGGGAGGGGTGGGGCAATATGAGCAGGGAGGGGTGGGGCAATATGAGCAGGGAGGGGTTGGACAATATGAACAGGGAGGGGTGGGGCAATATGAGCAGGGAGGGGTGGGACAATATGAGCAGGGAGGGGTGGGACAATATGAGCAGGGAGGGGTGGGACAATATGAGCAGGGAGGGGTGGGACAATATGAGCAGGGAGGGGTGGGACAATATGAGCAGGGAGGGGTGGGACAATATGAGCAGGGAGGGGTGGGACAATATGAGCAGGAAGGGGTGGGGCAATATGAGTAGGGAGGGGTGGGGCAATATGAGTAGGGAGGGGTGGGGCAATATCAGCAGGGTGGGGTGGGGCAATATGAGGAGGGAGGGGCGGGGCAATATGAGCAGGGAGGGGTGGGGCAATATGAGCAGTGAGGGGTGGGACAATATGAGCAGGGAGGGGTGGGGCAATATGAGCAGGGAGGGGTGGGGCAATATGAGCAGTGAGGGGTGGGACAATATGAGCAGGGAGGGGTGGGGCAATATGAGCAGGGAGGGGTGGGGCAATATGAGCAGGGAGGGGTGGGGCAATATGAGCAGGGAGGGGTGGGGCAATATGAGCAGGGAGGGGTGGGGCAATATGAGCAGGGAGGGGTTGGACAATATGAATAGGGAGGGGTGGGGCAATATGAGCAGGGAGGGGTGGGGCAATATGAGCAGGGAGGGGTGGGGCAATATGAGCAGGGAGGGGTGGGGCAATATGAGCAGGGAGGGGTGGGGCAATATGAGCAGGGAGGGGTGGGACAATATGAACAGGGAGGGGTGGGACAATATGAACAGGGAGGGGTGGGACAATATGAGCGGGGAGGTTGGGACAATATGAGCGGGGAGGGGTGAGACAATATGAGCGGAGAGGGGTGGGGCAATATGAACAGGGAGGGGTGGGACAATATGAACAGGGAGGGGTGGGACAATATGAGCAGGGAGGGGTGGGGCAATATGAGCAGGGAGGGGTGGGGCAATATGAACAGGGAGGGGTGGGGCAATATGAGCAGGGAGGGGTGGGGCAATATGAGCGGGGAGCGGTGGGGCAATATGAGCGGGGAGGGGTGGGGCAATATGAGCGGGGAGGGGTGGGGCAATATGAGCGGGGAGGGGTGGGGTGTTAGATGGTGTAATGTACGTATAATTACTTTGATTACTAAGATTGCATCATACTACACACACTGCAAATACTAGCATTTACCAGTGTACTACACAAGCACACACACACCCGCCGGCCCGCACACATGCACACGTACACACACACACACACACACACACACACACACACACACACACCAAAAAACAAGAGTACACATATCAAATAAAACTGCTTGCTCACTTACTGCTCACTCCATACGTCTTTGCCAATTCCTCTGCCAGTTTCCTATCCTTCATTTTCCTCACTGCCTTCACCACTGTCTGCCATGTGCGAGGGAGATCACCACTTCCTTCATACTTGTCCACCCACTTGGTAACTAGGTCTAGCATGCAGTCAGTGACACTCTTGCTATTGTCTCTCTGAATTGAGTCCAACAGTGAGGGCTCAAAACGAAGAAAAGTGCCAAAACGTCTCCACTTTGAATCAGCTTTCCCCCCAAGGGCCTCTATCACATGTGTCATATAACACAACAATGTGAACATCTCATGATAACAACAAGTCACCGCATTCAATGTCCTTACCAGATGCATGGGTTACATCCTGTATACTGGCCACTTGTCCACCAGCAGCTCCACCAAGTGGTGGGACATGTACAGCTGTGGAATGGAAGGAGGGAAGGATGTGTGAGGGGTCAAACACTTCAGCCATGTGCATGCAGCTCAACACATTGAAAATTTACAAATTAATTTACTCCTGCATGCATTGAGACAAGTCAAGCCCCACTCTAGTGTGTGTGCACACACACTAGAGTGGGGCTTGCTTTTGCTGTTGGTATTGTGCTATTAAACCTCACGTCCAAAACTAACAATGGGCTAACAATTTTCAGCTGTTTAATATTCTGACGGAATCTCACAAAGAGGAGTCTGTCAGTCCCCAGGTATAGTAGGCTATCCAGACAGATCTTTTGTGTGCTACAACTTAAAGAGGCACAATCTGGTTTAGCAAGGTCTTTAAAATTCCAAATTAGTGGGTTCGCAGCCTATTTTAACTTAATTATTAACACATACCTTAAACCATAAGCTTGGCAGTTAGCTTATGTAGCAGTGAGGATGGTTGAATGCTCAGTAACTGCTGTTTGCATGCTGTACAAAGTGACCATTCCCTAGAGTATTCCTATGCATTACTTGCAACAAGAACTGCTGCAATAGAGAGGGCCAAGCAGAGTTGTATCATTAGCTAAAGAATTTAGGAAGGCTCCAGCTATATAAAATGTCACTGCTGGTGTGAACCTCTGGAGGAGCGTTGACCATGGTGATTTTAGTAGTAAAACTGGCAGCCCTGGTAAGTTGATGGCAAAACAAATGAATGATGCCAACATCTGTCTCTCTGCACATTCATAGTCACGTCGATGCGCTCTAAAGATAGCAGTGGCTCCTTGAAGTCAGTAATCTTGACATCAAATGACATCTTGTTGCATACCAAACATGCGTACATACAGTAATATTGCCAATATATACAAGAACGCAATAACCTGCAGCTCATAACCCTTGCCAGCTGCAGAATAAGAAGGTTTAACTGAACTTTAAAGTCACCGAGGAACTCAAATTATAGTGAGATTCAATGCAAGATTATATATATAGTGAAATTGCAGTGGATTTGTGATAATTACAATTCATATTATGTAGGTTTATGGCAGTACTGTATAGGACAGAGTGTCACACCAAGCCAAAACCATTCCTATTGGCCGCAGATCTGTCATCTTTCTGGCATTCTCACACAACTTCTGCGCATGCCAAACACCAGGACACCCACACCCAAATACATGCACAGCCACCTACCCACCCATACATACACTATACTGTACATGCACACTCTCACGTGCATATACACACAAACACATACACACACGCATGCACGCACACGCACACACACACACACACACATATACACAGTAGCCTAGCTCACACAAGATCTTCATCGTAGTGTGAAGCATCTCCCTGTGTAGACCTTCAGACAACTGTTCAAACTTACCAGGCTGAGAGGGAGTCTCTCCAGAGCCCTTGCTGGCACTACCCAATGAGGAAGAGGAGAGAGTTGCCTTGGACCTCTTGGCAGGTGGAGGCATGGCTTCTGTATCTGAAGGGCAGTCA
Organism: Ianthella basta; assembly: GCA_964019415.1. Classification (NCBI taxonomy): domain Eukaryota; kingdom Metazoa; phylum Porifera; class Demospongiae; order Verongiida; family Ianthellidae; genus Ianthella; species Ianthella basta. Next base: position 11,891,723 of record OZ025868.1, on the reverse strand, counting down.
CCTGAGAGTACAAGTATATACACACAGCTCTCAATAACACAACAGCCACTGGGAGTAGACTAACTGAAAGGTGATGTGCTGACTGAGATGGCACTGTTCCTTACTGTGTTGTAATGACAACTCTGTAGCACACTGTCCTGCCTGCCACAGTAAGTAGTTAGGTATAGGTGCTATTTAGGTGACAACGGGCTTGAGGACATGATGAGTGCTAACAGCATACAAATGTACGTCGATTCCATGACTGGATACACACCTGCTTTAAGGCTGCTTACAACTGAATGCTGAAGTTTCCAATTAGAAATAAAACTTCTTCCCTAAGCAAACATCTTATTGTAATAAATGTAACGGACATTTCAATGTTCAGGAATCACTCCTTCAGTTTTAGACAGAATGTCACAAAACGTGGCAGGAATTTGGAGAGGCGCTGGGTGTGTAACATGGTCAAGCCGAAATTTGGGCTAACATTGTCTGTTCAAGTTTTTGCGTCTTTTACGGTCGCCGCCATATCTAAGAGAAAGGGAAAAGATCGTCTTTTGTTGTGCATAAACTTTTCCTATTTTCAACCAATCTTCGCCAAACTAAATCATGGCAATCTGGAGAGTGCCTTAAGGTGGTTAGCACCTTCGCCTCTGGAATCCTATAAACGAAATGAATTAACATAAGAAATTTCTGCATCCACGGAATTATACGGAGCCAGTTTACGAAATGCACCCAAATGATTGGTTAAACTCTTAAATTTCAAACGATAGGCTGGGAACCCACGTGAATTTGCCCTCGGGTATGGGCCTATAACTATGCATGAATAACCCTTGCCTCCACTGTATGCAACCAAATGCATCCCTCAAGCAAGAAAGATATGGCAAACCATCATACACACACACATATGCACACCTACCAGGTTGAGAGAGAGGTTGGGAGAAAGGTCCAGATGCCATTTCTCCAGAGCTCCCACTGAAAATGCCCAATGAAGATGAGGAGGATGAGTGGGTTGGATGAAGCAGTGAAGGATGTCCAGCAGTTTGGCTGCTATCCATTTGGCTCTCTCTGTCCTGAAGTTGCAGGGTTTCATCCCTCTGCAGTGAAGGTGTGGTCGGGTTTGAGCCAGGCCAAAAATTGCTCAACTGTTTCTGGGAAGTGGACTGCGAAGAGGAATGCTTCTTTGCCTTCTTCTTGGCCGGTGTTGGTTTCCTTTTCCCTACTATCTTGGCTCGCTTGGGTGGAGGAGGCTGCAACTGGGAAGTGTGTGGACAAGCACTGCTACTGTTCAACGGCACAGGCTGTGATTCAATTGAGCCACAAAGTGGAATCTGTCTATCCACACCTGTCTCAACATCATCTGCATTACAAGAGAATAAGTAATGAAATAACGTTGAGCACTTACATACATGCATGCACACACACACGCGCGCGCGCACGCATGCACACACACACACACACACACACACACACACACACACACACACACACACACACACACACACACACACACACACACACACACTCACACACACACACACATGCACATGCACACCAAAAAGAGTAGACATATCAAATAAAACTGCTCGCTCACTTACTGCTCACTCCATACGTCTTTGCCAATTCCTCTGCCAGTTTCCTAGACCTTAATTTCCTCACTGCCTTCACCACTGTCTGCCATGTGCGAGGGAGATCGCCACTTCCTTCATACTTGTCCACCCACTTGGTAACTAGGTCTAGCATGCAGTCAGTGACACTCTTGCTATTGTCACTCTGAATTGTGTCCAACAGTGAGGGATCAAAGCGAAGAAAAGTGCCAAAATGTCTCCACTTTGAATCAGCTTTCCCCCAAAGAGCTCCTAATACATCTGTCATATAACACAACAATGTGAACAACTTATGATAACAACAAGTCACTGTATTCAATGTCCTTACCAGATGCATGGGTTACATCCTGTATACTGGTCACTTGTCCACCAGCAGCTCCACCAGGTGGTGGGACATGTACAGCTGTGGAATGGAAAGAGGGATGTGTGAGGGGTCAAACACTTCAGCCATGTGCATGCAGCTCAACACATTGAAAATTTACAAATTAATTTACTCCTGCATGCATTGAGACAAGTCAAGCCCCACTCTAGTGTGCACACACACTAGAGCAGAGCTTGCTTTGTTGTTGGTCTTGTGGTATTAAACTTCACATTCAAAATTTACTATGGGCTAACAATTTCAACTGTTTAATATTCTGACGGAATCTCACAAATAAGAGTCTGTCAGTCCCCAGGTATAGTAGGCTATCCAGACAGATCTTTTGTGTGCTACAACTTAAAGAGGCACAATCTGGTTTAGCAAGGTCTTTAAAATTCCAAATTAGTGGGTTCACAGCCTATTTTAACTTAATTATTAACACATACCTTAAACCGTAAGCTTGGCAGTTAGCCTATAGAGTAGTGGACAGTCATGACAGCAAATACTGTATTCTCTCTAAATTCGTCACCCATTGTGCCCAGAAAATGTTGTCACTTGGTGGCAATTAGAACGGGAATGAACAAGATGGCCGAGGGTGACGAATATTTGGATTATTGCAACGAAACATTAGAGCAGACGACAAAATCTTGGCATGCTTTGTTAGGGGCGTTTCTCAATGAAATGGCAGAATTTGAACTCACCCTTGGGACAATCATTCGAGGCTGACATGCTCACACAGACGCTGACGACCACCCGCGAGTGCGAAGAACGTGCCAATAAACGCATCAGGTACACTGTAGCCATGTAAGGAGACAAAGATGATGTACTTGGGCACCCTCCAAAGGAATAGAGCAATGAGCGGCTGTCCACTGAGGAGTAATATCTGACGCAATTTGTGTCTGGCAAATTATTAGAGTAATGCAACGAATATTGGAATACTTAAAATTTGCCAGAAATTAGAATATGTTTGGGGACAGGCTTTTCAGGGGTGGCGAAAATATAGCGTGACAAATGTTTAGAGAGAATATGGTAGGGATGGACTATTTCATCCCGCTTCACTAAAGGAGACACTCCACACAGCTCACCTTCACAGACGGGTGGACTCTTCTCTCTGGCAACTGCTCCTTCACTCACAACTGGAGCAGAACTGGTGACAGGTCTGAAGGGACCACTCACAGCTACCATCTGAGAGGAAGAGGAGGCAGCAGCACAAACACAAGCACACATAACAGGAGAGCAACACTTGCCTCCTCCAGACAGCACACCACACAGCACCTTCACTCAACACACAACACTGCACAGTCACTTACCTGGTGAGCTCCTCCCAGTTCTGATACAATCTTGTCCGTTAGTTCATCAATAATGTGCTTAGTCTCAAAGTGACCCAAGACATCCAACAGGGTCTTCCAGGTCACACTGCTACCGTGCTCCAACCAGTAGCTCAGGGTCTCCAGGAATCTGTTTCTGTCATCACTGAATTGATGTGAAAATGCATTAAGAGTCTCCTCACTATCACTGACGCCTTCCAGGAGCAACAATCCAACCAGCTTCCAGTTTTGGAAGGAAACATGTGGAATGATTAGATGACATAGTTTAGATGATTTGGGCTTTTGTCTGAGGACATTCTCCTTACCCAGCTGTTCTGCACTGAGCAGTGAAGGGCAATCACAAAGAGGCTCATGGAGAACACTAGAAAACACTCCCTTGAGGAATTCACGACCATGTTCACCTTCCTGAGCAATGGTCATCATGGAAACGTAATCCTCTTTCAATCGAGCCAGTGCTAAAGGCTGTTTAGCTTTAATTTCATGTGGTATGCTTGCCCACACTCCTGGATGTCCACCTGCCCCCTCAATCAATGCAGATATGTCATGGAGTTCAAACTGTCGAGCTACGTCAAGAGGACTTAGACCATTTGGGAAGTACTCATTGACTGTTTCCTTCAACACAGGGTGGGACAACAGCTTGGTGATAAATGAAGTGTGGTCCATGGCACTATTGTCAACTACATGCCCATCGAAACCCATTTCAAAGCACTTCATCGATAGCAGTGATATGTGTAATGGGTTCAAGGCATTCTTATCTGGTATACAGAGCTGGTTAAGGAATGGAACGCCTTCACCTCTACAGAAATAGTACTTGGCAAATTTCATTGCCCCAGGAAAAACACTAGTATCAGAAGTAACTAGTGCACTAAACTTGTCTTCCAGGAATATACTGTCACCAGACATAGCACACAAACACAGCACTTTGTGTGCATCAACCAGACCCTTAGTGATCAAGGTTGCTAAAGCACCCCTCAGCCCTTCTCCACTGCTCCCAATACCACATGCCTCACAGAACTGGCTCAGTTTGCTGGCATGACCACCAACAAAGCATTGCTCAAATGTAGACAAAGACAGAGTGTCTCTGTCAGTGATAGCCCCATCATTAGAGGTCAGCAATTTGAATGCCTCCACCTGTCCACAAAATATAGCAAACATGACAGGAGTCAAACCAAAGGAATTGCAAGCATTAATGATATCATAATCTGGTATCATTCCAACAGTTTCTGTCATCTGAGTCTTCAAGGGGGAGATGTCACATCTGGTCAGTTCAGACTTCCACAATGAGTCCTCCAAAAGGGCTTCAGCAGTTACCACATGACCTTTCATGGCAGCACTATTAATTGGAGTACCAGAAGCACCAGCAACCACAGACTTGGCTGCTGTTTCAGTTCTACCACAACCAGTAGCAGAGTGGAGGGGAGTCCAGCTGTTTGCTTTCACTGCATTCACATCATACCCTCTGCCTACCAACACCTTAATTACTTCAACATGACCACCTTGAACTGCAAAATGCAGAACAGTATCACCATTACTGTCTACTACATCAATAGGACACCCTTCCACCAACATGGCCTCAACAGTCTCCACATGCCCCCCAATGGTTGCTTGATGAAGTGGAGTACCAAAAAGATTAGCATCCACTGACTTGGTTGCACCAAGTCTGATTAGTTCGCGAACTGCTTCTGTTCTACCACAACTAGCAGCAGAGTGGAGGGGAGTACAGCCATTTGCTTTCACTGCATTCACATCACACCCTTTGTCTACCAACACCTTAATTACTTCAACATGACCACCTGCAGCTGCAGAATGCAGAACAGTCACACCATTACTGTCCACTACATCAATAGGACACCCTTCTGCTAACATGGCTTCAACAGTCTCCACACGTCCATTAAGGGCTGCTCGATGAAGTGGAGTCCCATAATTACCAGCAACCACTGATGTGGTTGCACCAAGTCTGATTAGTTCGCGAACTGCTTCTGTTCTACCACAACCAGCAGCAGAGTGGAGGGGAGTCCAGCTGTTTGCTTTCACTGCATTCACATCATACCCTCTGCCTACCAACACCTTAATTACTTCAACATGACCACCTTGAGCTGCAAAATGCAGAACAGTCTCACCATTACTGTCTACTACATCAATAGGACACCCTTCCACCAACATGGCCTCAACAGTCTCCACATGCCCCCCAATGGCTGCTTGATGAAGTGGAGTACCAAAAAGATTAGCATCCACTGACTTGGTTGCACCAAGTCTGATTAGTTCGCGAACTGCTTCTGTTCTACCATGACCAGCAGCAGAGTGGAGGGGAGTACAGCCATTTGCTTTCATTGCATTCACATCACACCCTCTGTCTACCAACACCTTAATTACTTCAACATGACCACCTTGAGCTGCAGAATGCAGAACAGTCACACCATTACTGTCTACTACATCAATAGGACACCCTTCTGCTAACATGGCTTCAACAGTCTCCACACGTCCATTAAGGGCTGCTTGATGAAGTGGAGTCCCATAATTACCAGCAACCACTGATGTGGTTGCACCAAGTCTGATTAGTTCACGAACTGCTTCTGTTCTACCACAACCAGCAGCAGAGTGGAGGGGAGTACAGCCATTTGCTTTCACTGCATTCACATCACACCCTTTGTCTACCAGCATCATAATTACTTCAACATGACCACCTTGAGCTGCATAATGCAGAACAGTCTCACCATTACTGCCCACTACATCAATAGGACACCCTTCCACCAACATGGCCTCAACAGTCTCCACATGCCCCCCAATGGCTGCTTGATGAAGTGGAGTACCAAAAATATTAGCAACCACTGATGTGGTTGCACCAAGTCTGATTAGTTCGCGAACTGCTTCTGTTCTACCATGACCAGCAGCAGAGTGGAGGGGAGTACAGCCATTTGCTTTCATTGCATTCACATCACACCCTCTGTCTACCAACACCTTAATTTCTTCAACATGACCACCTTGAGCTGCAGAATGCAGAACAGTCACACCATTACTGTCTACTACATCAATAGGACACCCTTCTGCTAACATGGCTTCAACAGTCTCCACACGTCCACTAAGGGCTGCTTGATGAAGTGGAGGCCCATAATTACCAGCAACCACTGACGTGGTTGCACCAAGTCTGATTAGTTCACGAACTGCTTCTGTTCTACCACAACCAGCAGCAGAGTGGAGGGGAGTACAGCCATTTGCTTTCATTGCATTCACATCACACCCTCTGTCTACCAACACCTTAATTACTTCAACATGACCACCTGCAGCTGCAGAATGCAGAACAGTCACACCATTACTGTCTACTACATCAATAGGACACCCTTCTGCTAACATGGCTTCAACAGTCTCCACACGTCCACTAAGGGCTGCTTGATGAAGTGGAGTACCAAAATTACCAGCAACCACTGACTTGGTTGCACTAAGTCTGATTAGTTCACGAATTGCCTTTGTCTGTCCCATTGCAGCAGCCCAGTGCAGTGGAGTGAGCCCTTTACCGTCAACTGAGTCTACATCACATCCCCTCCTGATCAGAAACCTCATTGTGGTCACATGACCACCCCATGCAACCCAGTGCAATAAGGAATTCCCCTCATCATCCTTTGTGTCAATTGCAATACCTCTGTCTAACAAGTCTGCAGCAATTTCTGTGTGACCAATTCTGACAGCTCTAATTAATGCAAGTTTGTTGACAGCCAATCGCTGAGCAGCTGCAGCAGGTGATTGGTCCATCTGTACAGTTTGTAAGTCTCTTTAGAGTGCAAGAGAAGAAAAGGGAAAAGGCTCTGAATTGAAGTAGGATTGAAATGATCCACAATATATATACAATATGATATTCAGAACACATGACCATGGATGTGTACGTTATATGGTTAACTATTACTAAAATTTTAAACATCAAATAAGAATTGCGAGTGAGCCCCACTCAAATTTGAGGGCCATCAACACATGCTCCCTAATATGGCAATGTGTAAATGGCCATCGTCTGCAACACCAGACAGTACACAGGAGGTTCAGAGATGTGGTCACAGCAGGTGAAAGTGTTTGTGATCTACGTAATACTATAGCTTGTCTCAGTAGCTGGAGTGCTGCTGTTTAGAGGAGCATCTCACCAAAGGTAAGTACAAGTCAATAGCATGGTGTGCTGTCTGTTCACTTGGACATATAATGGTTCTTGTTATGAAAACACTTATACCAGTCTCGTATACAGTGATAAGAACACAGTTGAGGTAATCCTAATTCCAGCCCTGTTCTATTTCAATGAGAATTGTCACTACTGGTGATCATACAAAATGACAGAACTAATAGCAGTGTACATTAGTAGCCTTCATTTCTAGGTAGATTCAGGAACGGTTCATGGTATACAAATTTGGGGGGGCCAGTTTTCACGTGACAATGACACCAGTTCTCTTAGCTATTATTACAAGCTTCAGACAATTTCAGAATGGTTGTCCAGATAGCATTCAATGGTAAACTGTATAATGTCATAGTGTGACAAGTTAGTGTGGTTGTCCCGAGTGGTACATGTGACTAAAATGACACAGTAGACATCATGTATGACATTGCACAATGTCTTTAAGCCATTTGCCTTTACAATTTGCCATTCTGAAACTGACAGTAAGGCTTCCCCGTAGTTAGATATAATACGTACCCACATAGCTACCCATGAGATTCAGACCATTTATGAATGGAATCAAACCTGACACCTGTGACTCCACCAACACCACTGACACACTCTGTCATAAATTCCATTGCACATAGCACTTACCAGTGATCCACTGACGGAGATCACAAGCCGAGACTGCAAGACCGTGGTGGGATCAGATTCGACTGTCACTCATTCCACCTCGACCTCAAGAGAATGTAAGCCGATGTAGTTACAAGTAGCCCTGTCATACTCACTCACGGACACCGAGTCAACTAAGAATAAGGTTGACCTCTAGAGCTTTCAGTGCTCGCCTCGTCCTATCCCTAGTTAACCCTTGAGAATAGATTCTGTTTCTTGCCACCCCGCATCTGGGTGACTAAGGAAATCCCCACCGCATGTCCCCTGACGTATACCCAAATTCGGTGACTCACACAAATTTACAACCAGAAAGTGAACAATTTAAACTGTTAGTAGGAATTATGACGTCATTAATTGAATGTCATGTTGTCAAAGTGCAATGCACAGCATATATTCATCACACACACATTGAGGGGAGTTTGGGGTAGTTTGTAAAGTAAAGATGAGGTGGTGGTCACTGTAGTGGGATAGTTACACCACGGAGGGCTGCACTAGTTTGCTGCTGATTTCCTGAATGATGGTCTGGCTGGAACACATCAACATCTCCCTGCGTGTGGAGTGGCTCCAGGTTAATGTGGCTGTTTGGAAGTTTGACTGAGGACAATCTTGAGCACTGTGTTGTTGTCATGTGTAGCACGAAGTGCTCCAGACAGGGAGTGTGGTACGACTGTTGATAAAGTACCACAGGTACCATGTGCCCCCTGCCTTCGCATATACTGTTGCAGTAACAATATTAAATGCCCGTGGTACCACTGTTCATACGTAAGGTACCGCAATATCACGCACCTTTGCACACTGTGTTCCATACACACCTAATGCAACTCTAAATTGGTATAACTGTGTGGCTGATGACCAAACTGTTTTATCTTTCCCAGGGTGCGCGGGCCCATGTTGCAGAGGAATCACTTGCGCAGCTGCAATTACATCCACATGCAGCACACATTGAATTATGTTTCATTGTCACTTGCACTTGCAAAATGTGCCATTTCTTCCCCTCACACTTGTTCACCGTGTTACTTAGTTACATACGAAGCACTAGTTCTAACACTGTGGTGATGGCAGGTACAGCGACGAAGCTGATAATTGACTTTACCTCGACTAACATCCTAGCTGGAGCTCAGGAACTCTCCTTCGCTTGCGGGCAGCTGAAGAGCGTGGTTAAGTTGCTCACTGCAGCATCAGACACCATAAAGAAGTTACCCGTCTCGAAGCAAGTGGACGTTCTCTCTCGCTTGGACAGTCGCCACGTTTCCTTGTATTTTGTGAGCACCCTGACTTTGAATGGTGTAGACACAATAAGGATGGCCAATAGCCTTGTACCTGCCAAATTTGCAGACAGATGTTTCAAGGTGATTACTCGCATTGTTCGGCAGCACTGCAATATGACTGGAATCAGCGAAGAAGACTGACTAGTGGCTTGCAAGATATCATTGGTGCAGAAGCTCGGAGGCTACTTCAGCACAATTCAAGGGCCTCTGATGTTGCCTACACAGCAACTTTCAAAGAACTGGAAGCGGTAAGACATCATACAATGTCATATAGCTAGCTATAGATATAAGTTAGCTATGAAGTTGTAGAGGCTCATTGCTACGTTAGGTCGAATCGGATAAGTAAAATTTTGAGCATCAGACATAGCAGATAGGTAATAGACAATTGGCATAGGACATTTCGGCCACGTAGTCCTTCGTCAGCTGTACATAAACATATGTACAGCTGCGTCAATTGTCTATTACCTATCTGCTATGTCTAATGCTCAAAATTCACTTATCCAATAATTTAGCTATGTACTAGTGAATACAAAGCATTGTCGGGCGAGCCTGAGGAAGTGCCATGCAGTGACTGTTTCGGTGATGCTTGCACTAAACAATAAGCACAATCATCCTCTTCTGTTCTCTTGTGTTGTCTCTTCTCAGAATCTGTGCACTCTTGCTTCTACTAACTGGGTCAGCTTGGCAGCCTTCCTGTGTTGCCTGGTTCTGTTCCTTCCTGTGTAGCTGCCCTCGTACATTGTATTCCACTGTGTGCTTACCTAAGGAGACACGCTCTCTCCGCACTTGGCACCATTCTTCCCTCTGTTCTGGCGTTTCTGAGGCACGCCGGGCCCGCTCTCTTTCTCTCTCCTTCTTCACAGGCGGTCCTCTCTGTCATTGGTCAAGTCTCACAGTCTACCGTCTGGAAAATTGCCGATGGTGCGATCCATAGCTGTAGTATGGCGTGCCTAATATGACTAACATTGTATTGTCTGAATCCTTTGTGTGGGCAATGGCCCCAGTGCGGGTATAATGAGATGCATGATAGTGCAACCACAATGCTTCTGAGATGCAAAATGGCTGGCATTATTTGCTATGGAATTCAGACTAAATGGTGTATACATGTACATATACTGAAGGTTGCAGGCCCCTGGCCAAAATGTTACGCAGACCGCTGACCAAAATATTATGCCAAAACTTTCCCCCATGGCCCAAACAGAAGTACGACACAGACAGAGCTACCATACTACTTGTAAGGGAAGGGGCTTGCTCAGGCTCACCCCAATAATTATAGTGCAAGTATCAGACTACAGTATAGCAAGCCAGCAGTTCTATTACAGTGACACAGTATTTTAGGAATCTGTATTTTCACCCCACTTATTGCAACTCTATAGAATCTGCATGTAATATGTATTGGGTATCCATATTACCAATATCCCCACATCAATCTGTAAGCATAATATAGCCATTGTCATCATACACTTTGTAGGACACTGGTTTTCCACATCAGCACTTCCTGTGCCCACCCACAAGTGCCTGTGTGGAGCCAGAGTGTTACGGTCAAAAAGATGGACTGTAGGCTCGCCATAAGCCAGTGTCCGTTACCTACTATAGCCTCAAAGGCATGCAGATGTGCACCAAAGTGTCACTTTGCTGTGGACAATGCAAGATAGTGTACAACTATGACAAGTATGGGAACAAGGCTGGTAAGGGAGAAAGGCACTATAACCAGCCCAGGGATGCTGTAGAAGGATCAGATGTTGCATACCTTGACCGCCCAACTTCACAAGCTCTTCTTGTCACTGTGGTAGGTTATATAACTGTTAGCCGTAACTTTGCAATGTAAAAGATGACAAGCTTCAAACCCAACGACACTTTGTGACATCACGATTATTGCACAGGAATTGTCGTCGTTTTTTATGGTGGGTAGCAAGCAAAAATCGTCCAAAACGGTACAAAGGAGCCATTTGCATCAGCTAAAAGGGTAGGCAGTTTGCCTTAGAAAGACTTATACTACTTAAATATGAAATAAAAAAATTCACTTCAGTGGCACTTTAACTAAGTTTGTGTCAAATTGGGGGGGGTCAGCCCCTTCCAATTCTGCCTCTCTTCCACACTACCACCTTGATTCTAAGTAAACCCACTTTTTGACCATTGTGTGTGAGATTCTTCTTCAATCTGACTACATAACTACCACAATTTCAAACATGGTCTTCCCTTGTCTTTTGCAAGTTGGCACTATGAGTTCAATAATAATGATAGCCGGCCAACATGGTATGAGACATGGTAAAACTTGCTCAAATTGCTCTACTAATCGGATTGCCACCGGCACTCAGATCCTAGTCCTTGACCTAGATATGTAAATCTTATGCACTATTAAGGTGTATAGGTGTCCTGCGTCGCGTGCTAGAAGTGCACAAAATTTCAGTGGAAAGGAGGAGGAGAATATGAAAAGACAAATGGAGTAAGAGCAGCCTATGACCCTTTTCTCTAACATGCACTCCAGGCTGGCTTTGGGTGCACTGCCATCTTTAATGCATTGGATGAAGCCTATCCATGGCCTTCATTTCTTCTTCACCATCGCCGTTTGGCTAACTTCGCCAAAGCGCGCTATTACATTAAGATTGGAGTAGCCATTTTATTGGGCACATTCCTAAATAGACATCATGAGTGTGATGCCTGATTAGAACTATATAGCTGCCATGTGGTAGTGCGCCACCTATATGATATACTATATACTTCTCATTATTGAATGGGGTCAAGAGAATTTCTCAGATCAACTAATGTTTACGGACACGACCACAATGACAGAGCTGGGGATTGAGCTTGACAACCACACTACATAACCTCTCTCTCTTAACACAAACCAAAGTTGTTGTAGAGGTGACAGTAGTAACAAGCTGTTGGGGTTGTCACAGGATACTTCTAATTACATCATTGCACCATATTATTATGGTAATATCTGCAAAGTCAGTTCATCCAATGTCTCTTCCACCGTCACACAAAACTAAAAAGGAGCACGAGATTTCACCCCTCGCTGTCAATACAATATGAAGTTTATAGGACGTTCTGTGGACACTGCATGGCTGAGATACAGTCTACAGCGGCTGATAATTGGCAGGTTACATACGAATTGCAGCAATCTGACTCAGCTAGCTACAATGCTTTGAATTCGATCCCTCTGGGGAGCAAATCTGCCAAGTAGCTATATATGTAACACTAGTCACTCCCACATGAGAAGTGTTCAGTTGTAAGGTCCACTGTCTGTGAGGTGATGTCAATGAACTTCGCAGCGCTATAGGTCGCAGTAATGAGGTTCCCATCCCAGCCCGGGTCCACCAACACGTCACTCGTCCCACCTCCATCACCCATGCACCAACACACACACTTACCCAGCTTACCTTCAACTGATCCACTGTCTATGACTACAGCTGAGCGCGAGGGCGCAAAGTCTGGCACCACCTTCAGCAGAGACTGTGCTGCGATACGCGATCAAATTCAACTGTCGCTCGTTCTATCTCGTCCTCGCATGCGCAAACGAGATGGAGTTAGAAGTAACTCTATTGTATCCAGTCATACACCAAAACGTAAGACTCAAGAGACCAATCTGTCCTCAGTAGCAAAGAGATCGGTTTTAATACGTCTCCTTTATCCTTCACAGGCGCGCCCACCCAGTTGTCTTATGACGTCACTATCCAAATTAGGATCGAGATCTGCTCACGTGCGCTCTTGATCCATGCAATATTGCAACATTAGGATTTGGTCCTGACTGACTTTGTGCTTTGAGCATACTAGTACTAGTACTGGAAATATAATAGTCTAAGCTGGCTAGCTAAGCACATAGAAGAATCAATGTATGTGTCAAACACTTGGGATGCTTAAGTCAATTGGTACTAGAAGTCTTAAATCCACCAAAGATATCTCCTCAAGCATACACATTGTATATCCAGCTGACTGCTAGCTATAAATAAAGGTGGTTGATATGGCTAGCTAACAGTGTGTCCAACCACAGGAGACATGTGATGAGTGTGCAGTCCATTAGTGAGATGATGGAGAATGTGTGCAGTGTCTTGGCTGTCTTCTGAGTCTCCTGTGACTGTCTCTCAAATACCTGCTCACAACTGACAGTGGATCTAGAGTTAATTGGAGCAGGGAGGGGTGGGGCAATATGAGGGGGGAGGGGTGGGAAAATATGAGGAGGGAGGGTGGGGCAATATGAGGGGGGAGGGGTGGGAAAATATGAGGAGGGAGGGTGGGGCAATATGTGGAGGGAGGGGTGGGTCAATATGAGGAGGGAGGGGTGAAGCAGTATGAGGAGAGAGGGGTGGGGCAACAGATAAGTGTATTGTATAATTATTCATATAAGATTGCATCATACTATACACACTAATACTAGCATTTACTACTGTACTACACAAGCACACACACACGCATGCACGCACGCACGCACGCACACACGCATGCACAAACACACACACACATGCACATGCACACACACACGCGCGCGCGCACACACACACACACACACACGCACGCATGCACGCACGCATGCACACACGCATGCACAAACACACACACACATGCACATGCACACACACACACGCACACGCGCGCACACACACATACACACACACACCTCTAGCACAGGTCAGAGAGGTGCTGTAGCTGACATGGGACACTCCTCCCACAATCCCTTGGACCCCACCCACACATTAGACTGTGGACACTCTGGGGGTCCACTTGAGTCAAGTTCATCACTGGCTTGTATGCAATGTGTGACTGAGGCAGCCGACCATACTGTTTCTTCGCGTGCATCGCATGAAGTTTACGGAAGTCTTCCTTGATCTGACGCAATTAAACCCATTTTTTGCTTTTTTATTCACTCCTCATTCCACCCTGTGGCCACCCACAGACAGAACACTGCACTTACACACTCTGGACATGCACTGAAACACTTACTAATGCTAGGTATATGACCCAGACATAGCTACCCTCAAATACAACCCAGACACATCCTCAAACACATCCAAGACACACCCACAAACACACCCCAGACATGCCCCTTGACACACCCCTTGCCACTCTCCACTAACTGGTTGGTGTTGGTGAGGCTCACCTCCATCATCTGATGACATTCACTCAGTTCCACACACCATCAGACACACACCTTGGAGTGAAGTGACTGTAGCAACCCCTTGGGGAGGGGGAGTCCCAACACTGAGTAGAATGATTCTAGATTTGAAATAGGAAGGAGACAGTGTCCCATCCTAGTCAGACAGCAAGTGATGTGCCTGTGTTGTGAGACATCAGTGAAGATGTGGACACACACACTTTGAAAGGAACTGGGACACATGACAATACACACACTCAAACATATACACACACACCAAAGTCAAATTGATGATGATAATTATGGTATCATTAGGAGAAAGAACTTACCATCACTTTCATTACCATGATACCTAACCTGAGTCATTGTGGCACAATCACATTCATTCATGAACACACGTGCGCACGCATGCACACACACACACATATACTACACAGCCTTGTGATTAAACACTTTCCCACACACACTGAGTGATAACTGACAACAACTAACACAGACTTTGATGCACATCCTAGGCTGGGCGTACCACACACACATCCACACACACACCCTAGACACCCCCTGACACACCCACCTGGTGCCTCCATGTTGCTCTGACCATGCACTGGGTTCCCATTAGTCACTGCATTAGACACCACCACACTACATCCGTGATGGAGCTGTGTTTGAAGGGGAGGGACAACCACTGCTGGGCTAGTGTCTCCACCACTACACTGGCTAATGTTGAGCTGCATGACTGATGAATGAGCTGTTGACCAGCAGCATGGGGAGGGGACTGGTCATGGGAGGAGAGTATGGAGGTGGTGTGAGTACAAGGGAGTCAATGAAAGGGAACACACTGCTCCAGACAGAAGGGGACTCACCAGGCTAGGGAACAACCAGACCTAGCTGTGTTGTCAATTGATGAGTCAGTTAGGCAAATGCAAGTGAGGAGGAGGGGTATCCTCATCCAATGAACTTGGGTCAGCTGAAGGAGTCACCATGGGGGGGGGGGGGGGTCCTCAAACAGATGAGTTAAAAGAAATGGTGTTAATCTAATGGTTACTTCAACCACCTCAGTCTACTCAGCCATCTACAGTGAGGAAGTGGAGGGATCATCACGGAGCAGTTCATCTCATGCATGCACATGTCCACACAAACACACGAATGCACGTACACACACACACACACACACACACACACCTACAGTGAAGACCACTGGAGGACTCAACAGAGTGGGGGCACGTAATTTTCTGTTTCTCATCCTACCTATTTGCTTCAAAGTCACTACAAACACAGGAAACAATTACACAGTTGATTTATATTGCTTAATAGCAAAGAGTCCCAGTGTGACAAATTTCTGGTTGCCACCCCCACCTTGTCATACAGGAATACACAGCAATGATGTCATGTCCCTTAATAGTACCCTAGGATATGGTCTCTAGAGATGGGCGATATTACTTTTCAGATATTCAATATATCCTTAGTCATTATATCTCAATACAACTAAATATCCTGATATTGAAGGAAACACAACCTCACTTTAATTGTATGTAAAAGTTTACATGAATGTGAATACATAAGATAATGAAAACAGCTTGGCTCTTTCGCTGGGTGAGTAAGTTAAGTATTAGGTGGATAAAATGTTTTACTTTAACAGGTTCTTGGCTAAAAACACTAGCATGTCAACCTTTTCAGGCTTCAGTAGTGATCTCTTTTTGGTCACCACATTCCCAGCTGTGCTGAACATGCGCTCAGATGATGAACTAGTCGCACTAATGCATAGATGCTTTTTACTGAGCTTGGATAAGGCTGGGTATGATGCAGCATTGTCTTTCCACCAGACAAGAGGGTCCTCAGTAGAATCCTGCTGGGGAGCCTGTAGGTATCTTTCCACTTCTTCACGGTCTGTGTGTACAGAGAAAGGATTGCTGAGTTGGAGAAATACTTGCGCGAAGGCAATTCGTATTGCGGGTCGAACGCTTTCAACAGTTCACGAAATCCTGGCTTTTCCACCGAGTAGATCGGCATAACGTCTTTGGCCAGGCAAAATGTGACCAAACCCGTCAGCTGCTCCCATTTTCTGCTGTTCCGCGCATATGCGAAGGAGCCCGCGAGTGTCTGCTGTTGCGTGCCACTTGTACTTGGCAGCGAACGTTTCGTGCCAGCTGTGCCACCAACGTTGCCCTTAATACGACTGTAGATAGTGGGGTGGCTGTTCCGCAGATGTGATAGCATGTTCGACGTGTTACTGCCCTTCGTAGCAACGGTTCGTCCACACTCACGACACGCGGGTTTCTCCTCGTTCGCTGGCTTGCCATCTGCTCCAGCTAAAAAACCAAAATAGCTACAAACAGGAGACCTTGTCGCACCAGGCTTCGGTACCAGATTCTCCATCGTCTGCAATGCCTGTCGTTCCGTCGACTAGCTACAGAGCTACATAATACAGCTGGGGGTATTACGCAATACCCATGACGTCACTACACAATATCGATTATCCAGACTCTAGTCGATATGATATCGATATAGAAAAAATATTGCGAACAACTAAAATAATCGATTATCGCCCAACTTTAATGGTCTCTGTGTAAAACAAATTATGTCAACATTAAAACTGCATCAAGCTGCATTTGAGACATTTATGTGTGTTTTTCAAAGCTTTCAAAGCTGTGTGGAAAGAGGGGTAGGGCAATAGGAGGAGGGAGGGGTGGGGCAATATAAGCAGGGAGGGGTGGGGCAATAGGAGGAGGGAGGGGTGGGGCAATATAAGCAGGGAGGGGTGGGGCAATATAAGCAGGGAGGAGTGGAGCAATATGAGGAGGGAGGGGTGGGGCAATATGAGGAAGGAGGGGTGGGGCAACAGATAAGTGTATTGTATAATTATTTATAAAGATTGCATCATACTATACACTGCAAATACTAGCATTAACTACTGTACTACACAAGCACACACACACACACACACACACACACACACACATACACACACACACACACACACACATACACGCATGCATGCACGCACACGCACACGCGCACGCACGCACAAACACACATACACATGCACACACACACACACACACACACACACACACACACACACACACACACACACACACACACACACACACACACACACACACGCACATACACACACACAGAAGTACACCATGGCAACAGTAAATGTTATGCAGTTACAATTGTAATAATGGTACTCACAGCAACTGACATGCAGCAACATGGAAAAGATGAAGAGTGTTGAGCCAACAAACAAGAGTGGGATTGGTGCACACATGGAACTTGGACAGCATTTGCAAGGAGGGCCTTACCAGAAGAAACCTATACGGAAGACAGAGGACACAGTTGCTGGACAAGTAGAGTCTCTGGTACAATATAGCATCTCCACCAATGACACCTTCAAAGCATACAACATCACAGGAGCACCTCCAGCTACGGCATCACACAGGTGACACAGCCAAGGGCACACTAATTCAGCCTTAAGATGTGAGCAAAATTCAATTTCTAGTGGCAGAAAGCTACCATTTATACAAGCTTTTGCTAACTGAAGTGACTAACTGGATTAAATATTGTGATCTGTCTCCACCTCATAATCTCATTCACATTCACAAATACCCAAACGCACACATACGTATATGCACATGTGCACACACGTACGCTCGCACACACGTACACACACGTACACACACACACACACACACACACACACACACACACACACACACACACACACACACACACACACACACACACACACACACACACACACACACTTGTACTTGTACTTGTAATACCACAGCCAAGACTTGGCTAAGTGGACCCCATGAATGGGGTGAGCCAGCAGGTGGCAACAAGACTGGTGGCACTGTTGGCTGCGGAGACACCAACCTTATCACCCCAGTCGCATAGCCCCCTCGGTGCAGTAGGGGTACTCATCTATGGGCTTGCAAGACCCATGAGATGAGAGAGGTGGGGTACGGTCTTGAGTGACGGCATCAGAGTATCCGTCCTGTGCTCCTGGCCGTAGAATTCCCACCTACACTTGGTAATGTCTAGGTGACTAGCATACGTTGCACTACCAGTGTTGAACACTGGAATGTGCGCTAGCACCTAACAGAGAATTACACAAGTTCCTTACTTTCCCAGTGGTTTGTGGTTCACAAGTATGACTTGACTTGTAACCAAAGCAAAAACCAAGTTTTCAACCTTCCAAATGCCAGACCCGCTGGCTGCAGATTTGTCACCCTTCTGGCACACTCACACAGCTTCTGCCAACACACACACACACACACACACACACACACACACACACACACACACACACACACACACACACACACACACACACACCTCTAGCCAGAGGTCAGCGAGGTGCTGTAGCTGACACTCCTCCCACAATCCCTTGGACCCCACCCACATCACACATTAGACTGTGGACACTCTAGGGGTCCACTTGAGTCACGTTCATCACTGGCTTGCATACAATGTGTGACTGAGGCAGCCGACCATAGTGTTTCTGCATCACATGCAATTTACGGAAGTCTTCCTTGATCTGACGCAAGCTCCCACTGTAATGGAAGAAGTAAACAGATTTTATGCTTTTTATTCACTCCTCATTCCACCCTGTGGCCACCCACAGACAGAACACTGCACTTACACACTCTGGACATGCACTGAAACACTTACTAATGCTATATGACCCAGACATAGCTACCTTCAAATACAACCCAGACACGCCCCCTTGACACACCCCTTGCACTCTCCACTAACTGGTTGGTGTTGGTGAGGCTCACCTTCATCATCTGATGACATTCACTCAGTTCCACACACCATCAGACACACA
This sequence comes from Ianthella basta, assembly GCA_964019415.1. Lineage (NCBI taxonomy): Eukaryota > Metazoa > Porifera > Demospongiae > Verongiida > Ianthellidae > Ianthella > Ianthella basta. Next base: position 11,872,453 of record OZ025868.1, on the reverse strand, counting down.
CCTTGGAGTGAAGTGGCTGTAGCAACCCCTTGGGGAGGGGGAGTCCCAACACTGAGTAGATTGATTCTAGATTGGAAATGGGAAGGAGACAGTGTCTCATCCTAGTCAGACAGCAAGTGATGTGCCTGTGTTGTGAGACATCAGTGAAGATGTGGACACACACACTTTGAAAGGAACTGGGACACACTACAATACACACTCAATCAAAGTCAAAATTGATGATGATAATTATGGTATCATTATAAGAAAGAACTTACCATCACCTTCATTACCATGATACCTAACCTGAGTCGTTGTGGTACATTCACCTTCATTCATGTACACACGTGCGCACGCATGCACACACACACACACACGTGTGCACGCGCGTGCAATCACACGCTCACACATATACTACACAGCCTTGTGATTAAACACTTTCCCACACACACTGAGTGATGATCACTGACACTCTCTCAACAGCTTTTGATGCACACCTTGAGCTGGGCTTACCACACACACATGTACATCCACACACACTCTCTAGACACGCAGAGATGTCCTCACCCACACCCTAGACACACGCCCCCTGACACACCCACCTGGTGCCTCCATGTTGCTCTGACCACGCACTGGGTTCCCATTAGTCACTGCATTAGACACCACCACACTACATCCGTGGTGGAGCTGTGTTTGAAGGGGAGGGACAACCACTGCTGGGATTACTGGCAGTGGATTCACAAACTGACCGGCAGCCATTGTAGGAGGGCTTGCATAGAGAATAGGTGGTGGATGGATATAGGATGCCTGCTGCGCAAGATTGGGAGTGTCTGCCAGTCTACTTGCTGGGTTGATGGCGTTTGGTCTCACTGCATCAGAGGATGCTCCTGGGCCGCTCCGAGTGGAGTGGAGTTTGCAGTGGGTGTTGTTAGGATCCGTGACAACAGGAGAAAACTGGTTGGGGAGTTTGGGCAAGTTGATTAACTGCTGTGGCTGCTAGGATCGGGGAGGAGGGGAGAATAATAGAGAGGGGAAGACAAGACACAAAACAATTTGCCATAAGTGGTCATCTTAGACAAGTTCCACTGTACAATGAAATACTTCAACATTAAGCAATATTTGCCCAAGTGTGTATGTTCACACTGGTATCTTACAGTGCAAGCACAAGACATGGTGTCATTAAATGAAGTCACCCAATAGCTTTACACAGCTTACATGTAATTGGATTAATACAGTTCAAATACTAATGGAATGTACATATTAATTACAAAGATTCATTCATCAGTGATGTGACCATCAAAAGAACCCAGTGCAAACATTGCCCCATATCTATGAGCACACACACACACATGCACGCGCACACACACACACACACACTCTCACACACACACACTACATCTCCACAGGTCCCGACCCAAGTGTTGGCAACTTCCTAGTGGCCACAGGACAAACCATTGTGGGGATCCCGCCCACAGCCCTATCAGTTGCAGCATCTCACCCAGTTGGCAAGCAGGCATGCAGCAGCCCACTCCCTGCTGCATGCCCTGCTCTGCCAACTGGGTGAGATGCTGCAACTGATAGGGTGTGGGGGGAATCCCCACAATGGTTTGTCTGTGGCCAGCTAGGAAGTTGCCAACACTTGGGTCGGGACCTGTGGAGATGTATGTGTGTGTGTGTGTGTGTGTGTGTGTGTGTGTGTGTGCGCGTGCATGTGTGTGTGTGTGTGTGTGTGTGTGTGTGTGTGTGTGTGTGTGTGTGTGTGCACATGTGTGTGTGTTTGTGTTTGTGTGTGTGTTGTGTGTACATGGGGAGTGAGAGGATAGGAGGCAGGGGATGATGCCGATAATAAATAGCAGACACTGCTGGTGTGCTAGCATACAGAGCACAAAAAACACCACACATTCACACATGGAAGACGTCACAAGCTGTGTACTAAATACTATAGTACAGGTCACAAATATCTGCCTCTACTGCAGTACCCAAAACAAGAATAGACACTGAACAGGCTCCAGCCCCTTTTCCCCCTCCCTCCCTTCCCCTCCCCTCCTCTCCCCTCCCCTCCCCTCCTCTCCCTTCCCCCTCCCACTCCTTCCCCTCCACCCCCTCCCCATACTCCCCTCCCTCACCGCTAATCTCTATACGGGTTCTCCTCAGCTCCTCCCCTGGACCCATTGCCCCTCCCTCCATCAATAGCGAGCCAACCATTGCAGCGGGGTGGGTAGTACTTGGGTCAATGACAATGCGGAGAGGCTGCAACATTGTTGGTAGGCTGGGTTGCCTAGCAACAAGCTTCCCCTTGGACCACTTTTCAAGTAGCATGTATTAGATAGCAGCAAAGTCATTGTACATCTTATCCTCAACAGCCTATGTGAAGATCAAGTAGGAGAGAAAGTGAAGGGTAGCACAAAGGGCTATTACAGCATACAGTCAACAAACCTACTACCTTCAGGCATTCTCCCTCCAATTCCCTTCTTTCTCACTTTACTACTCTCTCTTCCACACTCTAGCTCACCTTCTTGACTTTGTTCACATCTAGTCCCAACTGTTGAACAGCCACCAGCACAGGTTTACACCACCGCACCATACCATCGTCCTCGTACACCTGCATGCATTGCTCCATTTCTTTCCTTGGCTTTCCCTCTCCGTCCCCAGCCCCGCCTTTATCATCTACTATATTATACATTAAATATACTATACCATCCACTTGTGTGTGAGCACCTTGCTGAGAGACTGCCTATTGGCTGGGTTAGTCACCAACATGAGTCAGATAAGTTGCTCACTCTCTGAAGGATAAGAGCCCAGGGGCAATACATAAGCTGAAGACATAAGAATAGAGTCCAGACTGTGAATAAAAATTAGGCACATGGAGCTATAGAGAGATAGCAGCCAGTTACTATTGTGATACACACACACATACACACACACACACACACACACACACACACACACACACACACACACACACACAACACACACACACACACAAACACACACACACACACACACACACACACACATGCACACACACACACACTCAAATCCACTCACTTCCACTCACCATCAAGTGTGCACTCTCCCATCACAGCTGCACTGCTGGCTGCTGGTGTACTGTCAGGCCACATGTGAGCGGTCACTCTCACACCTCAATACCTCTCACTTCACATGGCTGGCATCATGGTGTCTCTCCACCAACAAATCTGCAGGCATTGGCTCACTGTTGGCTCCTTGTTGGTAGTAGACAACAGTTTTGCCGCAAGGAAAGAGAGCAATTTCTTCATGTGGAGTTATACAAATGCCAAATTGCTAACGTCTGGTTGGCTCTCTGGAACTGTTCAGGAGGTGCACTGGTTAAATCTTCCCATACAAACTGTCCAGTCCCTCTTCCACTGCGCATAGGTTGTTCTGGTCAGCCTGTACACACATCTGTAGAGCCACTAGGACCACTCCATGGAACATATCTACAAGCATTGCATGGTTCTCTGTTGGCTACGGCAGTTGACTGCTGGTTGCATGTAGACAAGATTATGCTGAAGCGATCAATAAAAACGGTTGAAAACATTTGTGTAAACCTCATCAAGTTGAGTTCGTTGAGTTCTTGAATATTCTCAGTGGCCTTGTATATAATATTTGCCGCAACCTAGCAAAATCCCATACAAATGTCACATGACACTTCTAGTACCCGTGAGGTATCTGGCCTGCAGGCTCAGCTCTGACTCTCTGCACCAACTCAGCAGGAGTCATGCGCACGTTTCTAGGTCCTGACAGTAGTATGAATAATAACTGTTTTGTGTGATTTCATGACAACGTCAAAGAGTTACTAACCATTTAGCTTGTGCTGTCATTCCAGAGGTTGACTGGTTCAAAGTGCACTGGAGGCCAGAAGTTTTCGGCACTCGCCAACCTTCATTCTCAGCTGGACAATGACATGGTTCTGCTCAAGGTCCAGCCCCACCTCCACTATGCCATTGTCATGGATATCAAAATGAATGCTGCCTTCAGTGGGGTGGTTCAGCATAGTTTTGATCCCTCTTCTACAAGTATCAATAGTAGCCTTCTTGACCCATACGATATATCTTGCAATGACGCAACATTTGTTGCAGCTTAGTAAGACTAGCTGAAAATAAGTTAGTCCCACACACCATAACTATGTAACAACTACAGACACCAGCTAGTCCCTCTTCACTGCCTCCTCTTATCCTTCTTCTTGGAATGCTTCTGAGAAGGTTCCTTTTGGCCCTTTTGGCTTTTCCTATCTGACTGTCTGCTGTCACTCCCTGTTCTCTCCTCTCCTGGTCTTGGTAAAGGTAAAGGTTGCCTATGTGACCTACCTCCGGGCTTAGCTCGTGACTTCTGTGAAGCACTCACAGGCTCAACCATGAATCTCCATGCAAACTGATCTTCTGTCATACGCAAGGTTTGTGGTCCCATGCGGTGGTATGCCACGCCATCTACTTTAACACCTTCTCCATGTGGTTTAACGACAATGTCAAAACGCCACCGACCAGTTAACTGGTTGTTGTCATTCCAGAGATTGACTGGTTTAACTTGTGCTTTGGATGACTCAACTGGAGGCCAGAAGCTATTCAATATGTCACCAACCTTCTTTCTCAGCTCATCTATTGCACGGTTCTGCTCAAGGTCCAGCCCCTCCTCCACTATGCCATCGTCGCCTATGCCAAAATGTATGGTGCCACCAGTGGAGTGGTTTAGCATAGCATTGATTACCTTTGTGTAAGTAGCCTTATTCACCCTTTCATGCAGGCCACTCAGGGTATTCAAGGGTTGACTCACACCATCAATATAGTCCATCAGTGACTTGTACTCATGGTCATCTGTTTCTGCCCCAACATCAGCACCAACAATAGCTGCTGCTTCTGGTTGCCACACAGGCTGCTGGAGAACACTGGATAACATTCTCTTGATGAGCTCCTGACCATACTCACCATCATCAGCAATAGCTTTGATGGAAGGATAAGCCTCCTTCAGTTGAGGCAGTGCCTGAGGGTGCTTAACTTCAATTTCATGTGGTATGTCTGCCCACACTCCTGGACGTCCACCCGCCCCCTCAATCAATGCAGCTATGTCATTGAGTTCAAACTGTCGAGCTAGGTCAAGAGGACTTAAGCCATTTGGGAAGTGTTCATTGACTGATTCCTTCAACACAGGGTGGGACAACAGCTTGGTGATGAATGAAGTGTGGTCGTTAGTACCATTTCGAATGCCACTTAAGGCAAACCCCATTTCAAAACATTTCAATGACAGCAGTGACATTTGTAAAGTATACAAGGCACTATCATCTGGTATACTGAGTTGGTTTAGGAATGTAACACCTTCACCTATACAGAAATAGTATTTGGCACTTTTCATAGCTGCAGGCAAGGCACAGGCTTCAGAAGCAACTATTTCACTAACCTGGTCTTCCAGGAATACACTGTCCCCTGATATGGCACACAAACACAGCACTTTGTGTGCATCAACCAGACCCTTAGTGATCAAGGTTGCTAAAGCACCTCTCAGCCCTTCTCCACTGCTCCCAATGCCACATGCCACACAGAACTGGCTCAGTTTGCTGGCATGGCCACCAACAAAGCAGCGCTCAAGTGTAGACACAGAATGAGTGTCTCTGTCTCTGTTAGCTCCACCTTTCACTGCATTCACATCACACCCTCTGCCTACCAACACCTTAAACACTTCCACATGACCACCATAAGCTGCAAAATGCAGAACAGTCTCCCCATCAATGTCCACCACATCAATAGGACACCCATCTGCCAACATGGCTACAACAGTCTCCACATGTCCATTAAGGGCTGCTTGATGAAGTGGAGTCCCAAAATTACCAGCAACCACTGACTTGGTTGCACCAAGTCTGATTAGTTCACGAACCGCTTCTGTTCTACCGTAACCAGCAGCATGATGGAGAGGAGTACAGCCATTTGCTTCCAATGCATTCACATCACACACTCTGTCTACCAACACCTTAATTACTTCAACATGGCCACCATAAGCTGCACAATGCAGAACAGTCACACCATTACTGTCCACTACATCAATAGGACACCATTCCACCAACATGGCTACAACAGTCTCCACATGTCCATTAAAGGCTGCTTGATGAAGTGGAGTCCCACAATTACCAGCAACCACTGACTTGGTTGCACCAAGTCTGATTAGTTCATGAGCTGCTTCTGTTCTACCATGAGCAGCAGCAGAGTGGAGGGGAGTACAGCCATCTGCATCCACTGCATTCACATCACACCCTCTGTCTTCCAACACCTTAATTACTTCAACATGGCCTCCTTCAGCTGCAGAATGCAGAACAGTCACACCATTACTGTCCACTACATCAATAGGACACCTTTCCACCAACATGGCTTCAACAGTCTCCACATGTCCATTAAAGGCTGCTTGATGAAGTGGAGTCCCACAATTACCAGCAACCACTGACTTGGTTGCACCAAGTCTGATTAGTTCATGAGCTGCTTCTGTTCTACCATGAGCAGCAGCAGAGTGGAGGGGAGTACAGCCGTCTGCATCCACTGCATTCACATCACACCCTCTGTCTTCCAACACCTTAAATACTTCAACTTGGCCACGTGCAGCTGCAAAATGCAGAACAGTCTCCCCATCAAAGTCCACTACATCAATAGGACACCCATCTGCCAACATGGCTACAACAGTCTTCACATGTCCATTAAAGGCTGCTTGATGAAGTGGAGTCCCAAAATTACCAGCCACCACTGACTTGTTCGCACCTTTCCTAATCAGTTCTCGAACTGCCTTTGTCTCTCCCATTCCAGCAGCCCAGTGCAGTGGAGTGAACCCTCTACCATCAACTGAGTCTACATCACATCCTCTCCTGATGAGAAGCCTCATTGTGGTCACATGACCACGCTTGGCTGCCCAATGCAATAAAGACTCCCCCTCATCATCCTTAGTGTCAATCGGGACACCTCTGCCTAACAGGTCTGCAACAGTTTCTGCGTCACCAGTTCTGACAGCGCTAATTAATGCAAGTTTGCTGACAGCCAATCGCCGAGCAGCTGCAGCAGGTGATTGGTCCATCTGTACAGTTTGTAAGTCTCTTTACAGAACAAGAGAAGAAAGGGAACAGGATTCTCAAGTGAGGTATATAGGATTGAAATGTTCCATGAATACAACGGGTGATATTCAGAACACATGACCATGGATTTGTGCGTTATTGTCAACTACCATATCCGCTCTAAAACTTTGTCACCCCTAGTGCAGCGAAAATTTCGTCTTTTGAGGCAATTAGAGCTGGATTGGAGAAGACCATTGAAGGTGCCAAATATTTAGAGTTTTCAGACGAAACATTAGAGCAAAGACAAAACATAAGAGAGCTTTTCAGTATGGGCGTTCCTTGCTGAAACGGCCGCTTTCACGTTGACCGTGCGAACGTGGTCTTACTCTTAGCTACGGACTTGCCCAGTGCGCTTCCTGCTTCCTGCTTCAACGGCATGTATTCATTTATCGAATCGCGTAATTAGAACTTATGGTCTGGGGGGCATGCGCGATAATTGGAATCCTTAGGTTACTCTTGGTAACGATACGAAGCCGGTGTAGCGAAATCGACGAAGACATGGACAGCGAAGGTGGACAAGGAACTGTCCGTGATGCAGAGTTGCCCCTGGACGAAAAGGACATACCGGGCGCCGCCTTAAATGACCACGATCCGGCCACTTTAATGATTCTGCAGTTACAACGTTGGTTGAAGTGTCGCGGAGCCCTTACGAAAGGAAAGAAGGCCGATCTTGTTGCATGGTGAGCCCGGCGAAGTAATATATAAAGCTCGTGGCCAGCATGAAGCCTGCTTCGTAGCATTCTTCACCAGCCACGGTACTTTTCCTGCTTTAGAGTACATGCCTACATAAGGAATGGCTGGGCAACTAACATCTCTGACCCCGATGGTAAGGGCAAGCAACCGAAGTGTAAAGGCGCGGAGCCTTTGCCTTCAGTTGCTGTGCAGATGCCTGATGTGGCAAAGGACGAATGGTGCCTGCTAAAGGAAGCCTTTGCTGTAAAGGCCCCCAATAACACATTCACCTTTATGAATGCCAACATAATCAGCTACTTTGTGGTGAGAACTGCTGTTGATGGCATGCCAGCTAATGACATGAAAGCCATAAATAGCAGGGCCCTTAATTTATTTCGGAGTGGACATATCCAGCATATCAAGACCTTAAGTGCAGAGTACCTTTTCATTCAAGCCGACTGCATGCCTGAAATGCGGAAAGATGGCATGTACAAACTTCTTCTCTGCCTTTATTTGAATACCTCGGACATAGTTAGTGCTGAGTGTGGGTGCCCTGCGGGAAAATGACCATGTGCTAGCTGCAAGCACATTGGTGCCTTGTGCTATGCTCTGGAGGAGTTTAGTCGTTTAGGGAAACTTCCAGAGTTTCTAACATGCACCGAAAAACTGCAAGAGTGGAACAGGCCCCGACCCAAGAAACTAGCAATAATTCCAGTAGCTGACCTGGCAGCAAGAATGAGTAATATACTGCTGAGAGAAGGTAAAGGGAGCTCTCTCATTATGTTCGATCCCAGACAACCTCACCAGCGTACATTGGACACCACAGCAGTGGAAACCCTGCGCTGTGATCTGCTGTCACTTAACCAGCCATGTGCTTTCCTGGGCATTTTGGTTCCATCACTAGACAAGATCACACACGATCACACATATTCGCTGCTATCAGGAAACGAAGATGTAGAAATAACAAGCGAGCTCGCTGAGCCGAGTGAATCAGATGTGCTACACTGCGCATGCACCACAAGTGACAACTTAAAAGCAGTCTGTGCTGAAATAAAGTCAACCCTTAATGTGTCGTCAGCGGAAAGGGAAAGGATTGAGAGGGATACGAGGAAGCAATGTTCGCAGCATGAATGGCACATAGTACGATCAAAACGAGTAACTGGTTCAAAATGTGGAAGACTTTTGGGTCAAAAGAGAAGAAGTACTTCACTTCTGATGCAGTGCTTGAACCCCAAGCCATTGAATCCACCCCGTCCACCCATTGCTTGGGGACGTCACTACGAATCAGTTGCCCTGCAAAAATACATAGCTCATATGAATGCTACAGGGCATAAATTAATGGTTGAGGAATGTGGCTTTATCATCCACCCCACAAAAGGGTGGCTGGGTGCCTCGCCTGATGGACATGTCACAGATGAATCCGCTGAGCTATGGGATGGTTGAGATCAAATGTCCCTACTCTAAGCGTGAAATGACACCGGAAGAAGCGTGTGGTGATTCTCTCTTTTGCTGTGAGCTGGTTGACGCGGACATTTGTATTTTTACCTGCAAAGGAATAGCTGTACAGCGCATAAAACCTGACCACAATTGGCAAAAGAAGCACATTCCAGCACTAGAGTCTTACTTTGATGACTACATTTTACCCGAACTTGCATCTCCTCAACATAAGCCAAGTTACTACACTGACACGATGCAATAATCTGACGAAAATATATACAGACATTACATGCATAAGGGAGGATAGAAGTTGGTGAGCACAGCACATACAAATATAACCTGATTTGCAGTGTCTCTAAATGATGCAGGGAGAGAGCTGTCAAAGATATGAAAATTTTTAAGTTGTTCCATAGCTCTTTCTACATGAATTCGCAAAGATGCAATGCGTCTTGTTTCTACAAGTTCAGAAGCACTAAATTGGGTTTTTCCCTTCAAAAAAGGTGGTATATTTAACTTTACTCCCAGTAAGGTTAAATCCTCCTCGATGTCAAAACCCCTATCTGCCATCACAGAATCCCCACATTCCAATGCACCCAAAAGACCAGACTGCCGAGTTAATTCTTTATCGGAAATGCTGCCAGGATACAAATCTGACACTAATATAACTGCACCAGAGGGTGAGATGCCAATAAGTCCTTTATAGGTATTATGACTTTTATAATTGGCAAATGTTAACTGCTGCAGCTTGGGTATTGCAGGTTGTTGCACAAATATTTCTGTAGCATCTATAATAACTCTTGTTGATGGGTATTTCTCTTTAAACACTTTGGGCATATGTGATAGGATTAGAGCCTTTGGTGGCCACAGGGGTATTTGCTTAAACTGTAGAAATAGAAAATTGATCCATGTATTGAAAATACGTGAAACGGTGGACTGGGATACACCAAATTGATAGGCCAAATCCTGTTCAAATAGACCTAAACGCAGGTGGATAAGAACAAGGAAGACCTCTTCCAGAGGAGAAAGCATCCTTGGTCTGCCCTTTGTCGATCTGATCTGATGTTCAGGTGCTCCACTGGCACTGGTGCTAGACCAGTAATTCAGGGTCTTGACAGATGGCCCCAAAACGTTGAAGCACACCATCAGTGCTGCCATCGACGAAAAGCCAGTGTAAAACCTTACTTTGATGTCATCGGCGCTGATGTTTCTGAGCCTAAATGGCTGCTTCGCCTTCAAATCCTCGCATTCGTGCTCTAACTGCACCACCTTTTCCTTCAACTTGTCCCTCAAGCGACTCTAGATCTGCTCCAGTCAGGTCGTTTGTAGCTGCATCGCCGTAGCTAACGTTGGAGACGGATAATTCCTTATCGGCGCTGGGTTCTGGTAGGGTGCTTCGAAGTATCTGCCTACGTGGCTGCGATGTAACAACTTGCGTCGGCAGTACTGGCAGTTTCAAAGAGGGAACTTCATCCAAACGCAGCATTCTACCCCTAGAGTTTACGAAGTGGTCACTACAGATGCACGTAGACTCGTTCAGCGGTAGATTCCTCCTGCCAATCTTGTGAACATACTGTTTCAGCAACAGCTTGTTCCTTAGGGGTAAACGATGGTAGCTTACTTGGGAATCACGGTCAGAACGGTTGCTGCAACCTGGAACAGCACAGAAATGAACCATCCGTCACGCTCGCTCTCCGTACACAAACCTCCAATTATCGCGCATGCCCCCCAGACCGTAAGTTCTAATTACACGATTCGATAAATGAATACGCGCCACTGGTGAGCTAGCACCTAGACCTGGGTCAGCATCGTCAGTTGAGCAGGTTGTAGGCTGGCTACGCAATACAATTCTCCCGAAGGGCAGAGTACTACGAGGAGTAGGCGTGAAATACTCCATGAGCGTCTTCCTCTTCGGCTTTGGCAATATTCCTCATTGTCACTCAAGACAATAGTCGAAGGGTCGTCTTCCCAGTCTGAGCCTGGCGTCTCAGCACCAAACTCTTCAGAACTTCCAACGGAATGAGAAGGATCTGGAGACGATTCACGATCACTGAACTTAATTGTCGCACCAAAAGGAAAACGAACAACGTACACAGCATCGAGAAGGCTTATAGACGAAAGAAACAATGTCAGAAGGACAAAGACAACAGCGAGCATTGTTGGCTTTGCTCCTAGGTTTTGTTCCTGGGCTGTCGCAGCCATATTGCAGGCATTTCCGACAAATATTTAGAACACTTCCTGTTCATGACAAAAATTAAAAGCCAATGGTGGAAATTAGAGAGACAGGAAATTCGTCATGATTAGAGTACACTTGAGCATATTTTTTCCCCCTGACGAAAATTAGAATGACGAATTTTAGAGTGGATACGGTATTTAGGATTACTGCAATTTCAAACATCAAACAAGAATTGTGAGCGAGCCCCACTCAATGTGAAATTTGCTGACACATGCTTGTCTGTACATTCCCCGATATTGCAATGTGTAAATGGCCATCGTCTGCAACACCAGACAGTACATAGGAGGTTCAGAGATGTGGTCACAGCCGGTGAAAGTGTTTGTGATCTACGTAATACTATAGCTTGTCTCAGTGGCTGGAGTGCTGCTGCTTAGAGGAGCATCTCACCAAAGGTATGTACAAGTCAATAGCATAGCGTGCTGTCTGTTCACTTGGACATATATTGGTTCTTGTTATGGAAACACTTATACTATTCTCATCTCTAGTCATAAGAATACAGTTGAGGCATTCTTTCTAATTCCAGTCCCGCTCTATTTAAATGAGAGTTGTCACCACCTGCTGATCATGCAAAATGACAGAACTAATAGCAGTGGTTAGTACTGACTATCACACCCAGTCTTGACAACAAAATTGGAAAGTTCTAACTGTGCAATATCGCCTGTTTAGTGAAAACCTGCTGCCAAGTAGCTAAAGCAGGTGTTTGGTCCACTTGTCCCATTTATAGGGAGATTCTCATGTATGGTGTGATAGACTTGTTACATGAACACACACACACACACATGAACATGTGTTCATTAACGTATGCACAAAACAACGTATGGGCTGCCAAGAAACAGAAATGAAAAACTATATAGTGGAATGGCACAAATTAATAGAAAGGAGGATAGTTGAGTACATACATATGAAGCATGTCCTGGGAGACACAAGCAGCACTGTAATAGGCACAGGATTTGTAGTTAACTAAGTTCCTGTCACATTGGGGGAACAGCCCCTTCCAATCCTGCCTCTCTTTCACACTCTCACTGTGACCCTAAGTAAACCCACTTTTTACCCATTGTGTGTGAGGCTCTTCTTCCCTCTGACTCCACAACTACAACAATTTTGAACATGGTCTTCACTTGTCTTATGATAGCCAGCCAACATAGTATGAGACATGATAAAACTTGTTCAAATGCTCTACTTATCGGATTGCCACCGGCACTCAGATGCTAGTCCTTGACCTAGGTATGTAAATCTTCATGCAATATTTAAGAGTATATGTGTTCTGCGCCGTTCACTAGGAGAACGTAAACATTCAGCGTAAAGGAGAAGGAGAATAAAAAACTGAGACAAATGGGGTAAGAGAAACCTATGACACATTTTCTCGCGTGTACGCACTCCAGGTTGGCTTTGGGTGCACTGTCATCTTCAATACTTTGAATAAAGCCTATCCACGGTCTTCAATTCATCTTCGTCGTTTGGCTAACTTCACCAAAGCACACTAATACATCAAGATTGGAGTAGCCATTTTTATTGGGCACATTCCAAATAGACGTCACGAGTGTGACTTGTGATAAGAACTAGCTGCCATGTGGCAGTGAGCCAACTATATGCAATTGAGTGAAATATCATTTGCTCAGGGTGCTTAGCATTCACTTTTCCTGTGTATACATGTTTATAGACATTTGCTATTTGGTCTGTGTGGCCATCATGCTCAAATAGACAAAACACAGTGTTGCCCAAGGTCTACAGTCGTGATAAGTTCTATAGCTTATCATGAAAGGACCTAGCTTCACAGAGATATAGGTGAGCGGAGTTGACAAAAGGGCCCACTGTCGCTATTTGTCGATTCAGATAGTGGTACTGGGTGAAAACACAGTAGATGAGCTCTTCGTTGCACTTCATTTGCTTCAATAGCTGCTCCCGTTTCCGAGATACTCTCGCTCAAAGTACGAAAATACGCCCAGTGCAATTATGAGAAAACGGCCCATAACCCTTCTGGTGTTATATCTGTAAACATGGCGACGGCGTAACAATTCTTCCTGGTTTGAAGTGCAGGAAAGGACTACGGGTTTCAAACTTGGCCAGGGTGTTGGAACAATACTACTGGTACGAAAGATGCAAAAAACGAATTTACTCAAAACATCACACAGTTGCATGTTTTCGTCTGTAGTGACACTTTATGCATAGCGACAAGTGGCCCCTTTTGTCTCATCTGCTCACATATAGTGAAGGAGGTTTGCAGTCACGCATGAATGTGATTGAGGTTGGCATATATGCTTGTAGTTCACTAACTGCTGAATGCTGCAGGTCGCAATTGACTACAGTTGGACAGGTCTTCCAGGTCTTCAGTACAATCCAAACTTAAGCATGAGGCACCTCCCTAAAGCTGATACAGGGAGGAAGTATGAAAATGAGCAGCTTATAAGCAAGTAATCAGTTATAACAGCATCTACTTGTTTGACTGTACTTCAAAATGATGTTTATGGACATGACCACAATGACAGAGCTGGGAATTGAGTATGACGACTACAAAACATAACCCTCCTTAACACCAATTTAACACGGCCCTAAACAAAGTTGTTGTAGAGGTGACCAAAGCCAAATTGTTGTAGAGGTGACAGTAGTTATAAGTTGTTGGGGTTGTCACAGGATACTTTCGATTACGTCATTGTACCATATTATGGACATATCTGCAAAGTAAGTTGATCCAATTTCTCTTCCACCGTCACACAAAACTAAAAAGGAGCATGAGATTTCACCTCTCGCTATCAATACAATATGAAGTTTATAGAACGTTCTGTGGACACTGCATGGCTGAGATACGTACAGTCTACAGCGGCTGATAATTGGCAGGTTACATACGAATTGCAGCAGTCTGACTCAGCTAACTACAATGCTTTGAATTCGATCCCTCTGGGAGCAAATCTGGTAAGTAGATATAGTATATGTAACACTAGTCACTTCCACATGAGATGTGTTCAGTTGTATAAGGTCCACTGTCTGTGAAGTGGTGTGAATGAACTTCGCAGTGCTATAGGGCGCAGTAATGGGGTTCCCATCCCAGCCCAGGTCCACTAACTCGTCACTCGTCCCACCTCCATCACCCATCACCAAGACACACTTACCCAGCTTACCTTCAACTGATCCACTGTCTATGGCTAGCTGAGCGCGAGGGCGCAAGGTCGGTCACCACTTTCAGCAGAGACTGTGCTGCGATCAGATTCAACTGTACGTACAATTGTACGGCTCCTCGTGCCGTCCTCACGTGCACAAATACAAGACGATGTAGTTAGCTAGAAATGTAGACGCGAATTGGGAGGCAAAATCAAAAGGAGCGTGCGTATGCTGTTCCAGAACAGCGAGGAAAGTTCAACCACATGCAGAAGGGCAACATCTTCCACTGTCAGTCTGTTTCTTCCTACAAGCACCCCGTCCAAATACCTCTGACGCCATTCTCCAAATTAGGAGTTCACGCTCACGTGTATATGCTTGCTCCTTTAGGTCTGTTCCTATACATGCATAATGCATACCCTCGTACGCATTGCATTCAGTGGAGTGAGTGATTCATGATGTACACTCTGGGGGTCCACTTGAGTCAAGTTCATCACTGGCTTGTATGTGATGCGTGACTGAGGCAGCCGACCATACTGTTTCTGCATCGCATGAAGTTAACGGAAGTCTTCCTTGATCTGATGCATACTCCCACTGCAATGGAATAACTGAAGTGATTCAAACTATTCACTCCTCGGTCCACTGTGTCACACCTAGGGGCACAACCTAGGCCTGACACACCCCAGAGATGTGCCTGACACCCCACACAACCCAGATACGTGCATTCTTACACCCACACCCTAGACACACACCCTGACACACCCACCTGGTGCTTCCATGTTGCTCTGACCATGCACTGGGTTCCCATTAGTCACTGCATTAGACACCACCACACTACATTCGTGGTGGAGCTGTGTTTGAAGGGGAGGGGCAACCACTGCTGGGCTAGTGTCTCTGCCACTACACTGGCTAATGTTGAGCTGTTGCAGTTGGTGTTGGAGGTCAAGACCCTGGAATGGCCTTATAATTAGCTGGGACTGGAGGTCAGGGGCAGGACTAGCAGCATGGGGAGGGGACTGGGCATGGGAGGGATGGTATGGAGGTGGTGTGAGTACAAGGGAGTCAATGAAAGGGAGCACACTGCTCCAGTGCACCACTGTCACACACCACACACACCTTCAGGGACCAAAGGGGGAGGAGTCCACAGGAGAGACCCAAAACAGGAACTGTGAACAAGGTGAGCCATTGGGGGCGGGTCTAGGATGAGGTAGACAATACATCTTCATTCAAATCAGACCTGGTCACTCCTGATGTGTTCACTGGTGGATCACATGACTGGACCGAAGGGGACTCACCAGACTAGGGAACAACCAGACCTAGCTGTGTTGTCAATCGATGAGTCAGTTAGGCAAATGCAAGTGAGGAGGAGGGGTATCCTCATCCAATGAACTTGGGTCAGCTGAAGGAGTCACCATTGGGGTGGGGTCATCAAACAGATGAGTTGAAAGAAATGGTGGCTAGGGGCACATCTAATGTTTGCTTCATCTGCCTCAGTCTACTCAGTCATCTACAGTGAGGAAGTGGAGGGATCATCACGAAGCAGTTCATCTCATGTGTGCACATATACACAAACACGCAATCACACACATGCAAAACACACACCTTCAGTGAAGACCACTGGAGGACTCGACAGAGTGGGGGCAGAAGTCCACAGGTAGACACATGGGAACATAATGGTGCAGTCATGTGACTGTCAGGTTGGCACAGGAGTGTGATATGTCTAATGTTGGAAAGCTCTATAATGAAGGGGCCTCAGAGGGAGGGTCCAAGGGTGGGTCATCATGATGAGTGAGAGGGAGACCTGATGTAAAGGACAGCAATAAGATTACCCATTCTATTCTACCTCCACCTGTTGACAGAAGCTACACAACTCACTTGGCACAACACAACTCACTGTGCTGATTGTAGTGCTCCAGCAATGCATGAAGCTGCTTCCCGTCCGATGCACTTCTGAACTGCTCCCAACACAGTAGACCAGCTACACTCCTTCCCTCCTGTGGCCCGCTCCCCTCTGAGCCAGCGCTTGAGCATGTCAGTGCAGCAGGCCTCCACCTCACCCCTCTCAGTGGCCTTGATGTCCTCCAGAAGGTAGTCCTCCACTCCAAGGGCAGGTATAGCACATGGCAGCAAACAGATCTCTAGGACACAAACGTACAAATATGTAACAACTGCACACATAGCGCCACACATAGGGTACACAATTATTAGCTAACCTCTCAAGATCATGTGCATGCACACACACAGTTCATTACCATATTAAGCATGTGTGTCTTCAAACTGTCAATCCACAGAAATTAATATAACTTCCACATCCCCCAGTCCATGTACTGCTTCGCTTAGCTGCTGCTCACACGCATTCACAATGCATGCATTACTCAGAAACGGCTCTCACTTGGGGACACACGGTGGTGGGAGAGTCCAATGTTAGTCAGCACAGCATCCAGCTGATTATGAGCCAGATAATCCTCAGGGAAGGGGAGGGAGGGGCTGGGGGGGAGAGGAGGAGGGGACAGTGGGTAACCTGCTAAAGGAGTAGTGTAGAGTCAAGATGATAAAGATGGGGCTATGACTCTAACTAGATACCTGTCTAGTGCTGTTGTGGCACCTTCACATTCATGAACACACACACACACACACACACACACACACACACACACACACACACACACACACACACACACACACACACACACACACACACACACACACACATTCACATTCACATTCAGATTCACATTCACATTCACATTCACATTCACGAACATGCACACACACACACACACACACACACACACACACACACACACACACACACACACACACACACACACGCACACACACACACACACACACACACACACACACACACACACACACATTCACATTCACATTCAGATTCACATTCACATTCACATTCACATTCACATTCACATTCATGAACATGCACATACACACACACACATTCACCTCATGACCTGTTAATAGATGCACTACAGTCTTGTGATTAGACACTCACCCACACACGAAGCTCTTCACTGACACACTCTCAACAACCCTCAACACACACCTTCATGTACAACCTAGGCTGGACACACCAGAGACACCCTCATACACACTACGGACACGCACCTTGACACACCCACCTAGTGCCTCCATGTTACTCTGACCAAGAGCTGGGTTCCCATTAGTCACTGCATTAGACACCACCACACTACATCCGTGGTGGAGGTGTGTTTGAAGGGGAGGGGCAACCACTGCTGGGCTAGTGCCTCCACCTCTACACTGGCTAATGTTGAACTGCTGCAGTTGGTGTTGGAGGTCAAGACCCTGGAATGGCCTTAGCTGGAAATGGAGGTCAGGGGCTGGACCAGCAGTGTGGGGAGGGGACTGGGCACACCACACACCTTCTGGAACCAAAGGGGGAGGAGTCCACAGGAGAGACCCAAAACAGGAACTGTGAACAAGGTGAGCCATTGGGGGCGGGTCTAGGATGAGGTAGACAATACACCTTCATTCAAATCAGACCTGGTCACTCCTGATGTGTTCACTGGTGGATCATATGACTGGACCGAAGGGGACTCACCAGACTAGGGAACAACCAGACCTAGCTGTGTTGTCCATCGATGAGTCAGTTAGGCAAATGCAAGTGAGGAGGAGGGGTATCCTCATCCAATGAACTTGGGTCAGCGGAAGGAGTCACCATGGGGGTGGGGTCATCAAACAGATGAGTTGAAAGAAATGGTGGCTAGGGGCACATCTAATGTTTGCTTCATCTGCCTCAGTCTACTCAGTCATCTACAGTGAGGAAGTGGAGGGATCACCACGGAGCAGTTCATCTCATGTGTGTACATGTACACAAACACGCAATCACACACATGCAAAACACACACCTTCAGTGAAGACCACTGGAGGACTCGACAGAGTGGGGGCAGAAGTCCACAGGTAGACACATGGGAACATAAGGGTGCAGTCATGTGACTGTCAGGTTGGCACAGGAGTGTGATATGTCTAACGTTGGAAAGCTCTATAATGAAGGGGTCCTCAGAGGGAGGGTCCAAGGGTGGGTCACCATGATGAGTGGGAGGGAGACCTGATGTAAAGGACAGCAATAAGATTATCCATTCTATTCCTCCTCCACCTGTTGACAGAAACTACACAACTCACTTGGCACAGCACAACTCACTGTGCTGATTGTAGTGCTCCAGCAATGCTTGAAGCTATCCCGTCCGAGGTACTTCTGAACTGTTCCCAACACAGTAGACCAGCTACGCTCCTTCCCTCCTGTGGCCCGCTCCCCTCTGAGCCAGCGCTTGAGCATGTCAGTGCAACAGGCCTCCACCTCACCCCTCTCAGTGGCCTTGATGTCCTCCAGAAGGTAGTCCTCCTTGGAAGTAGGTATAGCACATGGCAGCAAACAGATCTCTAGGACACAAACGTACAAATATGTAACAACAGCACACATAGCGCCACACATAGGGTACACAATTATTAGCTAAACTCTCAAGATCATGTGCATGCACACACACAGTTCATTACCATATTAAGCACGTGTGTCTTCAAACTTTCAATCCACAGAAATTAATATAACTTCCGCATCCCCCAGTCCATGTACTGCTTCGCTTAGCTGCTGCTCACATGCACTCACAATGCATGCATTACTCAGAAACAGCTCTCGCTTGGGAACACACGGTGGTGGGAGAGTCCAATGTTAGTCAGCACAGCATCCAGCTGATTATGAGCCAGATAGTCCTCAGGGAAGGGAGGGGCTGGGGAGGAGAGGAGGAGGGGACAGTGGGTAACCTGCTAAAGGAGTGTTGTAGAGTCAAGATGATAAAGATGGGGCTGTGACTCTAACTAGTTACCTGTCTAGTGCTGTTGTGGCACCTTCACATTCATGAACACACACACACACACACACACACACACACACACACACACACACACACACACACACACACACACACACACACACACACACACACACACACACACACACACACACACACACACACACACACACACACACACACACACACACCTCATGACTTGTACAGTCTTGTGACTAGACACTGAGTGATGTTCACTGACACACTCTTAACAACCAACACACACGTTGATGCCCAACCTAGGGCAGACACACCCCAGAGATGTCCTCACACACA
This sequence comes from Ianthella basta, assembly GCA_964019415.1. Classification (NCBI taxonomy): domain Eukaryota; kingdom Metazoa; phylum Porifera; class Demospongiae; order Verongiida; family Ianthellidae; genus Ianthella; species Ianthella basta. Next base: position 11,852,775 of record OZ025868.1, on the reverse strand, counting down.
CCCTAGACACACGCCCCCTGACACACCCACCTGGTGCCTCCATGTTGCTCTGACCATGCCCTGGGTTCCCATTAGTCACTGCATTAGACACCACCACACTACATCCGTGGTGGAGCTGTGTTTGAAACTCAGTTGAAGGAGTCGCCATGGGGTGAGGGTTGTCTAACAAGATGAGTTAACAGAAATGGGTAGGAACGCTTGTACACTAGTACACTAGTACACTAGTACACTAGTACACTAGCACACTAGTACACTAGTACACTAGTACACTAGTACACTAGCACACTAGTACACTAGCACACTAGTACACTAGTACACTAGCACACTAGTACACTAGTACACTAGTACACTAGTACACTAGTACACTAGTACACTAGTACACTAGTACACTTGTACACTAGTACACTAGCACACTAGTACACTAGCACACTAGTACACTAGTACACTAGCACACTAGTACACTAGTACACTAGTACACTAGTACACTAGTACACTAGTACACTAGTACACTAGTACATTAGCACACTAGTACACTAGCACACTAGTACACTAGTACACTAGTACACTAGTACACTAGTACACTAGTACACTAGTACAATATGTGCATACGTTCATACAATACAGTCTATTTCAGGTTGCTTGCCCCACGAATCTAACATGGGGTATTAAATTGATCAATGAAACGTGCCTTACCTGATGATGCAATTGGGTTCAATAAATTTGATTGGTCAGTTTGATTGTCTATTTTATGTTTGTGGAACAAGCAACACCCTCGTACTAAGCACACCTACTTGGTTGGGACAAAAGTCCAGGTTCCATTCCTTCAGATCCCTCACTGAAAACAGCCGAAGAAAGCGAGGATGAGTTAGCTAAAGTTAAAGTTGTGAGGGACGCCCTACAGCTTGGCAGCAATCCATTTGGCTCTCTTCACCATGAAGTTGCATGCTTCATGAGATCCCTCTGCAGTGAAGGTGTGGCTGGGTTTGAAGAAATCCAAAAATTGCTCAACAGTTTCTGAGTGGCCTGTAAAGAGGAATACTTTTCTTCCTTCTTTTTCACAGGTGCCCATTTAAATTAGCCATGCGGCTACAGGAAGATAATTTCATTGCACTCACAGCATGCAGTGCATGTACACATGTGTGCATATGATGTGTCTGTCTGTGCATACGTATATGTATATACACTGTACATGTGAGCAGATGTTATCTCATCTTAGACCCATCCACCCTTCCAGACCTGTTCCATTCACCTCAAATTAACTATCATCCTAGCGTGCTTCAATCCCTTTAGCACCCACTCATCAGACATGCATGCACATTCACTGCACATGTATGCCATGCTTGTTCAGGCTCACCTCATCACACAGCCATAAATTCACCAACACTTTTGTGCACTGCCACCCAAGACTGCGTCACACTCACAACAGAATCAGGTGTGAGTTGGCACAATGACATAATCACTACAACACATGAGGACAATGTTTCCGTGCAATTTCAACGGTCAAGCGGTGCATGTCCAGTCCGGGCTGCCTCAGCTTGCCGTAGAACACCTCCCACGTCGGCTCTGGAGTGACATCAAGCCAATGAAAGGGAACACACTGCTCCGGTGCACCACTGTCACACACCACACACATCTTCAGGGACCAAAGGGGAGGAGTCGACAGGAGATACTCAACATAGGAAATAGGTACGCCATTGGGGCAGGTCCTTAATGAGGAGAAGGGTCCTCTTCATTCACCAAACTTGACTGATGTGTCTTGAGAAGAGTGAAGGGGCGGGGTCATCAGAGGGCACACACTCACACTCACACTCACATGCACAAACACACACAGACTCTCTCACTCTCTCTCTCTATCTCTCTCTCTTTCACACACACACATACACACACACCTTCATGATACAAATACTGGCAGTATATACACAACAGAAATGGAAGAGGGAGTAGAGAATATGGTGAGCCACTGGAGGCAAGTCCAGGAGTCCAGAGGGGCCGGCATCCTCATCCACTGATTTAGACTGATGTGAAGTGGCGGGACTATCAGAGGGAGTGGCCACAAAGCAGGAGATCAAACAGATGAGTTACTTAAACAAGTAGCATTAGGGACATGTCCACTGGTTGCTTCATCCACTTCAGACAACTCAGTCATCTACAAAAGGAGTGAATTTGGAGGGATCATCGAGCAGTTCATCACAAATGCACACACACACACACACACACACACACACACACACACACACACACACACACACACACACACAATAAATAACACACACACCAGCAATCAGCGAAAACCATTGGCTGACTCGACAGAGTGGGGGCAGAAGTCCACAGGTAGACACATGGGAACATAAGGGTGCAGTCATGTGACTGTCAGGTTGGCACAGGAGTATGATATGTCTAACGTTGGAAAGCTTTAAAAGTGAGGGTTCAAGGGTATGGGGTGGTGGGAGTAGTCAAGGGTATGGGAAAGTCAGAGGCTGTGGTCAAGCGGGTGGGGTAGTTGGAGGGAGTGGTCAAGGTGGATGGGGTTGCCAGAGGGTGTGGTCAAGGGGTGGGTCATCATGAAGAGTGGGAGGGAGACCTGATGTAAAGGACAACAAGATTATTCACTCATTCCACCTCCACCTGTTGAGAGGAACTACACAACTCACTGTGCTGAATGCAGTGCTCCAGCAATGCTTGAAGCTGCCTCCTGTCCGAGGCACCTCTGAACTGCTCCCAACACAGTAGACCAGCTACGCTCCTTCCCTCCTGTGGCCCACTCCCCTCTGAGCCATCGCTTGAGCATGTCAGTGCAGCAGGCCTCCACCTCACCCCTCTCGGTGGCCTTGATGTCCTCTAGAAGGTAGTCCTCCACTCCAAGGGCAAGACCAAAGTGGTACCAGCGGGCAGCCATACGGAGGACTGCATGGTCAAGGAGCTCCAGCATGGTGGCTTGGAGCACAGGAGGTAGTCTGTGGAGGGGAGAGGAACACACTCACAACTGGTGATCCAAATTCCACACAACACTCCTTAGAGAGTAGTATTCCATCCCAGCCTCACTGAAGGAGAAGACACAGCGCACCTTCACAGATGGGTGGACCCCTCTCTGTAGCAACTGCTCCTCCACTCACAACTGGATCAGAAGAGGGGACACTCACGGCCTCTACAATTTTTTCACTATCAGTCAAGTCCCATCTAGCTACTGTCTTAGCTGGTGGATGGTCTTGAGTGTCACCTTCTGGGGGACCGCTTCCTCTGCCAAGGCACACCTGGAGGATGAGCAACAATTGGAGGTGATGACACATTACTTAGGCAAATGGAACACCAACTGAACACAGTCTTTGTACCTTCTTCATCTGATGTCCTCCTCCGTTTTGCCAATGGCCAACTCAGCTCTGCTGTCCTCTCAATGTGAACAAGAGACCTTGAGGAGCTGGCCAGCTGGAGAGAGACCTAAGAGCATAAGGGAAGTAAAGAGATACAGAGGAGTAGAGGGGATTAGAAGGGAGGAGGAGGAGGAAGGAAGAAAAGAGGAGACAGAACAACACAAATATGACAGAAGAGCAACATGTGCCTCCTCCACTCACAGCTGCCATCTGAGAGGAGGAGGAGGAGGCAGCACAAACACTAATACACACATGACAGGAGAGCAACACTTGTCTCCTCCAGACAGCACACCACACTGCACCTTCACTCAACACACAACACTGCAGACTTACCTGGTGAGCTCCTCCCAGTTCTGACACAATCTTGCCTCTGAGCTCAGCCATAGTGCATTCCATTTCAGAGAGGCCCAAGACATCCAACAGGGTCTTCCAGGTCACACTGCTACCATGCTCCAACCAGTAGCTCAGAGTCTCCAGATATCGATCATCGTCATTCGGGAATTGTTGCCCAAGACCATTGAGTGTGCTTTTCTTCATGCCAAGAGCCAGTCCAACTCTCTTCCAGCGTCTCACCTGGATGTGAGGTAGGACATGTGTGACTACATCCCCAAGGTCAGGACGCTGGCCCAAGACCTGCTCCTTCACCAACTGACTGTCATCAGCTGCATACCCTACACTGTACACAGGCTGTCCACCGAGGATGCTTGAAAACACTCTTTTGATGAACTCCTGACCATGCTCACCATCATCAGCAATAGCCTTGATGGAAGCATAAGTCTTTTTCAGTTGAGGCAGTGCTTTAGAGTGCTTAACTTCAATATCCTGTGGTATGTCCGCCCACATTCCTGGACGTCCACTCGACACACAACACTGCACACTTACCTGGTGAGCCTCTGCAGGCTCAGCTCTGACTTTCTGCACCAACTCAGCAGGAGTCATGCTCACGTTTCTGGGTCCCTGACGGTAGTACGCAGTTTCCTTTTGAGAATACTGAACAACTGTTTTGTGTGGTTTCACAACAATGTCAAAGCGCCACCGGCCGGTAAGCTCATGCTTGTCATTCTTGAGCTTAACTGGTACGACTTGTGCAAAGGATGAATCAACTGGAGGCCAGAAGTTCTTCAGCACCTCGCCAACCTTCATTCTCAGCTGTCAATGACATGGTTCTGCTCAAGGTCCAGCCCCACCGCCACTATGCTATCGTCATGGATACCAAAATGAATGCTACCTCCAGTGGGATAGTTCAGCATAGCATTGATCCCTCTTCTACAAGTATCAATAGTGGCCCTCTTGACAATGCCACTCACGCTGATCAAAGGCTGATTAACACCATCAACACAGTCCATGAGTGGCTTGTACTCATGTTCTTCTGTCTCTGCCCTAACATCCCCACCAACTGTAGCTGCATTGGGACGCCACAAACCATCCTGCTCCTTCGCTGGCCAATCAACCTGCTTCTCATCAGTTTGAACCCCACTCTCTACTGTCTGTGATTTGAGGATGCTGGGAAACACAGACAGTTCTGATACAATCGTGTATGTCAGCCCATCAACAAAGTGTTTTGTCTGAAGGTGACCCAAGACATCCAACAGGGTCTTCCAGGTCACACTGCTACCATGCTCCAACCAGTAGCTCAGGGTCTTCAAGTAGCATGAATAGTCATTTGAATACTTCCCAAGACCATCAAGTGTGCTCTTCTTCATGCCAAGAGCCAGTCCAATTCTCTTCCAGTGTCTCACTTGGATGTGAGGTAGGACAAGTGTGACTACATCCCCTAGGTCAGGACGCTGGCCCAACTTCTGCTCCTTTATAATTACCAACTGACTGTCATGGGCTTGTACTGCATTGTCCATCCGCCTACCAAGGATGCTAAAACAATTCTCTCTATGAACTTATGGCCATCTTCACCTTCAGAAGCAATATTCCTCATTACTGGATAAGCCTCAAGCACTTTAACCAGCTCTACACGTTGCTTAATGACAAAATTCTGTGGTATGCTGGGACACAATAGATCACTTGTCTCCATGATCAATGCAGCTACTTTGAGCTGGATAGACAGATTGGCTTTATGACCAAACAAGCTGGTTTCTTCATTGCATCGAGTGGACAGTGAGGGTCTGGGCAGCTGGAGGGAGGCCTGAGAGGAGAAAAGGGAGAAGAAGACAACTAAGAGAGGAAGGAGGCAGCACAAACACAAGCACACAAGACAGGAGAGCAACACTTGCCTCCTCCAGACAGCACACCACACAGCACCTTCACTCAACACACAACACTGCACACTTACCTGGTGAGTTCCTCCCAGTTCTGATACAATCTTGTCTGTCCAGACCTGTTTAGTTGGCAGCTGATCATCAATAGAAAACATGCATGTTGGTTGAGGTCCAGTCCCTCTTCCACTGCGCATGTGTTGTTCTGGTCTGCATGCACACACATCTGCAGAGCCCACAAGGACCACTCCATCAACATATGTCCACAAGCATTGCATGGTTCACTGTTGGCTATGGCAAGTGATTGTTGATCGCACGTAGACAAGATTATGCTGGCTGGAAGTCAAAAATGGTTGAAAACATTAAGTGTAAATTTCGTTGAGTTCTTGAATATTCTCAGTGGCCTTGTAATACTTGCCGTGACATAGTTGAATCCTTCCAAATGTCACGTGACACTTTTAGTACCCGTGAGGTAACTGGCCTGCAGGCTCAGCTCTGACTCTCCACACCAACTCAGCAGTAGTCATGCGCACGTTTCTGGGTCCCTGGCGGTAGTATACGTGTATGCAGTATTACATGAGAATAAAGAATAACTGTTTTGTGTGATTTTATGACGATGTCAAAGTGCTACTGACTGGTTAGCTTGTGCTTGTCATTCCGGAGGTTGGCTGGTTCAAAGTGCAGAAAATGTGAATCAACTAGAGGCCAGAAGTTCTTCAGCATCTCGCCAACTGCCATTCTCAGCTGGTCAATGACATGGTTCTGCTCAAGGTCCAGCCCCACCTCCACTATGCCATCGTCATGGTTATCAAAATGTATGCTGCCACCAGTGGGGTGGTTCAGCATAGCGTTGATCCCTCTTCTACAAGTGTCGATGTTCATTATAGAGTTGATGTGCATGTGATTGCAGCATGGGTACCATACGATATATCTTGTAATGATGCAACATTCACTGTAGCTTAGTAAGACTTGCTGAAAGTAAGTTATGTCCCTTCCAAATCAATACTACATGCCATAACAATGTAATAACTACAGACACCAGCTAGTCCCTCTTCACTGCCTACTCTTATCCTTTTTTTTGAAATGCTTCTGAAAAGGTTCCTTTTGGCCCTTTTGGCTTTTCCCACCTGACTGTCTGCTGTCACTCCCTGTTCTCTCCTCTCCTGGTCTTGGTAAAGGTAAAGGTTGCCTATGTGACCTACCACTAGGCTTAGCTCGTGACTTCCGTGAATCACTCACAGGCTCAACCATGAATCTCCATGCAAACTGATCTTCTGTCATACGCACTGTTTGTGGTCCCATGCGGTGGTATGCCACACTGTCAACTTTAGCACCTTCTTTGCATGGTTTCACGACAATGTCAAAACGCCACCGACCAGTCAACTGGTTGTTGTTATTCCGCAGGTTGACTGGTTCAACTTGTGCTTTGGATGACTCAACTGGAGGCCAGAAGCTATTCAATATGTCACCAACCTTCTTCCTCAGCTCATCTATTGCATGGTTCTGCTTACAATCAAGGTTCAGCCCCTCCTCCACAATGCCATCATCTCCTATACCAAAATGAATGCAGCCTCCAGTGGGGTGGTTCAGCATTGCATTAACTGCCTTAGTGTAAGTAACCTTGTTCACCCGCTCATGAAGGCCTCGCAATGTATTCAAGGGTTGACTCTCACCATCAATATACTCCATCAGTGACTTGTACTCATGGTCATCTGTTTCTGCCCCAACATCCCCACCAACAATATCTGCATTGGGATGCCACAAACCATCTTGCTCCTCCACCAAGCAACTATTCACAGGCTGTCCACCAAGGAGTTTCATCACAGCCATCTTCACATCCTCATGACCACCTTGGCTAGGATCACATACCGCTATCAGTAATGGATATAGTACGAACAGCTTACTGTGATACCTCAGAAACACATTTTGAGGTATGTCTGCCCACATTCCTGGACGTCCACCTGCCCCTCAATCAATGCAGCTACATCATTGAGTTCAAACTGCCGAGCTAGGTCAAGAAGACTTAGACCATTTGGAAGGTTATCACTGACAGATTGTTTCAGCATAGGGTGGGACAAAAGCTTGGTGATGAATGAAGTGTGGTCCTTGGCACCATTTCGAATGGCACCTATGGCATATCCCATTTTGAAGCATTTCGATGACAGCACTGACATTTGTAAAGTATTCAAGGCACTGTTATCTGGTATACTGAGCTGGTTTAGGAGTGTAACACCTTCACCTTCACAGAAATAGTATTTGGCACTTTTCATTGCTCCAGGCATGGCACAGGCGTCAGAAGCAACCATTTCACTAAAATCCTCTTCCAGGAATATACTGTCCCCAGAAATGGCACACAAACACAGCACTTTGTGTGCATCAACCAGACCCTGAGTGATCAAGTATACTAAAGCACCCCTCAGCCCTTCTCCACTGCTACTAATGCCACTTGCCTCACAGAACTGGCTCAGTTTGCTGGCATGGCCACCAACTAAGCAGTGCTCAAGTGTAGACACAGAATGAGTGTCTCTGTCAGTGATAGCTCCACCTTTACTGAACAGAGCTTTGAACATTTCCACCTGCCCACACATTGCAGCCCACATTACAGGGGTCTGGCCAAACGAATCACAAATGCTAATGATATATTCTGACACTTGCCCTGGCAAAGGTGTGACATCATAATTGATCAAATCAAATGCACGGACTTCATCCCCCAATAAGAGTTCAACAGACTCAGAATGACCATGAAAGACTGCTTGATGCAAAGGTGTGCCCCACCCACCGGCAACCACTAACTTGGTTGCACCAAGTTTGATTAGTTCACAGGCTGCTTCTATTCTACCACAAGCAGCAGCAGCATGGAGGGGAGTCCAGCCATTTTCTGCCTCAGCATTCACATCACACCCTCTGCCTACTAGCTTTCTCACTACTTCAACATGGCCACTTTTAGCTGCCCAATGCAGAACAGACTCCCCATTACTGTCCACTACATCAATAGGACACCCTTTATCCAACATAGCTTCAACAGTCTCCACATGTCCATTCAGGGCTGCTTGATGAAGTGGAGTCCCAAAATCACGAGCAACCACTGACTTGATTGCACCAAGTCTGATTAGTTCATGAACTGCTTCAGTTCTACCACAACCAGCAGCATCATGGAGGGGAGTGCAGCCATTTGCTGAAACAGCATTCACATCACACCCTCTGCCTACTAGCTTTCTCACTACGTCAACATGACCACCTTCAGCTGCCCAATGCAGAACAGACTCCCCATTATTGTCCACTACATCAATAGGACACCCTTCTACCAACATGGCTTCAACAGTCTCCACATGTCCCTTAATGGCTGCTTGATGAAGTGGAGTCCCAAAGTTACCAGCAACCACTGACTTGGTTGCACCAAGTCTGATTAGTTCACGAACTGCTTCTGTTCTCCCACGAGCAGCAGCATCATGGAGGGGAGTACAGCCATTTGCTTCTGTTGCATTCACATCACACCCTCTGCCCACTAGCTTTCTCACTACTTCAACATGGCCACCTTCAGCTGCACAATGCAGAACAGTCGCCCCATTACTGTTCACTACATCAATAGGACACTCTTCTACCAACATGGCTTCAACAGTCTCCACATGTCCTTTATTGGCTGCTTGATGAAGCGGAGTACCACAAACACCAGCAACCACTGACTTGGTTACACCAAGTCTGATTAGCCTACGAACTACTTCTGTTTGAATTACGCAAGCAGCATAATAGCGAGGTGCACAACCAGCAGCAGAGTGGAGGGGAGTACAGCCATTTGCTTCCACAGCATTCACATCATACCCTCTGTCTACCAACACCTTTATCACTTCAACAATACCACCTGTAGCGGCCCAATGTAGAACAGTCGCACCATTACTGTCCACTGCATCAATAGGACACCCTACCTCCAACATGGCTTCAACAGTCTCCACATGTCCCTTAAGGGCTGCTTGATAAAGTGGAGTCCCAAACTTACCAGCAACTACTGACTTGGTGGCACCAAGCTTGATTAGCTCACGAACTGCTTCTGTTCTACCACAACCAGCAGCAGAGTGGAGGGGAGTACAACCATTTGCTTCCGCTGCATTCACATTACACCCTCTGTCTACCAACATCATCACTACTTCAACATGGCCGCCTTCAGCTGCACAATGCAGAACAGTCTTCCCATTACTGTCCACTTCATCAATAAGACACACTTCCGCCAACATAGCTTCAACAGTCTCCACATGTCCCTTAAGGGCTGCTTGATGAAGTGGAGTACCAAATTTACCAGCAACCACTGACTTGGTTGCACCAAGTTTAATGAGCTCACGAACTGCTTCTGTTCTACCACAAACAGCAGCACAGTGGAGGGGAGTACAGCCATTTACTTCTGCTGCATTAACATCACAACCTCTGTCTACCATCACCTTAATTACTTCAACATTGCCACCTGTAGCTGCCCAATGTAGAACACTCGCACCATTACTGTCCACTACATTAATAGGACTCCCTTCTGCCAACATGCCAACAGTCTCCACATGTCCATTGATGGCTGCTTGATGAAGTGGAATCCCATAAATACCAGCAATCACTGACTTTGTTGCTCCCATTCCAATCAGTTCTTGAGCTGCCTTTGTCTGTCCCAGTGCAGCAGCCCAGTGCAGTGGAGTGAGCCCTCTACCATCAACTGAGTCTACATCACATCCTTTCCTGATGAGAAGCCTCATTGTGGTCACATGACCACCCTCTGCTGCCAAATGCAATAAGGGCTTCCTCTCATCATTCTTAGTGTCAATTGGGACATCTCTGTCTAACAGGTCTACAACAGTTTCTGTGTCACCAGTTCTGACAGCTCTAATTAATGCACGTTTGTTGACAACAACTCTGTATAACAGGTATACATAAGCCAAGATTACTAAAGCTGTGTAAAAGACCCATTTAAGAGCCACCAGTAGAGCAGCTGCAGCAGGTGACTGGTCTATCTGTACAGTTTGTAAGTCTCTTTACAGAGCAAGAGAAGAAAGGGAAAAGGATTCTCAAGTGAAGTAGGATTGAAATGTTCCATGAACACAACGGGTGATATTCAGAACACATGACCATGGATGTGTGCGTTATTGTCAACTATTTAGGATTACTGCAATTTCATACATTAAATAAAAATTGTGAGTGAGCCCCACTCAAATGTGAAATTGAGGGCCATCATCATTAATTTGCTGACACATGCTTGTCTGTACATTCCCCAATATTGCAATGTGTAAATGGCCATCGTCTGCAACACCAGACAGCACACAGGAAGTTCAGAGATGTGGTCACAGCCGGTGAAAGTGTTTGTGATCTACGTGATACTGTTCTTGTTACAGAAACACTTATACTATTCTCGTCCATAGTCATAAGAATACAGTTGAGGCATTCCTTCTAATTCCAGCCCTGTTCTATGTGAATGAGAATTGTCACCACCTGCTGATCATGCAAAATGACAGAACTATAATAGCAGTGGGTATAGTAGCCTCCATTTTTAGGTAGATTCGGGGACGAGTCATGGTACACAAATTTGGGGGTGCCCGTATTCACGTGACAATGGGACCAGTTCTCTTCACTGCTATTATTACAAGTTTCAGACAATTTCAGAATGGTTGTCACGTAAGCTGCAAATTATCGGCCAGTACCAATTATCGGCCACTTTTACGTTGCAAGTAAACGGCGCCGTATCCGGAATGGTATCCGGATGTTCCCTGTATCCGGAATGGCTCTGAATAGTGTATGGAAACTGTGAAAAGGCACGCGGACGAAGAAGAAACCTGTTATGAGTTTACCATTGTTTTCGCAGTTGCGTACTAGCCATTGCAAGTTGCTTTGGCACCAAAAGCCGAGCGTAGACCTTGACTTCAACTTGAAAGTAAGCAGTAGTGTTCCTCTTGCTTGGTAGCGAGCTATAGCTAAAAAATCGTTAGCTACGTATTGCTACGTTCTTGACATTTGCTCGTCTGTACGTGTTATAGACGTTTACTATTCTGTTGGCCAAACTGCCATGGGCAAGCAAAGACCAGTGAACTGACGCCCAACTTCTAGTCCTGTAGTTAGATGCAGAACACCAACTAGAAATGGAAGCAGTGGAGTGACGCATCAATGGCTGCAGCGATGGAAGCTGTCAGGAAGGGAAGCATGTCCATAAATAAAGCTGCACTCTTCCACAGTGCTCCCCACTCCAGACTACAAGATCACATAGCTGGTAGAGTTGTGCATGGCGTTAAACCAGGTCCCAAACCATACTTGAGTGACAAGGAGGAGTGTACACTTGCTGAACATCTGGTAGAGGCAGCTCAAGTTGGGTATGGGAAGACACAGACACAGTTGAAAGCAATTGTGAGGAAAGTTGCACAGGAGAAGGCGATACTTCGATCTGAGCTCGTGTCAGATGGTTGGTGGCAAAGGTTTATGAAGTGACAGTCGCACCTGGCACTTTGCCGTGGGGATGCCACCGATCACATCAGGATGGATGCCAATAATAAGGCTGTTATTGACCAGTACTACAACCTGCTCGAAGACACCCTACTGGAACATACAGTAACTTAATGGACAATGTAGCACAGATCTACAATATGGACGAGAGTGGGATGCCTCTCGACCAACGCCCTCCCAATGTAATCGCCAGATGCGGAGAGAAGAAGGTGCGGTACAGGGTGGCAGGAAAGAAGGAGCAGATCACCATTGTAGGCTGCGTTAATGCCATTGGACAGTCAATTCCACTATTGGTCATTTTTGAGGGAAAGTACCTCAACCACCAATGGACTGTGGGAGAAGTTCCGGGAACCTACCATGGCATGAGCGGCAAGGGGTGGACAGACCAAGAGCTGTTCGGCCACTGGCTCAAGAAACACTTCCTCAAGTATGCTGTCCCAGGAAGGCCACTGCTCCTGCTACTGGCCAGAGCTCACACTATGAACCAGCCAGTATTGAGTTAGCACGGGAGGAGGGTGTGATCCTCTTCTGCTTGCCCCTACATACCACGCAAGATTCACAACCCCTTGACTGCACGGTATTTGGACCTCTGAATCGGCAATAGTCAAATGCCTGCCACAAGTTTCAACAGCACAACCCTGGTATGGTGGTGACAAAGTTCACATTCTCCTGGGTTTTTGCCCAAGCATGGTTGAAGGCTCTCACACAGGGTAGTTATAACATGAAACCGCTAATATAGCCGTTAACTTTGTACCTTTTTGAAACGTTATATTTTCGCTCTCTGAATGACTCTGAGGATAAAGATTGGCAGGATAATAAAGTATGATCTTAGCTTTATCGGAAAAGTCAATCAGCGTACGGGCAAAAGCTTGGATGATGATGTTTGACAGTGTTGAAAATGGTATACTCACCGACATTCAGAGCAAAACCGGCATATCTAGACGACGCCTGAAACATGTGTAGTTGCGCTGGTTAGGTGTAGGGGAATGTAAAGCTTCAGAATTGACTGAGAACTGGGGATATACGCGTCTGTTTGCAGAGAATATAAAGAAAAACACCTTTTCGATAGAGGTTTTGCCACAATTCACTCGTTCGAATGCAATTTTCTCTGAAACAGACTACAGTACACTTCTGTTCTCAGTCGAATATGAAGGTACATTTATTACTAAACACGATGATGCGCAGCACACTCACCGAGAAGGAGCTCTAGATATGCCGTTTTTTTAATACAAAATTCCCTGAGCAATAAGCCGGCCATTGTGATGATGTCAACAAACGTCACTATAAGTTATCGAATGGCAATGTGTTAAAGGGATGTCAGGACGCCGCTCATCAACCGAAGTGCAGCAGATCGAGGACAGTATCTGTTATTGTTGTCAGGCCCACAGAACTGGAAGAGCATGATTTAGTGAAGGTACGTTGGGGTGCATCCATGTGTGCCGCACTACACGCTCCCTAACTCATCGCACAGCTTCAATCCACGCTGTCTCAAACCACGCGCTTCCTAACTCTAAACGCAGCCTCAGTCTGCGCATGGCCTCTCTCCACGCGCTGTCTCACTCCACACGCTGCCTAACGGATACGCCTGACTACGCGCGGCCTCTCTCCTCGCGCTGTCTCACTCTACGCGCTTCGTATGTAACTCAACACACAGTCTCATTCGACACACTCCTTCACTCTACAAACGTTTCTCATTCCACACGCTGTCTCGCTCCACGCATACTCAGTACCAACTCGATTGCTGTAGATAAATACTGGAATACAGAGAATAATTTCATTAGGCAAAGACTGTTGTGTGAGCACTGTAGCCAAGTGCTTGTCTGTTGTGTAAGCACTCTAGTGGAGTGCTGGTCTGTGTATAAGCACTCTAACTGATTGCTAGTCTTCTTCTCATCCTTCTTCCTTTCCTGTAATACTGCTACTGTAAAATGTGAATGTGGGTAGCCCTGCTGCTTCTATGATTGTGTTAGGTTGGTGTATGTACATGATTACATCATATGACATCACTGGTGATGTCACTGATGACATCACATACTTCTTCCTAAAAATGTGCTAACGATCAAAATTTAGTGGTTATCTACAACTTTCGCCCAAAGTAGAGGTTTCATGTTATAACTACCCTGTGCACACCAGAGAACATAGTGGCTGGCTTCAAGAAATGTGGAATCCACCCTTTCAACTGGAATGCCATTCCACTTTAAAAAAAATGATGAGTCTCAGAGCCAACCATCCACCCTAGAAGCTCTGTGTGATGGTGATAGTGCAAGCGCATCAGATACCCCCACATTTGCCTTTGCACCTGAGCAGATTGATCTGTATATATGAGAAGAGATATGAGGAGGGGTACGACATCTATGATGATCAGCAGTACGTGGCATGGCTTCGCCTCAACCATCCAGAAGCAGCATTGCACAACAACACACAACCAACCTCATTGCTCCAGTTCTCCCATATCACCCCACTTGTTCCGCTTCCTACCAATCCAGCCAGCCCACCCTCTGCCTCCTCATCACCTCAACTCACGATCGCCTCACCTCAGTTAGGCACAACTGTGCCTCCAGCTTGCAGTTCTTTTCGTCCAGGTGTCTCTGCCAGCAACTCATTGCCTGGCATCATTGCCTCCCAACCGACTAGTTCTCCCTCCTCCCCACCAGCTGAAGCAGCAACCATGTCTTCCCCTGGCTCTGCAGTGGGACTGCGCCCTTCCACTCAAACAGATAGACACAACACAAGTCCACTAGATAAGTATCTGCACTTGCCATCCGCCGTTAAGAATAGGAAGACACCAGTTGCTTCATCTGACACCCGTGCCATCACCGGGGCTAGAGTACTGACAAGTGCAGAATGTTTGGCTATAATCAAGAAAAAAGGAGATGAAGAAGAAGCAAGAAAAGGGGGAGAAGGAGAAGAAAAGACAACAGAGAGAAGAGAAGAAGAGACCAAAAAAGACAACGAGCAGAGGAAAAGATACAAAAGGAGAAAGATAAAGCAAGTAAGGCACTTGAACAGTCACGGAAGCGTGCACAGCCAGTAGTGGGTCCAGTGTGCATGCACACGTTGGCTGCACGAGGACTGTGTTCTGGACTGCATCGAAGATAGCAGCGGCAAAGAGAAGCTATGTACGTACTGTACTTAGCTTTGTGAACCTGACAGTGTCCACACCTGTAAACTCCTGTGCACATCTGAACACACTTGTACTGTACTCATCCAAACTGTAGATAGTCATTCTCTTGCCTCTTCTAGGAGCTTGATGGTAAAATGTTCCGAAAGGATAGAGGTGCGCATGGAATGCACGCATGTAGTTCACTCACCGTCCACAGCTTAGTCCGTACTTACTATGCACGTTCAAGGGTTCCTGGCCTTCAAGAAAGTGAAAGCCATAGCCGTGCACGCTATTCCAAAGCTGGGAGACAGACAAGAATTTGAAATTCGGCCGATAATCAGTATATACATTTGTACAGGTGGCCGATAATAGGTCAGGGTGGCCGATAATTGGTCAAACACTGCATCAACTGGTTCAGTTCTCGCTTACAAACTATATAATAATTCAGCACTATTCTGAAACGAGTATGTGAAGACGGCCTTTTGTTGGGCGATCGGTTCAAGAATGAAGCTGGTACGCTGTTCCGCGGCTGAACTACATGTCAAGGTACGAAATGTGGTCGATAATTGGCGGCTTACGCTCCAGATAGCATTTAATGGTAAATTGTTGAATGTCGCAGTGTGACATGTCAGTGTCATCGTCCTGAGTGGTGTGCGTGACTAAAATGACACGGTAGACGTCACAATGTATGGCATTGCACAATGTCGTTAAGCCATTTATGATTGAAATCAAACGGGCACTCGTGACTCCACCAACACCACTGACACACTGTCATAATTCGCCACACATAGCACTTACCAATGATCCACTGACGGAGATCGCAAGCCGAGACTCCAAGACCGTGGTGTGATCAGATTCGACTGTCGCTCGTTCCACCTCCACCTCAAGAGAACGTAGGCCGATGTAGTTACAAGTAGCCCTGTCGTACTCACGGACACTGACTGAGAATAAGGTTGACAATCTAGATCTCTCGGTCCTCGCCTGGTCCAATCCCTAGTTAACCCTGGAGAATATGGATTCTGTCTGACTGCGTATATAGCGAGGGGTCCGACACGACTCACTCAAGCGTTAGTCTCGAACCCAGACCCATTCCGCCATTTTATAATTGGGAGGGGCGGGAAAAAATGGCGGAATGGGTCTGGGTTCGAGACTACTCAAGCGTACGAGATTTCGAAATCCACCGGATTTCTGGATTTCACTTGGATTTCACGTGGATTTCTGGATTTCACGAGGATTTCACGTGGATTTCTGGATTTCACGTGGTTTTCTGGATTTCACGATTAGTGACCTGTTTCCGAGCAGTATAAGCCATTATAGGCCAATCCAGGCCGATCTTAGCAATGAAGCGTCTGTGATAGCTTGCCCGCGGCGCCTTAACCTGTCTAGCCACCAAAACTACGTAGCCCAGACTCGCTGGCAGAACTCAGCCGTCACACTATTGTTGTAGGTTGTGGTTAGTTGTTTACATAACACCTAATACTGCTATGAGGTGTGAACCACGAACGTAATGGCCGTACTCGTTCTTTTGAAAACGGAGGCGCTGAGGACTTAAAGACTTTATTGCTTGCTGACGCAGGCCCGTACGCAGCTCGGAGATTGGAGAGTTCTGCTCTCAAAGTGGAACTTATGGTTATCAGCTCAGTTTAATGAGTAAATGATGAATAGATTAGGTTGCATGCTTGGCTAGTTATTGCTATGTTTCACATGTAGCTAGCTGGCAATAACTGTCTGATCTTGCAGCTGGAACACGGTCGCGACGGAGGTCGAGCACAGTGCGAAGTTGCGCACGAAGTCAAGCCCGAGAACGCACCTGCCGATTCATTATTCATTGGTGTTAGTCAGTATATATGTATAACAATCCATAATCTTGCGCTAGTTCTCTGTTCGGCATATAGGTGGAGGGCTAGTCCAGCTGGCTGGACTAGTGGAAGGGCTAGCCGGCACCAGCGCGCTAGCCAAACCGCCATTTTCTCAACAGAAATAATGGCGCTTGAATTGGATTTCAGTCGAGATTTCTGGATTTCAGTTGGGATTTCTGGATTTCAGTTAGGATTTCTGGATTTCAGTTAGGATTTCTGGATTTCAGATGGATTTCAAATGGATTTCTGGATTTCACATGGATTTCAGGATTTCTGGATTTCGGGCTGGATTTCTGTGACGGTGTACGAGATTTCTCGCGTGTCGGTCCCCTCGGTATATAGAGAGATTGTGACTATCTAGGGTACTGCGCGTACCAGTTCGTACCAGTTCGTCTGACGTCAGCCTAAATTTCGGAGACTGATCGGCGCATGACTCCGGCCGATACCAGAACAGTTTCCCGAATATAGAACACTAGTAGGAATTATGACGTCATTAATAGCTAGGCAGATGATAATCATCAGTGGGGTGAGCCTGAGCAAGGAATATTATAAAGCAATCACATCGCACACACTCAGCAGACGGCAGAGATTATAGCTGCAGGCCAGGAAATGCCTCACAGCAAGTGATACATTGCGCCATCATAGATTGCGTAGGGTAGAGTATCTATGGAGCCACCTCCGGTCCAGTTTAGATAGGAGTCTATGGAAGGCACCCATTTTGTGACGAACCACAGGCTGTTCAAGCAGTGAAGGTTGCGGCTGCACGCGACGTTGTGCTCTATGCCTTTCTCTGTCACGGTCTAATCGTGCTTCTGTCTCTGCAACGGTTTCAGCAGCACGTCGTTCGGTCTGGGCTGCACTTCTCTGCAGCAGTCGGGCCTGTCTCTGGTCTGCACTTTCTGCAGAGCGCCGTGCCCTCTGGGCAGCACTTAACTGCTGCAGGCGGGCCCTGTGTCGCATCAGCAGTTGCGTTGGCCACTCGGATAGCGCGCCTGGCCCTGTCCCGTTCTCTTCGCACTCTCAACCGCTCTTCTCTGCGTTCAGGTGTTTCAGAGGCACGTTTGTCTCTCTCCCGCTCTCGCCTCCACCATAGGCGCTCCGCGTGGGCCGGATCCATGTCATCGTCCCTGAAACACTCGGAAATGCTAATTAAGATGGTCAATGTACCATGGTGACACGAATGAAAGATAACGTTCGGAACTATACATGGTAAGGAAAGAAGGGGGAAGGGAAAAATGGCAGTGAACCGGACTTTCCTTACCATGTGTAGTTCATGGTAAGGAATGGATCAGTGGCTGTTGGCGGTGACCAGTGACCCGGCTGCTAAAGGCTCGGCTAAAGATCTGGAGGTTGCCGGTGCCGGTCCGGTTCACTGCCATTTTCCCCTTCCCCCTTCTTTCCTTACCATGTGTAGTTCCGAGAACAGGTGGATTCTGCACTGCGTTGACCATTGGTCAAAATTCAATTTCGCCTTCGCCCTTCCCAGAAAAAATGCAGCCAGTGTGGCTGCAGCTCTCAACAGCTACCTTTTCACCTACTTTGGAGTTCCACAGATTCTACCCTCTGACAATGGGCGAGAATTTGTGAACAGTGTGATCGAGGGTTTGCTTGCGATTTGGCATTGGGACATCCAACTGGTCAGTGGCCGTCCTAGACTTCAGCAGAGCCAGGGATTAGTGGAGAGAGCTCATCTCACACTGGAGAAGAAGCTCGCATCAGAGATTAGTAAGAACAACTCCAAGAACCCACCATGGAGTGCCTGGCTGCCTCGACTAATCTGTTAGTTGCATATCAGTTGATAGTTGACTAATCAGTGACACATGCAGACTTACATGCAGAATGTCTGTACGTTACATGCAGTCTTTATACTTTACACAACAATATTATATTTGTGCATTCAGATGCTATGAATACACAGATGCATTCAGATGCTATGAATGCACAGGTGCATGAAACAACAGGAAGGAGCCCGTATGAACTTGTGTTTGGCCAAAAGCCCAAATTCTTCCTGTTTCCAGTACGTATTGACTGCCACTGGAGTCATCTTGGAGGAGGATTTGACCGATGACGGATTGCACTTCGACACTGGGACATCCGCATTTGAGATGCCAGCGGAACAAATCGATGCGGAGGATGTTGAGGACTGCAACCAAGACATGGATGTGAACCCAGCTGGTGAGAGAAGCACAACTAGGGCAATAGTTATTGCACCAGTTAGGCTGTTAAATACTGCATGGTAAATATGCAATGTAGAGCATTGAATTTTAGTAATACTGTAAATTACTGCTATTTCAGGTATATATGGGCCAAAGAGGGGGGCACTGGTTCACTGCCATGGTCAGTACAATGGTGGCAGCAGGCTGCTTCTACTTCTTTGAGAGAAGCTGCAAGGGAACAAGCTCCATGGAATCAATTTGTGGCAAATGCTTGCAAGTGTACAACTGGTTGTGTGACTCAGAAATGCCACTGCATGAAGCAGGGCATTAATTAGTTGCAGCTCACATTGCCATGGAGGCAAAACCTGCTCCAACCAGCCTTATGATAAGAGGTAAGTGTATAAATGCTGTTACTTTTATTATATGGTATGATTCATAATATGATATTGCTTGTCTGTCACACTATAGAGCACCCCCACAAAAGAAGCTCAAGATGATGCTTCCCAGTTGCTCTCCTACCCTCGTTGACTGTGATGCCATGCAGCAAGCACCATGTCACTCCCCTGGCTCCAGTGACCATCCTAGCTGTAAGTGAATTGCAATGTTATAGTAAGAGCATGCATTAATGACAGAAGTACATGCATGCATGTTGTCATAGAGTGTGACGTACGTCTGCCATAAAAGCTCATTTGACACATGCGATTATTACATTGTGCTCTACAGTGCATGATGAAGAATTGGAGAAGCAGGTGTTTTCTGATAGTCTGCTGCAGTTGTGGCAGACTGGAGGAGATGCCGTACGAGCAAATGCCACAATTGAACATCATGATGTAAGATGCCAGAAGACAGCAATATGGTTCAGTGTTGTGCATGTAACGAATGGTACAACGTACCATGTGTGGATGTACCTGAAGCAGCATTAGACGACAGTGCAGTGCCGTGGTACTGTACTAGGTGTTAAGCCAAACTAACATGCAGCAACTAACATGCTTTAGCACTTATAGCTAACATATGGTGTTGTTTTTTTTCATCTTGTTGGCATATCAGTTATAGTTTAATTTTATAGTGCTTCCCATTGACTGCTTGTATAACTAACTGTACTTATATTACTTCTAAATACAGACCACTGGAATAATGAGATATTGTAAACTATGCAGGTTGCTGCAGAGTTTGGAATTGGGTTGGTCAGCTTTAAAATGGGTCGACCAGCTTCAAGGCGAGTGACTGGTTTTGAAATGGGCTGACCAGCTTCAAAGTGGGCAACCGGCTGGCTTACGAGTGGGTCATGGATCAAGTTGGGATTTGGGTCTTTCATGCAAACTGTTTATCTTCATTCTTTCATAACGCAGGTATAACAGAATGTCAAATTACCCCCCAAACTGCCTGGCTTTAAACTGGGCCACCTGATAGTGGACTTGGCTCGACCTAGTTTTAATAGATCAAACAATAAGAGTCAAAATGAATCTGAACGTGTTCAAGCAGCTAATTCCCTTAGAATAGTAAGCTAGTTAATAATTATAAATTAGTACCTGTAAGCACATGTCACGGCCTGCAAGTATTGGGTTATCTCGTCAAGAACCACTAACTACAAACGAGTTAGCTATGCTAATCTTTCAGCTTTGGTGTTACTGTGACTCACACTGTTCACTGCAGATGTTTGTCACTATGGTCCATCACGTCGTTCGCAACAGTCACAATTCTTCTCTAAAGGCGTCTTTCCAAAGCACGGTTACTAAGCCGGTCAACCCATTTCAAGGAAGCGCCCATTTTCTCTGACCCGTTTCTAAACGGGTCAGGTTGAGAATCGGGTCGTAACGTATTGACCGGTTTCAAATCGGGTCAACAGGTTTCAAAACGGGTCCACCGGTTTTAAAGCGGGCGACCGGTTTTAGTTGGCACAACTACACTAAATGCATAACCAAAATCTCATTTGCATGACTCAGTCACTATTTATGTGTTGACAATTATCAACTATCAACTAACCTTGCACATTGAATACCACCTCTCTGTGAACCTTCCCTGCAGCACTAGCAGGATATGGCTTAGGAGGAGATAACCTAAAGCTTGAGCTCTCATTGACACTGCAACGGGTCAAGTTGCGAATTGGGACGTAACATATACATCACATGCACATTTAGGGGAGTTTGGGGTGGTTTGTAAAGTACAGAGGAGGTGGTGGTCACTGTAGTGGGGCTAGTTACACCATGGAGGGCTGCACTAGTTTGCTGCTGATTTCCCGAATGATGGTCTGGTAGACATTTACATCTCCCTGTGTTGTGGAGTGGCTCCAGGTTAATGTGGCCATTAGAAGTTTGACTGAGGACAATCTTGAGCACTGTGCTGTTGTACTGTATGAGGAACTCGCTTGGGGACACACGGTGGTGGGAGAGGCTGATGTCAGTCAGCACAGCACCCAGCTGGTTGCAAGCAGCTGACAGATATGCCTCAGTGGAGGGAGGGGCTGGGGAGGAGATGGAGGATGGATGAACAATGTACTCAAAAGTATTAACAGTCATTTTGGCAGACATGGGGTTACCACTCTAAGAACACTAAGTAGTGCTGTCTAACTAGACACGCCTCCTGACACACCCACCTGGTGCCTCCATGTTGCTCTGACCATGAACAGCTCCACACACTAACACATACGTACAGCATAACACCAAGACTCTGTAGGAAGGAGAGTGGAGTGAAAATCAACCACATCCTTCACACTTCTTCCATGCACTTCCAATGCAATACAAACATGTAGGAACAGTAAGAACAGTGAAATAAATATCAACTCGCACACTATTTCCCACTCCCAGCATCTTACCTCACTTCTCTCCTCACTCCACCTTATGCAGAGGTGGGTTAGGTGCTAGGATGGTAGGCATTGCCCTCATTAGAAAGGTAATCTGCAGGCAGTGCCCTCATTGGAGAGGTGATCTGCAGGCAGTGCCCTCATTAGAGAGGTGATTTGCAGGCAGTACCCTCATTGGAGAGACCATACTGCTTCTGCATTGCATGAAGTTTACAGAAGTCCTTCTTGATCTGAAGCACGCTCGGACTGCAATGAGGAGAGAGGAGAAAGAGGCAGTGGGTAACCTGCTAAAGGAGTATTGTAGCGTCAAGATGGATGGGACTATGACTCTAACTAGATGCCTGTCCAGTGCTTAGGGTTAGGGACACACTCAAAAGATATCCTCACGCACCCTAGACACACACGAGCGGTTCATCTCATGTGTGCACATGTCACCGCACACACACACTCAAACACACACCTTCAGTGAAGACCACTGGAGGACTCAACAGAGTAGGGGCAGGAGTCCACAGGTAGACACATGGGAACATAAGGGTGCAGTCATGTGACTGTCAGCTGACACAGGAGTGTGATATGTCTAAAGGTGGAAAGCCCTATAAAGGATGGTTCCTCAGAGGGAGGGTTCAAGAGGTTGGGGCATTCGAAGGAGTGGTCAAGGCAGATGGGGTTGTCAGGAGGAGGGTTCAAGGGTGTGGGGTAGTCAGAGGGTGTGGTCAAAGGGGTGAGTCATCATGAAGAGTGGGAGGGAGACCTGAAGTAAAGGACAACAATAAGATTACCCATTCCACTTCCACCTGTTGAGAGGAACTACACTTGATACAACACAACTCACTGTGCTGACTGCAGTGCTCCAGCAATGCGTGAAACTGCCTCCCGTCCGAGGCACCTCTGCACTGCTCCCAACACAGTAGACCAGCTATGCTCCTTCCTTCCTGTGGCCCGCTCCCCTCTGAGCCAGCGCTTGAGCATGTCAGTGCAGCAGGCCTCCACCTCACCCCTCTCAGTGGCCTTGATGTCCTCCAGAAGGTAGTCCTCCACTCCAAGGGCAAGACCAAAGTGGTACCAGCGGGCAGCCACACGGAGGACCACGTGGTCAAGCAGCTCCAACATGGTGGGCTTGGAGTGGAAGAGAGAGTCTGTGGAGGGGAGGGGACACACTCACAACTGGTGATCCTTATTTCACACAACACTCCTTAGAGAATAGCATTCCATCCCTGCTTCACTGAAAAAGAAGACACTCCACACAGCTCACCTTCACAGATGGGTAGACTCTTCTCTGTAGCAACTGCTCCTCCACTCACAACTGGAGCAGAACTGGTGACAGGTCTGAAGGGACCACTCACAGCTATCGTCTGAGAGGAGGAGGAGGAGGAGGCAGCACAAACACTAGCACACATGACAGGAGAGCAACTCTTGTCTCCTCCAGACAGCACACCACACAGCTCCTTCACTCAACACACAACACTGCACACTTACCTGGTGAGCTCCTCCTAGTTCTGATACAATCTTGTCCGTTAGTTTATCAATATTGTGCTTAGTCTCAAAGTGACCCAAGACATCCAACAGGGTCTTCCAGGTCACACTACTGCCATGCTCCAACCAGTAGCTCAGGGTCTCCAGGAATCTGTTTCTGTCATCACCAAATTGATGTGAAAATGCATTAAGAGTCTCCTCACTATCAGCGATGTCTTCCAGGAGCAACAGTCCAACCAGCTTCCAGTTTTGGGAGGAAACATGTGGAATGATTAGGTGACATAGCTTAGATGATTTGGGCTTTTGTCTGAGGACATTCTCCTTACCCAGCTGTTCTGCACTGAGCAGTGAAGGGCAGTCACAAAGAGGCTGATGGAGAACACTGGAAAACATCCCCTTGAGGAATTCACGACAATGTTCACCTTCTCGAGCAATAGCCATCATTGAAACAAAAGCCTTTTTCAATTGAGGCAGTGCCTGAGGGTGCTTAATTTCAATATCCTGTGGTATATTTGCCCACACTCCTGGACGTCCACCCGCCCCATCAATCAGTGCCGCTATGTCATGGAGTTCAAATTGCCGAGCTAGGTCAAGAGGACTTAGACCATTTGGGAAGTGTTCATTGACTGTTTCCTTCAACACAGGGTGGGACAACAGCTTGGTGATGAATGAAGTGTGGTCGTTAGTACCCATTTGGATTGAAGAGTCAGCGAAATCCATTCTGAAGCATTTCAATGACAGCAGTGATATGTGCAATGGGCTTAAGGAATCACCATCTGATAAACGGAGCTGGTCAATGAAGGGAACACCTTCACCACGGTGGAAATAATGCTTGGCACATCTCACTGCTGCAGGCATTAAACATTCATCAGAAGCAACTAACTCAATAAATTGGTCTTCCAGGAATACACCGTCTCCAGAAATGGCACACAAACACAGCACTTTGTGTGCATCAACCAGACCCTTAGTGATCAAGGTTGCTAAAGCACCCCTCAGCCCTTTTCCACTGCTCCCAATGCCACATGCCTCACAGAACTGGCTCAGTTTGCTGACATGACCACCAACAAAGCACTGTTCAAATGTAGACACAGAATGAGTGTCTCTGTCAGTGATAGCCCCGCCTTTGGATGTTAGCAATTTGACCATGTCTACCTGTCCACCTTGCATAGCATACATGACAGGTGTCTCACCAACTGAATCACAAACACTAATGAGATTACAGTCAGTTTGTACCTCTGAGGATGCTACATTAATTGTGGTCAAATCAGGCTCATAAGTGTCATCTTCCAAAAGCACTTTAACAGTCTCCATATGTCCCCTAATGGCTGCTTGATGAAGTGGAGTCCCATATTTACCAGCAACCACTGACTTGGTTGCACCAAGTTTGATTAGTTCACAAACAGCTTCTGTTCTGTCCGAAGTAGCAGCATCATGGAGGGGAGTACAGCCGTTTGCTTTCACTGCATTCACATCACACCCTCTGGCTACCAAAACCCTCATTACTTCAACATGATCACCTCGAGCGGCAAAATGCAGAACAGTCATCCCATTACTGTTCACTACATCAATAGGACACCCTTCCGCCAACATAGCTTCAACAGTCACCACATGTCCATTAAGGGCTGCTTGATGAAGTGGAGTCCCACAATTACCAGCAACAACTGACTTGGTTGCACCAAGTTTGATTAGTTCACAAACAGCTTCTGTTTTACCCGAAGTAGCAGCATCATGGAGGGGAGTACAGCCATTTGCTGAAACTGCATTCATATCACACCCTTCGGCTACCAAAACCCTCATTACTTCAACATGATCACCTCGAGCGGCAAAATGCAGAACAGTCTCCCCATTACTGTTCACTACATCAATAGGACACCATTCCGCCAACATAGCTTCAACAGTCTCCACATGTCCATTAAGGGCTGCTTGATGAAGTGGAGTCCCACAATTACCAGCTACCACTGACTTGGTTGCACCAAGTTTGATTAGTTCACGAACAGCTTCTGTTTTACCCGAAGTAGCAGCATCATGGAGGGGGGTACAGCCATTTGCTTTTGCTGCATTCACATCACACCCTCTGGCTACCAAAACCCTCATTACTTCAACATGATCACCTCGAGCGGCAAAATGCAGAACAGTCATCCCATTACTGTTCACTATATCAATAGGACACCCTTCCGCCAACATAGCTTCAACAGTCACCACATGTCCATTAAGGGCTGCTTGATGAAGTGGAGTCCCACAATTACCAGCAACAACTGACTTGATTGCACCAAGTTTGATTAGTTCACGAACAGCTTCTGTTTTACCTGAAGCAGCAGCATCATGGAGGGGAGTACAGCCATTTGCTGAAACTGTATTCATATCACACCCTTTGGCTACCAAAACCCTCATTACTTCAACATGATCACCTTGAGCGGCAAAATGCAGAACAGTCTCCCCATTACTGTTCACTGCATTCATAGGACACCCTTCCGCCAACATAGCTTTAACAGTCACCACATGTCCATTAAGGGCTGCTTGATGAAGTGGAGTTCCACAATTACCAGCAACAACTGACTTGGTTGCACCAAGTTTGATTAGTTCACGAACAGCTTCTGTTTTACCCAAAGTAGCAGCATCATGGAGGGGAGTACAGCCGTTTGCTTTCATTGCATTCACATCACACCCTCTGGCTACCAAAACCCTCATTACTTCAACATGGTCACCTTGAGCGGCAAAATCCAGAACAGTCATCCCTTTACTGTTCACTACATCAATAGGACACCATTCCGCCAACATAGCTTCAACAGTCTCCACATGTCCATTAAGGGCTGCTTGATGAAGTGGAGTCCCACAATTATTAGCAACCACTGACTTGGTTGCACCAAGTCTGATTAGTTCACCAACTGTTTCTGTTCTACCACAAGCAGCAGCAAGGTGGAGGGGAGTACAGCCATTTGCTTTCGCTGCATTCACATCACACCCTCTGGCTACCAAAACCTTTATTACTTCAACATGATCACCTCGAGCAGCAAAATGCAGAACAGTCTCCCCATTACTGTTCACTACATCAATAGGACACCCTTCCGCCAACATAGCTTCAACAGTCAACTCATGTCCATTAAGGGCTGCTTGATGAAGTGGAGTCCCACAATTACCAGCAACCACTGACTTGGTTGCACCAAGTTTGATTAGTTCACAAACAGCTTCTGTTTTACCCAAAGTAGCAGCATCATGGAGGGGAGTACAGCCATTTGCTTTCACTGCATTCACATCACACCCTCTGGCTACCAAAACCCTCATTACTTCAACATAATCACCTTGAGCGGCAAAATGCAGAACAGTCTCCCCATTACTGTTCACTACATCAATAGGACACCCTTCCGCCAACATAGCTTCAACAGTCACCACATGTCCATTAAGGGCTGCTTGATGAAGTGGAGTCCCACAATTACCAGCAACAACTGACTTGGTTGCACCAAGTTTGATTAGTTCACGAACAGCTTCTGTTTTACCCGAAGTAGCAGCATCATGGAGGGGAGTACAGCCATTTGCTGAAACGGCATTAACATCACACCCTCTGGCTACCAAAACCTTCATTACTTCAACATGATCACCTTGAGCGGCAAAATGCAGAACAGTCATCCCTTTACTGTTCACTACATCAATAGGACACCCTTCCGCCAACATAGCTTCAACAGTCTCCACATGTCCATTAAGGGCTGCTTGATGAAGTGGAGCCTCACAATTACCAGCAACCACTGACTTGGTTGCACCAAGTTTGATTAGTTCACGACAGCTTCTGTTTTACCCAAAGTAGCAGCATCATGGAGGGGAGTACAGCCATTTGCTTTCATTGCATTCACATCACACCCTCTGGCTACCAAAACCGTCATTACTTCAACATGATCACCTTGAGCAGCAAAATCCAGAACAGTCTCCCCATTACTGTTCACTACATCAATAGGACACCCTTCCGCCAACATAGCTTCAACAGTCTCCACATGTCCATTAAGGGTTGCTTGATGAAGTGGAGTCCCACAATTACCAGCAACAACTGACTTGGTTGCACCAAGTTTGATTAGTTCACGAACAGCTTCTGTTTTACCCGAAGTAGCAGCATCATGGAGGGGAGTACAGCCATTTGCTGAAACGGCATTAACATCACACCCTCTGGCTACCAAAACCTTCATTACTTCAACATGATCACCTTGAGCGGCAAAATGCAGAACAGTCATCCCTTTACTGTTCACTACATCAATAGGACACCCTTCCGCCAACATAGCTTCAACAGTCTCCACATGTCCATTAAGGGCTGCTTGATGAAGTGGAGCCTCACAATTACCAGCAACCACTGACTTGGTTGCACCAAGTTTGATTAGTTCACGAACAGCTTCTGTTTTACCCAAAGTAGCAGCATCATGGAGGGGAGTACAGCCATTTGCTTTCATTGCATTCACATCACACCCTCTGGCTACCAAAACCGTCATTACTTCAACATGATCACCTTGAGCAGCAAAATCCAGAACAGTCTCCCCATTACTGTTCACTACATCAATAGGACACCCTTCCGCCAACATAGCTTCAACAGTCTCCACATGTCCATTAAGGGTTGCTTGATGAAGTGGAGTCCCACAATTACCAGCAACAACTGACTTGGTTGCACCAAGTTTGATTAGTTCACGAACACTTTCTGTTTTACCCAAAGTAGCAGCATCATGGAGGGGAGTACAGCCATTTGCTTTCACTGCATTCACATCACACCCTCTGGCTACCAAAACCCTCACTACTTCAACGTGATCACCTTGAGCGGCAAAATGCAGAACAGTCTCCCCATTACTGTTCACTGCATCAATAGGACACCCTTCTGCCAACATAGCTTCAACAGTCTCCACATGTCCATTAAGGGCTGCTTGATGAAGTGGAGTTCCACAATTACCAGCGACCACTGACTTGGTTGCACCAAGTTCGATCAGCTCACGAACTGCTTCTGTTTTACCACAACCAGCAGCATCATGGAGCGGAGTACAGCCATCAGTTTTCACTGCATTCACATTACACCCTCTGTCTACCAACACTATAATTACTTCAACATGGCCACCTTCAGCTGCCCAATGCAGAACAGTCGCCCCATTACTGCCCACTACATCAATAGGACACCCTTCCACCAACATAGCTTCAACAGTCACCACATGACCATTAAGGGCTGCTTGATGAAGTGGAGTCCCACAATTACCAGCAACCACTGACTTGGTTGCACCAAGTTTGATCAGTTCATGAACTGCTTCTGTTCTACCACGGCCAGCAGCAAAGTGGAGGGGAGTACAGCCATTTGCATCCACTGCATTCACATCACACCCTCTGTCTACCAACATTCTCACTATTTCAACATGATCACCTTGAGCTGCACAATGCAGAACAGTCGCACCATTACTGTCCACTGCATTAATAGGATACCCTTCCGCCAACATGGCTTCAACAGTCTCCACATGTCCATTAAGGGCTGCTTGATGAAGTGGAATCCCACAATTACCAGCAACCACTGACTTGGTTGCACCAAGTCTGATTAGTTCATGAACTGCTTCTGTTCTACCACGACCAGCAGCAAAGTGGAGGGGAGTACAGCCATTTGCTTTCACTGCATTCACATCACACCCTCTGTCTACCAACATTCTCACTAGTTCAACATGGCCACCTTCAGCTGCCCAATGCAGAACAGTCGCACCATTACTGTCCACTGCATCAATAGGACACCCTTCCGCCAACATAGCTTCAACAGTCGCCATGTGTCTCTTAACGGCTGCTTGATGAAGTGGAGTCCCATACTCTCCTGCAACCATTGATTTGGTTGCTCCCATTCGCATTAGTTCTCGAACTGCCTTTGTCTGTCCTATTGCAGCAGCCCAGTGCAGTGGAGTCAGCCCTCTACCATCAACTGAGTCTACATCACATCCCCTCCTAATGAGGAGCCTCATTGTGGTCACATGACCACATTGTGCTGCCCAATGCAATAAGGTCTTCCCCTCATCATCTTTAGTGTCAATTGGGACACCTCTGTCTAACAGGTCTACAACAGCTTCTGTGTCACCAGTTCTGACAGCCCTGATTACTAAAGCTTTGTAAAAGACCCATTGACTATCCACTAATAGAGCAGCCGCAGCAGGTGATTGGTCCATCTGTACAGTTTGTAAGTCTCTTTACAGAGCAAGAGAAGTAAGGGAAAAGGATTCTCAAGTCAAGTACGATTGAAATGTTCCATGAACACAACGGATGACATTCAGAATACATGACCATGGATGTGTGCGTTATTGTCAACTATTTAGGATTACTGCAATTTCAAACATCAAATAAGAATTGCGAGTGAGCCCCACTCAAATGTGAAATTGAGGGTCATCATCATTTATTTGCTGACACATGCTTGTCTGTACATTCCCCAATATTGCAATGTGTAAATGGCCATCGTCTGCAACACCAGACAGTACACAGGAGGTTCAGAGATGTGGTCACAGCCGGTGAAAGTGTTTGTGATCTACGTATTAGCTTGTCTGAGTGGCTGGAGTGCTGCTGTTTAGAGGAGCATCTCACCAAAGGTAAGTACAAGTCAATAGCATGGTGTGCTGTCTGTTCACCTGGACATATAATGGTTCTTGTTACAGAAACACTTATACTATTCTCGTTTATAGTCATAAGAATACAGTTGAGGGCATTCCTTCCAATTTCAGCCATGTTCTATTTGAATGAGAATTGTCACCACTTGGTGATCATGCAAAATGACAGAACTAATAGC
This sequence comes from Ianthella basta, assembly GCA_964019415.1. NCBI lineage: Eukaryota > Metazoa > Porifera > Demospongiae > Verongiida > Ianthellidae > Ianthella > Ianthella basta. Next base: position 11,822,581 of record OZ025868.1, on the reverse strand, counting down.
AGTGGTTAGTACTGACTATCACACCCAGTCTTGAGAACAAAACCGGAAAGTTCTACTGTGCAACATCACCTGTTTAGGGTTAACCTGCTGCCAAGCAGCTGAAGCAGGTGTTTGGTCCACTTGTCCCATTTATAGGGAGATTCTTATTTATGGTGTGATAGACTTGTTACATGAACACCCACACACATACATGAACATGTGTTCATAAACATATGCACAAAACAATGCATTGGCTGCCAAGAAACAGAAATGCAAAACTACCGTATAGCGGGAAATTTTCACGAGATTTAGTGTTTGCATATTTTTGATTCGAGTACATTTGCAAAAATTTTGCTCCCGAAATTTTCGACATAATATCTACTGATATGTGTACAGATCTTTGATTTGCATTGTGCATTGTTCTTTCTGCTGTTGTGTATGCCTTCAACATCGAGCCAGCAAGTGTACTGCAAGTGTTGTTCACTATTATAGCTCCGATGGCTTTGGGGAATATCAGGGCAATTTCACAATACAACAAGTTATGGGGTTGAATGAAAGCACTGTCAGGAGTTGGAAGTCCGAGTAGTCTAATGAAGTGTGGAAGAGGAAGGCAGTGGAGCCCATTACAGAACTTCCCAATTGTCCTTGTAGGCATGGCAGCCTCTTACAGCTTTCTGTGGTAGCTCTTGAAGGTCTTGCCATATCAGCAAGTGCAACAGTCCCTGTATATCTACGAAAGTAACACTTCTGGTCATCTCTCCAAATACCATAAGACTAATTTACAGCTAGGAATCACGAAATAGTGAAAATCAAGAATATCACTGGGAATCGCGAAATTAAAACCGCGGAATGTTTCATATTGAGCTAAATCGCACAAATTTTCTTCCACAAAATTTTCCCACTGTACAGTATATAGTAGAATGGCACAAAATTAATGGAAGAGGATAGTTGAGTTCATACGTATGAAGCATGTCCTGGGAGACACAAGCAGCACTGTAATAGGCACAGGATTTGTAGTAACTGAGTTCCTGTCACATTGGGGGATCCGCTCCTTCCAATCCTGCCTCTCTTACACACTCCCACCGTGACCCTTAGTAAACCCACTTTTGTCCATTGTGTGCAAAATTCTTCCTCACTTCTTAACTGCCACAATTTCGAACATGGTCTTCCCTTGTCTTATACAAGTTGGCACTATGAGTTCAATAATAATGATAGCCAGCCAACATGGTATGAGACACGGGAAACTCGCTCCAATGCTCTACTTATCACATTGCCACTGGCACTCAGATCCTAGTCCTTGACCTAGGTATGTAAATCCTCATGCACTATTGAGGAGTACAGGTGTCCTGCGTCATGCGCTAGGAGCATGCAAAAATTTAGTGAAAAGGAGGAGGAGAATATGAAAAGACAAATGGGGTAAAAGCAGCCTATGATGCTTTTCTCTTGCGTGCACTCCAGGCTGGCTTTGGGTGCACCGCCATCTTCAATACATCAAATGAAGCCTTTCCGTGGCATCAATTGTTCTTCACCATCACCGTTTTGCTAGTTTCACAAAGCACGCTAATACATTAAGATTGGAGTAGCCATTTTTATTGGGCATATTCCTAAATAGACGTCACAAGCATGATGCCTGCTAAGAACTAGCTGCCATGTGGCAGTGAGCCAACTATGTGCATTGAGTGAAATATCATTTGGTTAGGGTGCTTAGTACTCACTTTTCTTGTGTACACATTATTAAAAATCTTTGTTGTTTGGTCTGTGTGACCGTCATACTCAAACTGACAAAACATAGTGTTGCCCGAGGTCTACAGTTGTGATAAGTTCTGTAACTTATCATGAAAGGACCTAGCCTCACACAGATATAGGTGAGCAAAGTTGACAAAAGGGCCCACTTGTCGCTATTTGTCGATTGAGCTAGTGGTACTGGGTGGACACACAGTAGATGAGCTCTTCGTTGCACTTTGTTTTGCTTCAATAGCTGCTCCCGTTCCCGAGATACGCTCGCTCAAAGTACGAAAATATGCCTGGTGCAATTATGAGAAAATGGCCCATAACCCTTCCATTGTTATATCCATAAACATGGCGATGGCCTAACAATTCTTCCTGGTTTGAAGCGCAGGAAAGGACTACGGGTTTCAAACTTGCCCTGGGTGTTGGGACAATACCACTGGTACGAAAGACGCAAAAAACAAACTTACTCAAAACATCACATGGTTGCATGCTTTCGTCTGTAGTGACACTTTATGCATAGCGACAAGTGGCCCCTTTTGTCTAATCCACTCGCATATAGTGAACGAGATTTGCAGTCACACATAAATGTGATTGAGGTGGGTATGTATGTGTGTTGTTCACTAACTGTTGAATGCTGTAGGTCACAATTGACTACAGTTGGACAGGTCTTCCAGGTCTTCAGGGCAATTCAAACTTAAGCATGAGGCACCTCCTTAAAGCTGGGACAAGGAGGAAGTATGAAAATGAAGTGAAAGTTGGTAGCTATATATCATGTCTCCACATACAACGCCTCATCAGATATAACATTTGTGGTAATCTTATCAATTTCCTTGTGACATGGTTCACAAAACAAACACAATTGTCCTAGTAATATTGCAATATTAGCATTGTTGAAAACGATCTTATAGCCAGTCAGGATATCAGGGAATCTTACTTTACCCGGGGAGGCTGAAGTCCAATTGACTACTGTACTAGGCACCCAGATCAAGTAGTGTAGTGATTCTAATGGTGTGCTGTGGAGACGGTAGAATACTACGCCATTTAGGTTCTGATTTCTGGAATTATAGAATTTTGAGTCCTAGCTGTTATCCGAGCCATTTGCTATGTGCACCCATTCATGACACCCCTTGCTGACATGTTTGGTGCTCATACAGCTAGTTAGGGCAGTCAATCAACACCATGGCATCCAGACTGCCATTTTCTTGGACCACTAAAATGGTGGTGTCAATAGCTCGCAATTTCTGGCCACCTTTAAGTGACCAATATAAAATGGATCATTAAATGGCTGCCGGAAGTGGGCTGTGGACAAAACTGGCCACTAAACCCACTTCTCATGATTGAGTGGGGGCAGAAGAGAATTTCTCAGATCAACTGATGTTTACAGACACGACCGCAATGACAGAGCTGGGAATTGAACATGACAACAAAACATAACCTCCTTAACACTAATTTAATAGACAGCCCTAAAGCCAAGTTGTTGTAGAGGTGACAGTAGTTATAAGCCATAGGAGTTGTCACAGGATACTTCTACAGGATACTTCCAATTACATTATTGTACCATATTATGGTTATATCTGCAAAGTCAGTTGATCCAATTTCTTTTCCACCGTCACATGAAACTAAAAGGAGCACGAGATTTCACCTCTCGCTATCAATACAATATGAAGTTTATAGGACGTTCTGTGGACACTGCATGGCTGAGATATGTACAGCCTACAGCGGCTGATAATTGGCAGGTTACATACGAATTGGGGCAATCTGACTCAGCTAGCTACAATGCTTTGAATTCGATCCCTCTGGGGAGCAAATCTGGCAAGTAGCTATATATGTAACACTAGTCACTCCCACGAGATATGTTCAGTTGTAAGGTCCACTGTCTGTGAGGTGGTGTGAATGAACTTCGCAGTGCTATAGGGTGCAGTAATGGGGTTCCCATTCCAGCCCAGGTACACCGACTCGTCACTCGTCCCACCTCCATCACCCATCACCAAGACACACTTACCCAGCTTACCTTCAACTGATTCACTGTCTATGGCTAGCTGAGCGCGAGGGCGCAAGGTCGGTCACCACTTCAGCAGAGACTGTGCTGCGATCAGATTCAACTGTCGCTCGTTCTATCACGTCCTCACGTGCACAGATGGACCTAGAAGTAGCTCTATGGTGTTCAGTCATACACCAAAACTAGACCCAAGAGACCGATCTGTCCTCAGTAGCAGAGCAATCGGTTTCAATACGTCTCCTTTATCCTTCAGGCGCCCCACCCAGTTGTCTCTGACGTCACCCTCCAAATTAGGAGATCTGCTCACGTGCACTCTTAATCCCATGCATGCAATTTATATTGGAGTAATCATTTGGACATGTTCTAAGCTAGTTTCATTGCAACTCTGTGACTATACCACGATTTACGGGGTTCTATGCATATATAGCTAGTCCTGACTGAGTTTGTGCTTTCTCTCAATAGCAAGCACAGTATTGGAAATACAAAAGACTTAGCTAAGCACATACAAGAATCAATCAATGTACTCGTCCAATACTTTATTCACACGATCAAGAGAAAGCACAAAGCTTAAGTCAATCAGGACTAGAAGCCCTAAAACCACTAAAGATATCTGCTCAAGCATACACATAGTATGTCCAGCTGACTGCTAGCTATAAATAAAGGTGGTTGAGATAGCTAGCTCTGACCACATAAGACATGTGATGAGTGCGCAGTCTCGTTAGTGAGATGATGCAGAATGTGAGCAGTGTCTTGGCTGTCTTCTTCTGTGACTGTCTCTCAAATACCTGCTCACACCACACACATCTTCAGGGACCAAAGGGGCCGGGAGAGACTCGAAACAGGGACTGCAAACAAGGTGAGTCATTGGGGGAGGGCCCAGGATGAGCAGGAGGGGTATCCTCATCCAATGAATTTAGGATCAGCTGGGGAGTCACCATAGGGGTGCGTTTATCAAACAGATGAGTTACAAGAAATGGTTTTGTCGAATGGTTACTTCAACTGCCTCAGTTTACTCAGTCTCAGTCTACTAAGCCATCTACAGTGAGGAAGTGGAGGGATCATCGCAGAGCAGTTCATCTCATGAGTGCACATGTCACACAAATACACACACACACACACACACACACACACATCTTCAGTGAAGACCACTGGAGGACTCAACAGAGTGGGGGCAGGAGTCCACAGTCAGGTAGACACATGGGAACATAAGGGTGCAGTCATGTGACTGTCAGCTGGCACAGGAGTGTGGTATGTCTAAAGGTGGAAAACTTTCAAATGGCATAGCCTCTTTGGTACTGATTGAGTTCAGTGTAGCTGTGGTATGGCTTAAGACTACCAGTGATGATCTCTTCTAACTACACAAGTGAGGAAGGCAGGGAGGTAGACACTGAGCGGCCAACACCTGCACAAGTACTATGGCACTGTACACCTCTCACTGTACACCTCTCACTGTACACCTCTCACTGTACACCTCTCACTGTACATCTCTCACTGTACACCTCTCACTGTACATCTCTCACTGTACGCCTCTCACTGTACACCTCTCACTGTACGCCTCTCACTGTACACCTCTCACTGTACATCTCTCACTGTACGCCTCTCACTGTACACCTCTCACTGTACACCTCTCACTGTACACCTCTCACTGTACATCTCTCACTGTACGCCTCTCACTGTACGCCTCTCACTGTACACCTCTCACTGTACGCCTTTCACTGTACACCTCTCACTGTACACCTCTCACCGTACACCTCTCACTGTACACCTCTCGCTGTACGCCTCTCGCTGTACACCTCTCACTGTACGCCTCTCACTGTACACCTCTCACTGTACACTCAAGGCATAATATAACTATCAGAAGTAGGTATGGCACATGGCAGCAAACGGCTATGTCTCAAGGACACAAACGTATACGAATAACAACTGCACATAGCGCCATGTGGTTTATAGGGCACACAATTATTAGCTAAACTCTCAAGATCGCGTGCATGCATACACACAGTTCATTACCATATTAAGCACGTGCATCTTCAAACTGCCAATCCACAGAAATTAATATAACTTCCAGATCCCCCAGTCCATGTACTGCTTTGCTTAGCTGCTGCTCACACCCAATCGCAATGCATACATTACTCAGAAATGGCTCTCACTTGGGGACACACGGTGGTGGGAGAGGCCAATGTTAGTCAGCACAGTATCCAGCTGGTTGCAAGCAGCTGACAGATTTGCCTCAGTGGAGGGAAGGGCTGGGGAGGAGAGGGAGGATGGTGAACAAGATGATAAGAATTGGGGTATGATTCTAACTAGACACCTGTTCAGTGTTGTTGTAGCACCTTCACATTTACATTCACATTCACATTCACATTCACATTCACATTCACATTCATGAACATGCACGCACACACACACACACACACACACACACACACACACACACACACACACACACACACACACACACACACACACACACATTCACCTCATGACCTGTTAATAGATGTACTACAGTCTTGTGATTAGACACTCACCCACACACACACTGAGTGATGTTCACTGACACACTCTCAACAACCCTCAATACACACCTTCATGTACAACCTAGGCCGGACACACCAGAGACATTCTCACACACATTCTACACACAGCCCCCCTCTCACCTCAGGGACACCCTCATACACACTCTAGACACACCCTCTGACACACCCACCTGGTGCCTCCATGTTGCTCTGACCATGCACTGGGTTCCCGTTAGTCACTACATCCGTGGTGGAGCTGTGTTTGAAGGGGAGGGGCAACCACTGCTGGGCTAGTGTCTCCACCACTACACTGGCTAATTTTGAGCTGCTGCAGTTGGTGTTGGAGGTCAAGACCCTGGAATGGCCTTAGCTGGGATTGGAGGTCAGGGGCTGGACCAGCAGTGTGGGTAGGGGACTGGGCATAGGAGGATAGTACAGAGGTGGTGTGAGTACAAGAGAGTCAATGAAAGGGAACACATTATTCCAGTGCACCACTGTCACACACCACACACACCTTCAGGGACCAAAGGGGGAGGAGTCCACAGGAGAGACTCAAAATAGAGACTGTGAACAAGGTGAGCCATTGGGGGCGGGTCTAGGATGAGGTAGAGAATACACCTTCATTCGAATCAGAACTGGTCACTCCTGATGTGTTCACTGGTGGATCATATGACTGGACCGAAGGGGACTCACCAGGCTAGGGAACAACCAGACCTAGCTGTGTTGTCAATTGATGAGTCAGTTAGGCAAATGCAAGTGGGGAGGAGGGGTATCCTCATCCAATGAACTTGGGTCAGCTGAAGGAGTCACCATGGGGGTGGGATCATCAAACAGATGAGTTGAAAGAAATGGTGGCTAGGGGCACATCTAATGTTTGCTTCATCTGCCTCAGTCTATTCAGTCATCTACAGTGAGGAAGTGGAGGGATCACCACGGAGCAGTTCATCTCATGTGTGCACATGTACACAAACACGCAATCACACACCTTCAGTGAAGACCACTGGAGGACTCGACAGAGTGGGGGCAGAAGTCCACAATTAGACACATGGGAACATAAGGGTGCAGTCATGTGACTGTCAGGTTTGCACAGGAGTGTGATATGTCTAACATTAGAAAGCTCTATAATGAAGGGGTCCTCAGAGGGAGGGTCCAAGGGTGGGTCATCATGATGAGTGGGAGGGAGACCTGATGTAAAGGACAGCAATAAGATTACCCATTCTATTCCACCTCCACCTGTTGACAGAAACTACACAACTCACTGTGCTGATTGTAGTGCTCCAGCAATGCTTGAAGCTGCCTCCTGTCCGAGGCTCTTTTGAACTGCTCCCAACACAGTAGACCAGCTACGCTCCTTCCCTCCTGTGGCCTGCTCCCCTCGGAGCCATCACTTGAGCATGTCAGAGCAGCAGGCCTCCACCTCACCCCTCTCAGTGGCCTTGATGTCCTCCAGAAGGTAGTCCTCCTTGGAAGTAGGTATAGCACATGGCAGCAAACAGATCTCTAGGACACAAACGTACAAATATGTAACAACAGCACACATAGCGCCACACATAGGGTACACAATTATTAGCTAAACTCTCAAGATCATGTGCATGCACACACACAGTTCATTACCATATTAAGCACGTGTGTCTTCAAACTGTCAATCCACAGAAATTAATATAACTTCCAGATCCCCCAGTCCATGTACTGCTTCGCTTAGCTGCTGCTCACATGCACTCACAATGCATGCATTACTCAGAAATGGCTCTCACTTGGGGACACACGGTGGTGGGAGAGGCCAATGTTAGTCAGCACAGCATCCAGCTGATTATGAGCCAGATAATCCTCAGGGGAGGGAGGGGCTGAGGAGGAGAGGAGGAGGGGACAGTGGGTAACCTGCTAAAGGAGTGTTGTAGAGTCAAGATGATAAAGATGGGGCTATGACTCTAACTAGATACCTGTCTAGTGTTGTTGTGGCACCTTCACATTCATGAACACACACACACACACACACACACACACACACACACACACACACACACACACACACACACATTCACCTCATGACTTGTTAAGAGATGTACTACAGTCTTGTGACTAGACACTGAGTGATGTTCACTGACACACTCTTACCAACCAACACACACGTTGATGCACAACCTAGGGCAGACACACCCCAGACACACCCTAGACACACGCCCCTTGACACACCCACCTGGTGCCTCCATGTTGCTCTGACCATGCACTGGGTTCCCATTAGTCACTGCATTAGACACCACCACACTACATCCGTGGTGGAGCAGTGTTTGAAGCTCAGCTGAAGGAGTCGCCATGGGGTGAGGGTCATCTAACAAGATGAGTTAACAGAAATGGGTTGGAACGCTTGTACACTAGCACACTAGCACCCTAATACACTAGTACACTAGTACACTAGTACACTAGTACACTAGCACACTAGTACACTAGTACACTAGTACACTAGTACACTAGTACACTAGTACACTAGTACACTTGCACACTAGTACACTAGTACACTAGTACACTAGTACACTAGTACACTAGTACACTAGTACACTAGTACACTAGTACACTAGTACACTAGTACAATATGTGCATACGTTCATACAATACAGTCTATTTCAGGTTGCTTGCCTCACGAATCTAACATGGGATATCAAATTGACCAATGAAACGTGCCTTACCTGATGATGCAATTGGGTTCAATAAATTTGAATGGTTAGTTTGATTGTCCATTTTATGTTTGTGGAACAAGCAACACCCTCTCTCACATCCCCCCCACCCCTCACACACCTTGTGCTCAAATCCACTCATGATGACGCTGTTCTTGGCCAGTTCACACAAGTCCACACTACTCAGCTTCCACACTCGAGCTGCAATGCTGCATTCCTCTATCAGCGGCTCCTATACATAGATAAATAGTATTAGATATTATACAGGATCATTGCTGCATGTATGAGTACATTCATAAAACGCTTGGTCGTCACTGCTCCATATAAGTACCCATATACAGCACAGTATGAGGTCCATCCATGGATACACACCACCTGCTTGCAGGTGAACACTAAAGTTATGTGCAACTACACCAGGACACATTTTGGGTGGGGGCTTAGGTATGTACAAGACTAACCAAATAGCAAGTAGCTAAAGTAAGAAACCAACTGGGCTCTTATAAGCAGTTTTATACATACACACATTCATTCGTACATACGTACTATGCACACCTACTGGGTTGGGACAAAAGTTCAGCTTCCATTCCTTCAGATCCCTCACTGAAAATAGCCGAAGAAGGCGAGGATGAGTTAGTTAAAGTTAAAGTGGTGAGGGATGCCCTACAGCTTGGCAGCAATCCATTTGGCTCTCTTCATCATGAAGTTGGATGCTTCATGAGATCCCTCTGCAGTGAAGGTGTGGCTGGGTTTGAAGAAATCCAAAAATTGCTCAACAGTTTCTGAGTGGCCTGTAAAGAGGAATACTTTCCTTCCTTCTTCTTGACAGGTGCCCCTTTAAATTAGCCATGCGGCTATATACAGGAAGATAATTTCATAGCACTCACAGCATGCAGTGTATGTACACATGTTTGCATATGATGTGTCTGTCTATGCATATGTCAATGTATATACGTTGTACATGTGAGCAGATTTTATCTCATCTTAGACCCATCCACCCTTCCAGACCCATTCCATTCACCTCAAATTAACCATCATCCTAGCGTGCTTCAATCCCTTTAGCACCCACTCATCAGACATGCATGCACATTCACTGCACATGTATGCCATGCTTGTTCAGGCTCACCTCATCACACAGCCGTAAATTCACCAACACTTTTGTGCCCTGCCACCCGAGACTGCATCACACTCACAACAGAATCAGGTGTGCGTTGGCACAATGACATTATCACTGCAACACATGAGAACAATGTTTCCGTGCAATTTCAACGGCCAAGCTGTATATCCAGTCCGGGCTGCCTCAGCTTGTCATAGAACACCTCCCACGTCGGCTCTGGAGTGGCATTAAGCCAATGAAAGGGAACACACTGCTCCAGTACACCACTGTCTCACACCACACACACCTTCAGGGACCAAAGGGGGAAGAGTCCACAGGAGACACTCAACATAGGGAATAGGTACGCCGTTGGGGCAGGTCCTTAATGAGGAGGAGGGTCCTCTTCATTCACCGAACTTGACTGATGTGTCTTTGAAAGAGTGAAGGGGCGGGGTCATCAGAGGGCACACACTCACACTCGCATGCACAAACACAGACACACACAGACTCTCTCTATCTCTCTCTCTTTCACACACACACACACACACACACACCTTCATGATACAAATACTGGCAGTATATACAGAACAGAAATGGAAGAGGGAGTAGTCCACAGAATATGGTGAGCCACCAACTGGGGGCAAGTCCAGGAATCCAGAGGGGACTGCATCCTCATCCACTGATTTAGACTGATGTGAAGTGGCGGGGCTATCAGAGGGAGTGGCCACAAAGCAGGAGATCAAACAGATGAGGTAGCTCAACAAGTGGCATTAGGGGCATGTCCACTGGTGGCTTCATCCACTTCACACTACTCAGTCATCTACAAAAAGAGTGAATTTGGAGGGATCATCACGAGCAGTTTATCACAAATGCACACACACACACACACACACACACACACACACACACACACACACACACACACACACACACACACACACACACACACACACACACACACACACACACACACACACACACACACACACACACACACACACACACACACACACACACACACACACACACACACACACACACACACACACACACACACACACACACACACACAAACACACAAACACACACCTTCAGTGAAAACCACTGGCTGACTCGACAGAGTGGGGGCAGGAGTCCACAGTTAGACACATGGGAACATAAGGGTGTAGTCATGTGACTGTCAGGTTGACATAAGAGTATGATATGTCTAACGTTGGAAAGCTTTAAAAGTGAGGGTTCAAGGGTATGGGGTGGTGGGAGTAGTCAAGGGTATGGGGTAGTCAGAGGCTGTGGTCAAGTGGGTGGGGTAGTTGGAGGGAGTGCTCAAGATGGATGAGGTTGTCAGAGGGTGTGGTCAAGGGGTGATTCATCACGAAGAGTGGGAGGGAGACCTGATGTAAAGAACAATAAGATTACCCACTCATACCACCTCCACCTGTTGAGAGGAACTACACAACTCACTGTGCTGAGTGCAGTGCTCCAGCAATGCTTGAAGCTGCCTCCTGTCCGAGGCACTTCTGAACTGCTTCCAACACAGTAGACCAGCTACGCTCCTTCCCTCCTGTGGCCCGCTCCCCTCTGAGCCGGTGCTTGAGCATGTCAGTGCAGCAGGCCTCCACCTCACCCCTCTCAGTGGCATTGATGTCGTCTAGGAGGTAGTCCTCCACTCCAAGGGCAAGACCAAAGTGGTACCAGTGGGCAGCCACACGGAGGACCACATGGTCAAGCAGCTCCAGCATGGTGGGCTTTGAGTGGAGGATGGAGTCTGTGGAGGGGGGGTAGGAGGAGGAGGACACCCACTGGTGATCCTTATTCCACACCACACTCCTTAGAGAATAGCATACCATCCCAGTCACACTGAAGGAGAAGACATTCTGCACTGCTCACCTTCACAGATGGATGGACTCCTCTCTGTAGCAACTGCTCCTTCACTCCCAACTGGAGCAGAACTGGGGACAGGTCTGAAGGGACCAGTCACAGCTACCATCTACATGAGGGGAGGAGGAGGTGGAGGCAGTACAAACACTAATACACATGACAGGAGAGCAACTCTTGCCTCCTCCAGACAGCACACCACACAGCACCTTCACTCAACACACAACACTGCACACTTACCTGGTGAGCTCCTCCCAGTTCTGATACAATCTTGTCTGTCAGTTCATCAATGGTGTGTTTTGTCTCAAAGTGACCCAAGACATCCAACAGGGTCTTCCAGGTCACACTGCTACCGTACTCCAACCAGTAGCTCAGGGTCTCCAGATACCGATCATCGTCATTCGGGAATTGGTGTCCAAGACCATCGAGTGTGCTTTTCTTCATGCCAAGAGCCAGTCCAACTCTCTTCCAGTGTCTCACTTGGATGTGAGGTAGGACATGTGTGACTACATCCCCTAGGTCAGGACGCTGGCCCAAGACCTGCTCCTTCACCAACTGACTGTCATCAGCTGCATACCCTACTCTGTACACAGGCTGCCCACCAAGGATGCTTGAAAACACTCTCTTGATGAACTCCTGACCATTCTCACCATCATCAGCAATAGCCTTGATGGAAGTATAAGCTTCTTTCAGTTGAGGCAGTGCTTGAGGGTGCTTAACTTCAATTTCATGAGGTATGTCCGTCCACACTCCTGGATGTCCACCCGACACCTCAATCAAAGCAGCTATGTCAGGGAGTTCAAACTGCTGAACTAGGTCAAGCAGACTTCAACCATTTTGGAAGTTTTCATTCACTGTTTTTCTGAAAACCAGGGTGGGACAACAGCTTGGTGAAGAATGAAGTGTGGTTCTTGACACCTGTTTGAACTGTAGGTCCAGCAAACCCCATTTCAAAGCATTTCAGTGATAGCAGTGCTACGTGCAAGAGGGACATAGGGGCGTTCTCATCTGGTATACAGAGCCTGTTAATGAATGGAACACCTTCACCTTTGTGGAAATGGTATTTGGCACATTTCACAGCTGCTGGCATGGCA